>VXBX01000693.1:34717-145108 GCA_013400415.1 Scytalopus superciliaris | reverse complement strand
AACCAAGGAGAACCTAAAGTTTCATAATAGCAAGAGCTGATATGCACAGAGAAATAAATGCAGCATGCTAGAAACGAAACTGGCACTCAGAAACTGTTTTATTTTAAAAATTGCCTTTTTAGTGGCTTTCCAGAGATTTCCAAAGAGATGAGATGCAAAAAAGTCATGCAGTTTATCTACAGAGAGCTGAAATTTAACTGAATCAGCTGTTAAGTGTTGAATTTTCAGGTGACTTTAAGGTCAAGTCTGCCAAAGTGCTTGTGATCAATAAGGCAATCAAATGCTAAACCCTACCAAGCACAAACCTAGACATGCAAGATAATAGTAACTTCTAAGACTCATGAGCAAACCATGAATTCCCTATTCCACTGGAGAGGACAAAGTATATTTCCTTTGGCAATTATCTTCATCTTCAGCAAGCTTTGCACTGTTAGAAAAAAAACACCTCTTCATCCTGCAGTGAACCACTCCTTACTCACTGACGAACTTGTATTAAGTTCTTGTAGAAACACACGGACTGGAGTAGAGCTTTCAAAATAAGATTAAATAATGCAAAAATAACAATAAACCCCCGAAACCTAAAGCAAACAAAAAAAACACAAGAAAAATAAAAGGGCTTTCACATATGATAAACAGAGGCTATGGAAAAGAAATAGTTATGTCTAATATAAATTATTGCAGTGTTCTGGGGAAATAATTTTAACAACCTTGTACTAGAAGAAAGACTTTTACTTGGCAAAGCAAAAAATTACAGGAGGCAGGAAGAAGGATGACCAGCTTATACTCCATGTTCTATCTTGAGAAGTGTGCACATAAACAGAGATATATTGTATGGATTTATTTATGCTGTCAGTTACATAGCCATAACATAAATTCTTCTAAACTTGTACAAGCAAGTGTATTTGTGCATTTCCAAGTCTCTGCCATTGGCTTCTGGGAAGTTTTGTAGAAAACTAAATGCAGACTTTGGAAACAGTAGAAATCATAACTTGCTTTGTCTAGGAACATATCTGCTCTGCATCACTGAAAAATGCCTCTGTTCTCATGGGAACCTTCTGCAGCATGACCCTATCCTGGTTATCATGGAGCAAAACTACATTTTTACTGTAACCTATGAGCAATTAGACTGTAATTGTTACTGTGAAATATGTAACTTTTCTTTATTCTTATCCTGTTTTAGCTGCTTTGAAGAACAGAATTGACCCAGATTTTCTTAACTGAAGCTGCAAGTTGGGTTCAGAGGGAGAGATTTTCCACAGGGCCTAACAGGCTTAGGAGTACAATATGTACTGTACTTATCTTGGGCCCTCTGGTCATGAGTCAGTGCACTGATTTCAGTCAACCCTCCAGGTACCTAAAATCAGTATTTTGGAGGCTCTGATCCCATGTTCTTCTTCATAAGTCAGGTATTCTCTGCTTACTCTGGAGATTCTTCTCTGATTACAAGATAGAAAACTTTGCTAGTCAGTAGTAATTTGATTATCTCCATTTCTGAAACTTTCATAACCTGATTTCCTCTCACTGAGGCTGATCATATTGCAGTAAGGCATTGTATTAGCATGGATGCTGCATATACAAAAGAAAAAAAGTTAACATATTTGCAAGCAGAGAGAAAATTAAAACATTCTGAAAAATTCTTGGCTGTTATTAATGATAATCCTTGCTTGGCTCCACAACCCGCTGGCTATTGGTGTTAGAGACATACACATTAGCTCCTTACCTTCTGGGATTCTACATGCAATTAAAGGATTGATGTCCAAGAGGAGACAAGTGATGAGTGGTGTTCCTCAGGGTCCGATGTTGGAACTGGCACTGTTTAACATCTTCTTTGGCAGTACAAACAGTGGGATTGAGTGGACCCTCATCAACTTCGCCAACGACACCAGACTGCATGGTTCACTTGACAGGCTGAAGGAAAGGGATGCCATCCAGAGGGAACTTAACAGGCTTGAGATGTGAGCCTGTGCACATTTAATGAAGTTCGGCAAGGTCAAGTAAAAGGTGCTGCAGTTAGGTCCCAGAAATCCCAAAGCACAAATGCAGGCAGAGAATGGATTGAGAGCAGCCCTGAGGAAGACTTTAGGGTATTGGTGGATGAGAATAAGCAGATCTAGTGAGGTGATTCTGCCCCTCTATTCAGCTTTCATGAGACACCCTTTCATCTGAGCACCTCAACATAAGAAGGATGTGAACCTGTTGCAGCAAGTCCAGAGGAGGGTCACAAGTGTTCAGAGGAATGGAGCACCTCTTCTATGAAGACAGGCTAGAAAGTTGGGGTTGCTCAGTCTGGAGAAGTGAAGGCTCCTGGGAGNCTGGAAGTGTTCAAAGCCAGACTGGATGGGACTCTAAGCAACCTAGTCTAGTGGAAGATGTCCCTGCCTGTTGTGGGGGGTTTGGAAGTATATGATTTTTAAGGTCCCTTACAACCCAAGACATTTTATGATGTTATGATCTCCCTCTTCTAACTGTTTTTCTGGTCCTGTCTCCATTGAGACCAATGAAAAGATTTCCATTGATCTGAGTTTCCAGAAAGCTTAGAACAGCCTCTGCAACCAGCAACAAGATGCAATTCTGTTTTTCACTTAAACAAGTGAAGCAGTGAATAGATGTGATGTTGTTTCCAATCAAAGTAAAAAAGCAAGGCTTGTTGAGCACAGATCAGATCTCCACAAGAGAGCAGTGCTTTATCTTGCACTCTATCCCTTGTGGAAATTCAGAAAAGCAAATTTCACATCTATCGTTTAGGGCAGCACTACTCTTGGATGCTTGGATCACTGGATATTCCATAGGAATGCATTGCAATCCCACAGCTAATTAGAGTGGAAACCACGTGCATGGTTCTCAGGTAGCAATGTTGCCATGGGGGAGAAGGAAGACAACTGGATTCAGCCAGTGTCAACAGAAGATGCTGATGGAAGGCAGATGAAATGTGCTTGTGGTGCAAGAGGAAAACTGTAGACCTCTATGTACCTACCATGGGAGCCCCCTGAGAGAAACAGGGGGCTAAGACTGAAGATGATACTGGAAAGCATGAAACAAGATAGGTCATGAATGAAGAATTGCTGTGATTTTGAAAGAGCTGAAAGCCTGAACTAGCACAGGTTAGCAAGGTATGTGTAGCCACAGGGAACTTGTGGGGATGTGGAACCTTGGGTGAGGTAAAGAACTCAAAGGACAGAAACCAGCTTTACAAATAGCCTCTACTGGAAAACTGACTGAAAAACTCTTGGTGGCCCCCAAGGAGATGGTTTGGGAACATCTTTTCCATGAGAGATGTGGTATGAAGCAGAAACTGCTCATATATCCATAGCTCTGCTTTTGCATCTAGTGTTTCCTACTCAAAGTTTTATTGTCCTCCTTTCTCTCTGGCTGCCACCTCTCTCCGGAGTTATGCTCCTGTTTGGCTCACACGCAATTGAACAATGCAATTTAGGTCTGCAGTTTCCAGACTTCATCTTGTTCGTTTTCATTATTAATCAGCCCTCTTCCACTAACACATTGACAAGGTCAGCAGAGCTATGCAGCAGCATGTGGAGAGAAGAAAATACCCACACCTGTACTCATACCACACAGACCCTCCCACACATACCTCCATGGCATGACAATAACTGAGACACTCAGTAATCTCTCATACCTTTCATTCTCTACCACAGCCTGAAACCTGCATAGTTGCCCATGTGGCATGTTGTGATTCTTTGTTCATTATTCCTTATAAAGCACATAGATTATCCAGAATCATCATGTCTAAGTTGCCTGAAACAGTCTGTAGTTATAACAGTGCATGGCAGAGCTTGCACTGAAATGGATAAATTAAGAGACAAAGATAGTATTCTCCTTTCATATGTATTAAAAGGCTTCCCCACAAATTTTCTGGGGACTAGTCCTGTCCATCAAGCCAGGGATAAATGAAATGATCAGAAAGACAAGGAGACTGACAAAAACAAAGAGCCAAATATCACACAGAATGAAATCAGGAATTTTGAGGTGGAAGAAAAGCCAGGGCATGTTGTTGGGCCAGATCTACATCATAGTAGTCTCTGTCCTTTGAACAGTGTTGAGAACAGAGTACCCAGTGCTCTGAGTTTCAGCACTCTCACCTCCTGTAGAAAAACCCTTCTCTCATTCTGGCATGTCCCCAACTCAGAGGCTTGTGGGAAACAGATGTAGGGGAGGAAATATGTGCTGTTTCCATTGCCACATAAACACACTTTTATGCACTGTTACTGCATAAATATCTGTAACCAATACTATAGCTTCAGGAAAAAGTTCAAAACCACACCACAGTCCAAGGGCCTCATCTTCACCTAAAACTTAAAGTCAAAGTTGTGTTTAACTCACAGAGAGACCAAATCAATCGTGCAGAAAGACTTCAAGTTTGTATAAATCAAGTAAAAGAGGAGGTTTTTCTGTATCCCAGACTCTCACAGTTGTGGAACTAAAAGTCAGTACTAAACCCTACCTATTGCTCTCAATTTATTTGACTCTTATATATATTCCTGGCAGAAAATTTCATGAGTCAATGATGGGAAGATCTAAGTTGGGCTGATGGTCTCTCTGGGAAATGAAGAGGGAAAAAACACTGTGCACAATTGATATGTAAAGTCCCAAAAGACAGATGAAAGATAACTCTTTTTCCAGTAGCTGTCTTTTCAGTTTTCCAGATTTTTTATTTGTTTAAGGCATATCTTAAAGAATCAGGTTAGACATGAGGAGAAATATTTTAATTGTGAAGGGTAGCTAAGTTCCAGAGGAGGTAAGAGCTCTTCATGAACTTAAGTGTCTAAGAAAATTACTTGTTCAGGTCAAGTTAACCCCTGAGTTGGAATGGCATGTGTTGCCCTTCCAGTGTCTTTTCTTATCATGCGTTTTTGAGTCTGGCTGAAAATTTTGTTGTTGTGCAGGTTTTTGTTTGTTTGGTTTTGGATTTTTGTGTCTTGTGTTTGTTTTTTGTATTGAAAGTTAGAATGTGAATGAAATTTAATAGACAAAGCTGTGTAAGAATAGACAGAGTCTCCCATAATTAGTATACTAAGCAAGATAAGGAATAAACATTTCGATCTCTCAGTAGCTTTTCAGACCTTAGCTAGTAAATGAAATAGTAATTCCAGAAATGGCTGTATCTGCCACATCTGTTCAGACATGGATTCAGTGCCACCTGCAGCTGCTCGAACCACTGAGAAGAAAAGTTCCCTGAAAAGAGATGTAACCAATATCATTCACATGCCAACCTTTTCCCAGAAACTAAAACTCAGTGTTATCTGATATGTAGTATTATTTCTTGAGATGTAGACATTGAGGACAATTTCAGGTTCTTAAAGCACCTTGGGAGGAAGAGTTGTTTCCTCTGTGGAAGAAGAGCAATGTTATCAGTTGCAATAGTGAAAACAATGAGCCATGAACAATTTGTAGCACTGTGGGTGGTGCACAGTTGTGCAGCAGGGTTCCTGTGTGCCTATTTCCAGATTTCAATTACCAAAATGCAGCCACAGTGGAGGACTCTTGATTGACAGCCATGAAAAGTGCTGGAGAGACAGACCCGTCTAGGACATGCTGTACCATTACAAAATTCCTTCTCTCTCTACCTTCATGACTTTACCTTAACAAGACATGCATCCTACCTGCTGCTGTAGGCTTCACACACAACCCCTAAGTCAGCTGAACCATGTATTAGAGTTGTGAACATGTCAAGATAGACAAGGAAACATATTTTCTTTTTCTGTTCCAAGGACTGAAATCTGCCATTGTTTATCGTCTTTACATTTTCAGCAGCTGATGCTGCAAGTCTGTACTTCAGGACACAAGTGTATAGTTTCAGAAACACCAGTCCCCATTTCCTGTTTATCCAGATAATTAGGAGCAAAGGAAAGTGTGCATGGAAAATAATTAGTGATAAAAGAAGCTGGAACTTCATGATATTTAGTGGTTTATAGAGACTGTAACCATGGCAATAAATTATGTGAATAACTACTATAATCTTAGCAAGTAAATGTAATAATCTTAGAAGCATACAGTCATGGTAAATATTAGTAGCGTAGTGTTATTATTGTGTTGTGGTTAACCCAGCCTGCTAAGGTCAGCACTCTGTTGGTCTTCTGAATCCCCATAGAGTGCATGGGAGTCCAATAGGAATCCTGCCTGGCATGTCAGTGGAAATGCCTGTTCATATGGGCAGCAGTTTATTCTCAGATTCCAGGATTCTATACACTAATAATCTTCTGCTGGTCATACTATACAGTCTGTGTGGGTTTTTTTGTATCCACCCCAAAACTCCATTTGTGTTTTCCTAGTTTTTCCAAATGTTTCAAAGGAGGCAGTTCCAAATCTGATCCAAAGAAAAACACTCACTTGCAGCTTGATTGCTGCTGTCTTCCTGCAGAGTCAGTTCCACACCTGACTCAGAGATATGCAGTTTCTTCTGCCAGTGTCTTAACTGTGATATTACTGTTTATTCATTTAGTGGCCTAGATGTTTGCTTGATAAATATGTTAATTTGGTATGCTTGTCATAAGAAATATATGTAAGAACTATATTGATGGTGGCTTGACATTTTAGCTGCAGCTCCCCTTGTCTCAACAGCCCTCTACTCCTTAACACTCTTACTGTCATTAGAGTTAGATCAAATTTCCAGTATATTTCTAGTTCATGCACCTACTTTGGCTTCTTGTGAAAAGCAGGAGGAATAGGGAAAGAAAGAGATGGGGAGGAAGTTGATGGCAGCATGGTTAGGCTGGTCTTTTCCTGACATGCAGTCAGTGAGAGTGGGGGAAGCCAAGGGCTATGGTATTTTTTCCTGACCCTTTCAACTTGATGACTGAGAACTCCAGCCTGCCAGTATTTTGCTAACATAGAACCCCGTGAAAATAATCTTCATGTAGCAGCATAGTAATGTTTTTAGGAGCAGCAGGGTGTTATACATACTAAAAATATTTCAGTATCTTGCTGTGTTAGGTCCATGATTCTACATGTGATAGAAGACATGAATACTTGAGTGAAAGCTAAGGAGGTAATGATACAAATACAGTTTCTGATATTAAATTTTGTGGGGTTGAATCTTGAATAAAAATGAAACTGTTCTCATCTTTCAAAATTTTTTGAAGGGAATTTTTTGGAATGCAGTATTTCTTATCCCCAGGAAAGACAGAGACCAAACAGATATTCTTTTAAGTCATATTTTTAAAATTATTTGTTGACTTCACCCAAATTATTTCATGTGAAGACACTATTTTAAATTTTTTTCCTCATCTTGGGATTTTCCTTTCTATAATTTTATTTCCTCAGAAAAAATTGCAAACCTAAAGTATGCCATTTTATGCACCTATATCATTACAGCTTACATTTTTATTAATGTAAAGCATTACAAAAGCCCACCAAGTTTAAATGATAACTCTGAATTCTAATAACTGGTTCTTTAAATTGCTTTTGATGTAATGTCGTTTTTTTCCAAAAAAAGAAAGAATGCTTATATTCAAAGTAAATTTGTGTTTAAATATTTTGTATGTACTGGGAAAAATGTCTTGTTTCTGCATGTTGCAGCATTAGTACAGGCAGGAACCAACTAAAAATAATTTTTCTATTTGGCATTTGTGCCAGTAAGCTGGAACAATAGAATCTGCTTGTCCTTAATGCACTTCTACAGAGAGAAATCTCTTTCCAGTCAATATATTACCCAACTCTGCATTTGCCCTGTAAGACTGGCCATAACTTGTAAAATTTAGACAAAAAAGTCTGTCTAGGACTGTGCAATTCTCTGATGGCAATCAGCAGAGGCCTCCTAAGGAAATGGGTCAGGACAGGCTGAGAGGTACAATGCTGATTCCTTCCTATTATCTTTGAGCTTCCCTCTGTCCTAGCACACAGCAGCCACTACACAAGTGATTGGTTTTGGTCCAGTTTTCTGTGGCCTGGGTATTTGTTCAACAAGTTAATGAGCTAGAGAATCAACACATCTTGAGCTGGTACTTGTTTTGAGGTGGAGGATTTGAAAGCATGCAGGATACCTGTGTGTCACTATGATTTGCGTTGTCTCCACTGCTGTTCTTGTCTAGCTAGCACAGGAAGGTACACTCTGTGATAAATTACACTGGGGACCACCTAGAGACATCTACCTGCGAGTTGAAAGGGAAAGTGAGTATCAGTGAGCCATACAGGCTGACCACAGTCTAGCACTGCATGCTATTACCCCTCATGGTAGCTGGTGCTATGTTGAATCTCCTTTGTGGCCTGCAGCCCTGTAACTACAGGCTGATCAAATGCTTTCTTTGTCTCAGATGTGAATGGAGACATCATTTGTCCTTAACATCTCTCTCATGAAATCTGGTCTGACCAGCAACAAGTAGGCATAAAAATTATAAGACAAATCACCTTAATGAACATTCTGGCTTGAAAGAATTGATTTTAGAGTGTTTTGAAGTTACTGCTTTCAACCTTGCAGGCTGTCATCCAAAATATTAATGATGATGGAGAAAGGAAACAAAAATACTGCCTTTGCTCAGAAATTCTTATGAAGAAATGTTTCTAGTCAAACCTAACAACCCTTTGAAATCAGAAAGTTATGACAGTAGGAGTGCACTTTTTGCTTTGCTGGTAAACAATTCAGCCTACTTTTAATTGAAAAAAAGAAAATAAAAAATCATGAAAATAGCATCTACTTCATGTTTGTTCAGTGGTACCATATTATTGATACTTGAAAATACTGAGTACTTGGTACCAGCAGAATTATTCAGTGTTTTTGAAATCATATCTAACTTTATTTTCAGTGTTATTTTCAAGTTTATTCATGCAAAATGTTTTGCTGGCCTTGACATGGGTTTAAGTTAGTTACTTTATAGCTCCAATGTCCTGAGAACAATCTTATTTCCATTTGATAACAATCTTATTTTCTTTTGGTACTTGAATTAAAATTTAGACATAAGTAAGGAATGGCTTTTACAAAGCAATGATTTTGAAGCTGATAGCTGCTGCAGCAAACTTGAATGCCTTACCTCTTCTTCACAAAGGTCAAGTGCCTCCCTAATGTAGCTGAAGTGAAAGGATTGTAAGCATTTGTGTGGGTGCTTGTGAGATGACTGGTGGCTGAGGAGCTGATAGGGCGGGAGTGGGTAGATGTGAGCAGCCATGAGGGCAGCTGGTTAAAAGGTAAAAGGACTGAGCAGAAGAATGTTGCTGCCAGCCTGTGAGCCGTGAGCCTGGGGACCAGAAGGGTCCTTGAAATGTGCATCTGGCCTCCTTAAAGCACAACTGGGCACTGAGAAATGGGACACTTTCTAAGTTTGCATCATGATCACAGTACCAAGAAAGTTTAACCTCTGTTTATCATCAGAAAAAGTGGAAATAGTCTGGGAAATTTGAATCAATCTGAATAAACAGAGTAGACCTCTGAGCAACCTGATCTAGTTGAAGATGTCCATGCTTATTGCAGGGTGGTTGGACTAGATGGCTTTTAAATGTACCTTTCAACCCCAGCCACTCTATGATTCTGTAATATAGAGGGTAGTTTACCAGTATGCTTATTGCTGTAGATTTGCGTGAGACAGTTTGAATTCAGGGGTTTTTTTGTTTGTTTTTTTTACTGTGTATCACCATAATTTCCAGAATAGTGACACACTTACAGAAATAGCAGCAAAACCTGAGGATTACTGAAATGTATGAAGACTATTGCCTGATGAAGGTTGGTCATGCAGAAGTTGTTTTCCTTGGACATGCCTTCAAACTAGCAATTGAAAAGGATGTCCCAGTCACTGTGGGAACGGAGTTATCACAGCACTTCTCTGGCTGGCCTGATTCACTCATGCATGTTTTTACTCCTCTAAGAAGTCTAGCATTTTGAATATAAAATCATAAAGTGAGATTCTAGTTACTTGTGTAATGTCTTAGTGGCATGCCTTTAATTCTTAGTGGAAGTAGCAAATTGTAGGTATCCGTTCTACTCACAGGCTTAAGAATGTTTCTCTTCAAGTGGTATGGGTCACCTGCGTTTTTAATGAAGATTTATTTTCGCAAAGAGGCCTTTCTGTCCCACTTATACAAAGGAATTGTGGATGAAATGGTATAGGATATACCCCACAGGAAGATATCTGAAACTGTCATTTTCACTGCAGTCCTGTTTGTCCTGTCCTCTTTGCTTTGTTGATAATTGTTTTTTACCGGAAGTTTTGCCACATCCATAAATCTTTAGTATAAAATGCTGCAGATGGAATTTTAGAATTGTTACATATGTTGGATTTGAGCATCAAACTGTTAACAGAAAAGAGAAGGATCAACATCAGTAGAATACCACCCTAAAACTTTATTAAGACAGAGCTTACATTCTCTTCACTAGGCCCACAGCTGCGTTTCTCTCATGTGCTTATTTCTGAGTGATCTGAGCATCGGACCGTATTGTCTTGTGAAAGATGTCCATCCACTGGACTATTCTTAGGGACAGATTGTTAGGATGGATAATTTTGGTGTCTGTGTAAAAAGGCAAAATGAGAATATTAACAGTGATGTTCATACCGCAGAATATGAAGCACCACATGTGATGGCTGGCTTTATCAGCCATCCTGTTCAGCAGGTGACTGACAATGTGTTATCTCTCCCCTGCAGTATGGGATAAAGAAGAAGGAAGAAAAGGAAGCAGAGGCCCAAGCTGCACTGGAAGCTAATGCGGAAGGGAGTCTGACACGCCCAAAGAAGGCAATCCCTCCTGGCTGTGGGGATGAGGAGGAGGAGGAAGAAGAGAGCATTCTAGATACAGTCATCAAATACCTACCAGGGCCCCTGCAGGACATGTTCAAGAAGTAATAACTGCAGACTGTTAGATGGGCACAAACAGTACTGCAAAGGATTTCTCTTTTGCCCAATGGGGATTTACAATCTTGCCATCCATCCCGCAGCCCTCCCCGCCTCTGCCCTCTACTACTCACTAGGAGTCCCTTTGCTTCCCATTCCCTTCTGACACCCTCTTTCCTTTACCTCCACCCCAAGACTTATCCAGTCCTTTTTTGTACATAGTCTCACATCCAGTAGATGCCTCTGAATGGATGTAAAGATTAAAAAGCTGCAGACTACACAACTTTTATTATAAGCCATAGTACTATGTATGTTAAATAAGGCAACTGCATATCAAGCATAGAAAAGGAACAATCTCATTTCCATCCAGAGCAAGGAGTGTTCACTAAGTATGAACAGTGGCCGCTTTATTTTTTTTTAATTATATTTTTTTTAATTTTTATTATTTTTTAAAAGAATTAGTCATTATAATGTTCTTGTTGATTGGGTCACTAACCATTTTCTGTTGAGCACATCTGTTCTTGGAAAGGATATCTCACTTATCCCATGGAACTAGCGTTTTTCTGTTTTAATTCAATCACTGACATAAATAAAAGATCATTTGGAAAGTAAATCATGCATGACTTACACAGCTGACATAACGCAGAACTGTGGAAGAAGTGAGTCATCTGCCCTCAGATGCTGTAGAAATTAAATGCCTCAGAATCTAAGCAAGAGTCATGTTACTTTGGGAATTAGCCATAAGCTTAACTTGAAAGAGCAAATTGGTCAGAAAGTTGCCATACAGAGAGCTGAAACCAAAGGAGAGTGCACGGTGCTCTGGTAGAGGGCCTTCCCAACCCCTCTGAAGCCAATGACCAAGTATACTCTGTTTAACTAATCTTCCTCTTTCTGCCCAGTGCCATATTCAACTGTCACATTCCCAACAGCCCTTGCACGTTGGACATTTGGGTTTCCAGCATATTGTTGTGGCTGTGTCATGCCCACCTCTTCCTGCAGTGTGTGGGAGTGTGTGGTGGCCTGAGTGTTACTTATGGCCCTGGAGAAGAAGAAATTCAGAGTATGCCTGGTATGTATCAGGCTAAATTGCTGCCTTGTCTTTTGGGAGGTCTCTTATTTTTCTGCCCCACTGAGCTTCTCCGCCTGCAAGATGTGGGTTTCAGTCTCTACCTACTATAAAGGATGAAGTGAGGTTGCTTTTCCAGTACTGTGAAGGAGCTAATTAATATTACAGCACTGTGTGGTATCCCTTCATGCTAGCACGTTTGGAGGAAATCTCTTTCTCACTGTTTCTTTTTTTTTTTACCTTTTGCAGACACAGGTACAGAGGGCTTCTCAATACAGCACTATACAGTAGCTATCAAATAACTCTATAAGATAAACCAAATTCTAAAGGAGATATTGACTTGCTAGTACATACACAGATTCAGTGCATAGACAGAATTGTTTTGAACACAGATTCTAATGATCAGGTGTCTGGTTTATCATCTGAAGAGCTAATTCTGAAATTTTGCATTTGTCTGTCTCTGTAGTTGATGCAGTGGGAGCTTCATGCTTTCTCACAATCTTGTAAGAGAATCAGGTTTTGTCTGTCGGAACTGGGATTGCTTGTCCCTGTCCTGGGAACAGTAAAAGTTTCCTAAGTATGGGGAAGACATTTGAAAGCAAATACACACTTTCAGCTGGCAACAACAGGGAGAACAATCTCAGAAACTTCATTGTGTACCTAAATTAAGCATTTTACTTCAATGGAACTTCTTTGTTGCACTGGTTCATGGAACTGAGTTTGGGCAAACATCTCAGTATTTTCCTGAATAGGAAATTTTAGAGGATATTTATCATATTTTTAGGTAAGCAGAAGAAATCTGCATTATGGAGAAGGCAGTGAGCTTGTAAGGTCTGCACTTTCCGGTAGCATCTCTTATAATACAGAAAAATATGAAAGTACAGTATTCCCTTCTCACACAGTTCTTATTCAGGTAATATAATCCTTGCTTCTTCTTGAATAATTTCAGCCATAAGTTTCTACTGAATCCAAGGTGGACACTGAGGAAGTTTGACTGATCTACAAGTAAGAACAAACTGATAAAGATACAACTTATTTCAGACTGAATGTACAAACACATGTTCTCTCCAATACAGGCTGCCATGGGCTACCCAGAGGAAAGAAAGCAAGATTTATTCTTTTGGATAATGTCAGTAGGGCTTTTTTCCCATAACTTTCATTTAAAGCAAGATGAGTATCTCCCTTTTGAGACTTGTAATGACCCAGAACACTCTATGAATCAGTGTGTTGGTATAGCATAGCAGTGTTGAACAATTCACCATTTTCTAGGTAGAGTGTCCAGTCAACCCATGCAAATTCAGCAACTAGTAATTTGAGCCTGTTTAAGTAAACTTCAAACAACTGGAAACTCTCCTTCTATCACAAAGGCAACAGCTCTACCACAAAGCATCCCTGAAAACTGAAAGGCAGAGGTTTGGTCTTTGCTTCAACTACTCATTGGTAGTTAAATCTCCTAACCTAGATCCCACTGACATGCAGACATTAATACTTTTGCAATCCCCTAATTAATCTCTGTGGCCTGTGTCCTCCAATACGTAAGTGGAACCAGCAGAAATGTGCCTCCATGAAAAGAAACATGTCCATTCATATTTCCCCCTGGCCTTGTGCAGGAAAACTCTTGCAAACAAGCAAACAAACAGGAGGATAAGCTTATTCCATTTTGTTTTGGCTTTTCCCTAACACTTGCTTGTTGACTTTTCCCTGATCCCCATCCTTGACTCCCTTCCTCATCGCCCAAATACTGTTCCTGACACAGGATCAGAATTTTCTGCCTGGCATCCTCCTTGCAGAATGCTACTGCTGATTGTTTTCACATTCTCTCTGTCAGCTTGATGTGCATGTTTGTGCACATATGTATGGAAGGTTAAGAAATTGGAGAAGGGAGAAGAGAAAGAAAGGAAGAGTGTTTGGTACTGTTTTTCTAACTCCTTCAGCAGCTGTGCCATTGAGTGACTGATCTACAAGTCACGATCTCCTGTGGCCTGTTCTCAAGTTTCTTAAGCAGGTACTGCTATCCCTGGGCTCAGAACATTAAAAATACTCGTTTTGTGGGCTGAGCTCTTGTGCTGTGTGAATGTCTGGACTGAAACCCTGAAGAGGGCCATAGGAATGCTGTGCTGAATCTGGTAGGCCTCATGCCAGGCTTACAAAGCAGAAGAGGAAGGGAAGGTGGTTTATTAAATAGTGTTTACTGAGTCTTTATTCATTGTGGGAACCACATCTGCAGCAGACCTTCCTCCATGGACAGCAGAGAGTTCAGCCAGGTTTTAACTGGTAGTTCCCACTTTCCTTTTCTTTTGATCAGAAACATGACAGAAGATCTGCCATACTTACTGGATAGGCTTTGCTTGGTTTTGCCTCACATGACTTTCAGCATGCCGCATGAGTTGTAGAGCTCTCCTCAGGTCATTCCACTGTCCCTGAAGTGCCTAAGCCATGCTGAACAGACTCAAGAACAGGCACTCTCCCCACTCTCTACCCATCTGTTTCTCTTCCCACTCAAATCTGACAACAAAGGACACAGACACCTTTGGCTCATGTATGGATGTGAGAAGCATTGGCTCAGACACTTTTCCCCTCGGCACTCAAGCAGGTGATGAAGCACTTAAACAAGACCAAAGAGAAGCATGGTTCGTTGTTTGGATTCTGAATATCTCTTTGTATTTTCATGGCATTGTTTTATTTACATCACCGATCTGTTCAATCTCAGGTAAATGAGGTATTTTAGTTTTATAACTAGTTTTTATTTACACAGAAAGGTTGGTGGCGAGACACTGCAGTCATTTTCCCTCACAGCTTCAAGACCTTACTGGTTAGTTAAAAAATAGTCAAAGGGCCTTCACATTTGGAGGGTAAATGATTTAGTTTGCCATTGATCTTGTAAATTCACATTTATATTTAGAGAAAGCCATATGAAATCAGACTGCAATATTAATTATGAATGCTACTCTCGTGTTTAAAATTAATAAAACAAAATATAAGATCATATACTAAATCACTTTGGAGTTCCTCTGTCTATGTTTCTAGTATCATCCAATGGCTTAGGCCCCTCTCAGCCCTGCTCCTTCATTGAGAAAGACCATACCAATGCTGCTGAATACATCTTTTTGCTAAGCTTACTGTGCTAGAATAAGCATTGTTAGAAATTAGCTGTTGTGATCTAAATGTAATGTCTTATGTATCTGAAAGTTGTCTGTATCTGTTCTGAATATATGTTATCAAGATAACTGTTTCTTCATGCACTGAGTTAGTAAAATGTTTCAGTACTGTAATTAAAAAAATTGCCTGTTTTCTCTTTCTCACACACAGAGCAAAATTCAACTTAGCCATGCATTTTCTAGTAGAAATGCTCCCCAGCTTTGTTTCAGATGCATGTAGTACAAGATGATTTAAAGTAGAGAATTTGTGAATGTGATTTTCATTTGTTATTTTTCTGGTACTTTTTCCTGCATGATGTGGGTAAATGGTATGATGTTCTTCTGAAATGGAATCACAGCCAATAAAAAACCCCAGTGATTTCATAAATTGTTTGCAATGCTTTCCTATGAAATTGCTACAAGGCTACTCTTGGAAATCAAAAATATGGTTGCTGATACACAAATATAATTATAACAGAATAGAGAAACATGGATTTGAATAGATATGCTCATTTTTTCATCTGTCAGAAACACTGATGAGATTTGACATCTACAGATGATTATCAAATTTTAAATTAGTTTTGCTATTAAGAATTAGTTTTACTTAGAAGAGCAGAACAACACTCTTGAAAGAAACAGGCATGTAACTATGGTTAAATAAGAATATGTTTGGATCTTAAGACAAAAAAATGTAAAACACTGATTTGCAATGACACCAAATGTATCTCGGAATCCAGGATTTGTGGTTCATGCAACACTCTTTGGATGGCAAGGTACACACAGCTAGGCATCATTTTACTTGCTCAGGGACAAATCAGTAGTTGTTTGTAGTGAATTGACCTTGGCTGAACACCAGGTGTCCACCCAAATGTTGAAGCCTCCCCGCTCTGTTCAAGTGGGAAGGGAAGGAGGGAAAAAAACCCTGAAAAAATGTGGGTTACTATAAGGCAGTTTATATTTATGCAGAAAAGAGAAAAAAGCCCCCCAAAATGAAAGAAGTACACACACACACAAAAAGCAAAAGCTAACAGTAAATCTCTACTTCCCATTACCAGCGATGGATGATCCAGCACAGCAATGGTCATCAATAGGCAGCCATTACCAGAGAAAGCTTGCCTCCCTCCTCACTCCCTTATATATCTGGGTTGACATCAAATGGTATGGAATATCTCCTTGGTCAGTGTTAAGTCAGCTGACCTAACCTGGATCCCCTCCAGTGATACGCTCATCACTAACCAAAACACAGCACTGCAGGGCTACTATGGGAAAATAAATTCTTCCACAGCTGAAACCACTACGTTGTTATATTCAGTGTGGAAGTGTTGCATCACGTTAAAAAAAGATATTACTGTACATCTCATAGGAAAAGCTGATACCCTTTCCCCTAGGAAAGCTCTTCCTTAGGACCATTGCATGGTGATAGTTTTGCTGGCTTTTTTCACTAACAGAAGTAGCCACAAGACTGTCACAAAGAATCAACGCATACCATTTAGATCACATAACACCTACTCAGACTCTGAGCCCAGCACTGCCAAAACTAACACATGCTAATGCTATTGCAGGCTGTTAATTCCAGGGCAGGCTCTCCTTCTACTCTAAGTTCCAAGAAAAGCCTGTGTTGGAGGAGGGTAACAGGACAAGAAAATATTTTTCACCTGTTCACCTAGGAAACAGCCAGTTCATGGAAACCCGAGCAATCATTCCAGACCAGTGTTGTTGGGGACAAGGTTTAGATACCAAAGAAGGGAACCAGATGATTTTGACAGGCTTTATTTTGCAATGGAGTTAAATTATTCTTTCAAAACTGCTTCTGCCTTCTTCATTAATAAAATTCCAGTGCCTAATCTGGTGCAATATACCTTTTCCCATTTTAAAAGTATACTCTGTCAGATAAAATATTCTCCATGTAGAGTAGAACATGACAAGAAATTAAGAGGCACATTGTGAGTTCTTCTGGTGAAAAATCGCTCCAGTTATGGACATGCATTAGTGATCAGTTTCTCAAACACTTATACTGGGATGCAAGGATTAGAGAGATTTGCTTTTCTCACAAACCCTATTTTTATACGAGAAGGTCAGATATAACAGTGTATTTTGCAAGCTCAAGCTGCAGCAGCCAAGCAGATTTTGAGTTAGAAAAGGATTATTTAAAACTTATGTGGTAAACATTTCAGCTGGGCTATGAAAGGTTTAGACCATGGCAAGCAACAACTGCCTGGCTGAAAATATAGTTCAGGTCTATTTAATTTTTAATCAAAAATATTTTAAAAATTACACAAAATGGAGCATAATCTTTCTAGTTTGTCAGCTACTGGTCAAAAACACCAAGCAAGGGCCAGTCTGCATGAGAAGGGAGAATGTGTACTAAAATGTAATTAAGGTATTAATACTTCATATTCTGTTTCAATTTTCACTTTATTGATGCTGAAAATAGCCAAGGTATTGTAATATCACTTCAAATTTGATTATCTAAGTCATCAACCTGAAGCCTGTGCCTGGTTGATTTGAGACTCTCTACTGTTCCAGTTTCAGAGCTGGATAAGCTAGGAATTTTTGTGTAAGTGAACTTGATATCTAGCAGCTGTCTTTTAAATTACTGAAAATGAGACACCTTTTCAGATTTCCTTATCTTACCAAGAGCTGAGAAAATGCTCATGAGATATTCACCCCTCAGCCATGAAGAATCCTCTTTTGTTGTGATGACTGAGCATGGCAGATAAGAGAATCACAAAAGGAAGCAGCAGAGTCCCATTCCTGGAAGTGTTCCAAAAAAGTGTGGATATAGCATTTGATGCCATGTTTACTGTTCAACTACTACTTCCCTGTTAAAGACTGTTCCAATGTTCTACAACCCTTTCTGTCAAAAATTATTTTCCTTATACCTAATCTAAACCTTCCCTGGTGCAACTGAGACCATTTCATCTCGCCCTGTCACTTGCTACCTGAGAGAAGAGACCAACACTCCCCTCACTACATCTTCCATTCAGGTAGTTGTAGACAGCAATGAAGTCCCCTCTCAGCTTTCCTTTCTCCCAGCTAAACAACCCCAACTCCCTCAGCTGCTCCTCACTGGACTTGTGCTCCAGACCCTTTACCAGCTATATAGCCCTCTTCTGGATATGCTCCAGCACCTCTATGTCCTTCATGTAGTGCAGGGCTACGTAAGCTCTCATAATCACTGTGGTTATGAAAGATAGCTCAGCATAAACACTAAAGTCATGCACAAGAATGGGCTGTGGGGAGTCATTCCCTTGTGAAGAAACAAGATAGAACACTGCCTATTGTTTCCCAGTCTAGCTCACTTGTCTGAAAAGAAGCTAGAGATATAGAGCTAATAACTTTTGCTGGTGAAGTGAGAATTGAACCATCTTTGAGATGTCCAAGCAAGATGCATTGTGCTTTACATAAGCATCCTTCTCTAAGGACTCTTGAAACAGGTGTCATCAATGTTGAAGGAATGTATGTCAGAAAGACTCTTGGAAATTATGAGATGAAACAAATTAAAAATATGCCAGTTACCAAATGTTCCTGTAGGTTACGACACCAATGAATTAATTAGGGCAGCCTAGCTAATAGAGAGTGAAATGTATATATTTTTTAATATAAATTTATATATCTGTTGTAAGGTCCACTACATACCTATGTAAGTGGAGCACACTGAGTGCATCCTTAAACAGCTAACTGTGCTTCATAAGAAGCTTAGCAAACAGGAGACATAGTCAGTTCACTACAATTAAATGTTTGTTAATGGTAAAACTTACCTGCTGATGACTTTTTTCCCTCTTCCTAAACTGATCTAAGTCTCTTTAAATCTAAGAGTGATGACCTTTTACTTAGAAGTCTTTTATTTGTCAGGGACTGCAAGTTTTTTTCACTCAAAAAAATCCTTTCTGCCCTCATTTCTATTATCAAATGCTGAGACAAGACAGTCCTGTATCACTCAAGGAATTCAGCAAATGTTGCATGGTTGTTAGATTAAGCCTCAGCAGAAGTGGAATGTCAAGCACCTCACCATGAGTTGTTCTTCCAAGTCAAGGAGTTCTTTGAATTAAGTGTATTTGTATGGTCAAGAGAGCAGAAATGAGAGCACTGCATTGAGAAATTGAGTTACTCTGGTAAAACACATTTCTCCACTGATGACCATAAAAGACTTCGTAAGCCCTGACTGACCTGGCTTGTAGATTCTTGGCTTGATTCTAGCCAAAGAGAGTGCCCAGATTTTATAACTAAAAAAAAAGCGAAAAGTAGAATAAAACTCTCCCTCTCATTGTGCCTTGCAATGGCAGCTCTCAGGCTACACTGACCAATTCCTGCAGGAGCATGTTTTGTTACTGTTGGAGCAACTGTTGCTGTTGGGATGCCACCTCAGGGACACTTCTAAAACCTAGTAGTACTGGTAGATGTCACTGTAATATAAGGTGTCATATCTTTGGCTGACAAATAGCTTGGTTTAAAACAGTTCTGGAAAATCTCATGCTATCTTCTCTGTGACTGAGAATCTCTGCTGGGTGCTTAACATAAAGCCAAACTGCATGCACAATAGCTCCACTGCAAGTGGTAGCCATCACGACAAATGTTTTCATGAGCAGAACAGAAATGCTTGTGTGAGGATCAGCCTGATTTTCAAAAGTGTCCAACCTTCAGTGATTCATTTTGTTTATGGAGAAACACATTCCTGCAGGACCATGGGTGACATGTGACTGTAGCATACCCTGTGCCAAATAGAAGCTGTAATCCAGCCAAGGCTAGTGGCTGAAGACTTGCCATCCTAAGGCAGCAGTGTGGGCAGAAAGTGGTACAAATGTCACTGGGACTAGACATGAAAAGGGAGGAGCATACAGCACTGGGAAACTACTAGCTTTTGCAGTCTAACTGCTAAGAACAAATTGCCTTCTGTAGGGGTACATACCTCTTTTTCAGAAAACATTGCTATCAAGGAAGCAGGTAGTTTTGCTCAAGGAAGATTTCCTGCCTGGAATGAGGTATCTTTCCCAGAGACAGTTTTAGATGGTTCCCCACATGCATTCCGCAGAAGTTGACTCTCTGGGTATGAGAGAGATAATGCTCACAGACATGCTGCAGAGCCCCAGCAGCCAGCGAAGGAGTCAATGGGGAGGAAGCAATGATAAAGCCTAGGAAAAGAACAAAAGGTTTGCCTTTTCCCTGAGGCTCAGTGCTGCCATGCAGCACTGTGAGGATTTGTAAGTTTTCACCATCTTTGCCTCCAAAATAAAAGTTTTTGAATCCTTTCCACTGCTGGCATTTTGGGGGGAATACCTGCATACATTTTGCTTTACATTTTTCACATAGTTCAGCTCAGTCCCCGGAGTAACCATGCAGTGGTTGTGGAGAAGGATGAGAACTGAGGAAGCTCTGTCGGGTGCATGTGGTCTGACGACAGACATTAACTGGACCCCTGTGGCTGTCTTTTTTGCATCAATGACTCCTCTGGTAGCCTAGCTCGAAGGGAGGTCTGTGATGGAAGCTGGCCCACAGACGATATAGTCAGTTCTGTGTTTGCTGCTGTGGGTTTCAGCTGGTAAATCTGCTTGTACACTGGCAGTGAAAGCGGACTAATTTCTGCTGACTGGGTTCAGGGCCCTTGACCAGGAGGTTGTGGGGCCAAGTAGCAGCCCTGGAAGAGCAGGTCTCCGATCTCAACCATGCATGACACTTGGAGTGGCCTGTGTTGAAAGCTCTCAAACTGCATGACTGAGAGTTGCAACAAGTCATGGAGTGCTTGGTGTCCCGCCTCTCTGGCATGAAGCTGATGGAACAGAGTGCAGGTACTCATCATGTTTCTTTGCTTTTTGCTCCTGTGGTAGATTTCTTTGGAAATCCTGGGAGGTGGAATGGAAGTGTTTTGACAGGGTCTTTGCACTCCACAGATGACTTTGAGCCTGGGCCAGTGGGCACTGGCCAGGTTTGAACCCCACCCCGGCTTTGCTGTGTTTTGCCACCCAGGCAGGTGCAGGTTGCTGGGTCATATTCCCCAGGAACATTGAATATGGATTCCTCTGGGGCTCCTGAGAGGTAGGGCTGCTGTGTTTAAAAAGCTTTGCCGCTGGTGGCAGCTTGCGGGGAGATATGCCCCCAGCCCTCGTGTCTGTGCCTTTCCCTGCAGCTGGTTGCAGTGCTCAGGGCTGGCAAACTGCATGGCTCCACCAGGCTATGGCTCAGGCTCTGTGCTGCAGAGGGTCGCTCCACTCCGCTAGTCACCGTTGTGTTGTTCTGGTACTGAGAGGGGCTATGTTTCTTGTTTTCCTGGTGTGTATTGCCCCTCTGGAAGGCTCTTTATTTCAAGGGCTAATGATGCGAAGATGGTTGTCTTCGAGTTTTACATTGCGTCCAGGGGGTGATGGCCAGAGGCTGTGCCTGGAAGATGAGGACACAGTCCACTGTTTGCTTTTGACTACTCTATCAAATGGGTTTACCCCACTGCACAGTGGGGAGAAGGTACTGGATTAGGAATAGATGCAGGGCCTTACTGATTGGTCTTTCTGCTCTACCTTTTGCAGTCTTCCTGAGCTACCTGCATGACCTGGCCAAGGTCAGAGGTGTTTGGCAGTGGGACAAGCTATGGCATGGGACTTTGTGTATTTGCAGACCTGTTTTCATTGCATCTGTACAGTTGTCCCTGGGTATCCCTGAAGGGATTACATGACCCTTGGAGATATTATGGAGAGGCTGGTAGGTTTGCTGCCTGGCAGGTGCCTGCCTTGACTTCCCCCCCATCCCTGTTCCTGTCAAGCGGGTGGTGGTCCATGAATGACAACTTGTAGGTGTGAAGCCAGGAATACTTCTGCTTCATTCTTTACTAATATCAGCTTCTCGAGTTGCTGTGTTTCAGGTGTTTTCCACAGCTCTCAAGGCCTTCTCCCAAGGGGGAGGCACTGGACAGTGTTTTGGATTTTGGACTCATGCTTCAATTGTCATCTGGCTCGCCTAGAGTGGTTTGTGCCTCATTGGTCTGGGTAGGCAGTTGCCCCATCCTGAGCTATCAGATTTAGATATGTCCTTGTAGAATTACTGTGTGTATATTTAAGTGTAATATTTCCTCTGTTATTTCTGCTTTGCACATAGTAGATACAGAGCACCTGTGATGTGTTTGCACCTGAGAACTTTCCCAGCCTGGCTGCTGCTATGCTGCACATGCTATTTCAGCCTCATGGCATGTGCTGCTTTTACATCAACTGCTGGCCCACCTTCATTCAGAGGGGTCCTGACAGCAGCAGGACTCCATATGATGACTACAGCACCTTGTCAGTGATGCCGTGTTGGCTGAATGGTCTAATATCATGACAGATTACTGGGGCATTTGCCTCTGGCTTTGTGGGTTTGTCCCTTTTGTGTATGCTGTGCATGTGCCTTTACACACTGCCACCTTCTGTATTTTTGGTTCTGGTGGGGCATACCTTCCTTGGCAAAAGGAGTGGAATAGGGGTAAATAGTTCTTTTTCAGAAGATAATGCTACCAGGAAGCCAGTTAGTTTCACTCAAGGAAGCTTTCCTGCCTGGAACGAGGCATCTTTCCCAGAGGCAGTTTTAGATGTTTCTCCACAAGCATTCCACAGAAGTTGACTCCCCCGCTACGACAGAGGTAATGCTCACAGACATGTTCAGGGCCCTAGCAGCCAGCAGAGGAGCTGATGGGTGGGAAGTGGTGGTGAAGTCCAGGGAATGAACAAAAGGTTTGCCTGATCCCTGAGGCTCAGTGCTGCCATGCAGCACTACTGGGACTTATAAGTTTTTTTTTTGTCTCCAAAACAAACCTTTTTGAATCCTTTCCACTCTTCTAGAATTTTGGGGGGAATACGTGCATATATATTTTGCTTTACACCTTCCAAGGATATGTTGCCAGTGAACATAGTTCCAGCTGTCTCATGAGCTTTGTGAAAGGTTAAGGCAGAAGATGAACAGCTATGGTATACCACTGATACTTGACTCCATAGAGTAGGAGTTTCCTCCATAGTTTCCTGCTCTTAATGTCTCCATGTGGTCAGGCTTTCTGTGGAAATGTCTTTTTAAGAAAAAAATACACTATTATATCTCTGTGAGTCACTAGGTGCAACTTAGATCTTCTTTGGCAAAAAGAACTCCAGAAAACAGAGCAAATAAATATCATTATTTGAAGTAGCAAATGTCTTCCAAATAAATATGAGATGGAATGGAGCACAGGATGAGGATATCCAAAATAACAAGGTTACTCCTACCTTAAAGTCCCACACATTTAGTGTGAACTCATGCTCTAAAGCTAAGAAGTGGCAAACTCAAGCCTCAGTTTGCAATGCTTCCCCTGCCTTTTCCCTAAAGACCAGATCTATCAATCTATTTGGCAATTACTTACCTACTTTCTCTTAAATTCAGATCTAACTATAAATCACGGGATGCTTTCTAATAACATTGCATGTAAAACTGTAAAAATCAAACTAATAGTTTTTTTAACCTCTGCCTTAGACCTCTCCCACATACCAAGCACAGAGTAAAAGGCAATGCTTGCTTTCAGTGTTGGCTAATACACAGTAACTAAAACATGTCCATTCTCCCTAAAAATAACTGATAAATGCAGTAGCCACTACTGAGCACCCATATTTTAGTGGCAATCATCACAGAACAGAGTCCAGATGAGCCACAACATTCAAAGTAGACATTACTTTGAAATTTATCATTACAACTCATCAGTACTTTAAAAGAATCACAGTTACTTCTGAGACTGCACAAAAGTTAAATTGTTCAGGAAAAGAAAAAGAAAAATAAAAAACAAAAACAAAAAACCAAAATGGCAGGACAGACCAACAAATGAGGTCTGATTTTAATTGCAGTCACAGCTTTGAGGATGAACACCTGCAGGCAAGCATGGATTTGTCCCTGTCAAAGAACTTCATGAAACTAACAATTACAAGTGATGGGAGCAGTGGAGGAACTAATCCCACAGCAATAAATACAGCTCGAAAACCTTACTCCCATACTAAGGACAAGACCGAATAAATACTGCAGAGCTAATAGGAAGCTGCAGATGAGAGCACTTGTCAGAGCTGGCTATGAGTGAGTTTGACCTATTCAAATTGCCTAGCAAGTCCACAAGGTATGTGAAGTACCTGGGAGGAAAGGCTGCTATAGAACGTGCAATCAGTCAAACACACACAGATACATGCACACAAATGCCAGACAAAATACACCAGCACACAAAAAAGTCCTTAAAGTTATGTCACAGTACTGTGTTCTTGCTTGCAAAAGTCTCCTTTCACAGTGACAAACATGATATGAGTGCCTATTTTTCCACGAATATTTTCTTGGCTGTGTGACCTGACTGGCAAAAGGTGTGATTAGAATAAAGTGAAGATTCAGCACCTGCTGTCTCATCCAGCTTTCAGAATACCCTATGGCTGAGACCAAAACGAATTCAATGACCACAGGAGTGAAAGAAGAACAATGTTCATGCCCTGGGGAAGAACTGGTTTGTTCCAGTCGTGGTGAAATTGATCCCAGAGGAAGAATGCTGGAGTATCACTGGCTTGGAGAAAAACAAGGATTGGGAGCTAGGTCACCAGACTAAGATTTAGATGGCTTTTCTCTACCTGTTCTTTTTGTTTACTTTCACCTTGAATCTAGAAGTTTCACATTGATGTTTTGTTCAGGTGCTTTGTGCCATGGTGGCTTCAGGTGCCTGGAAATATGAGATGCTCCCAGAATATAAATCATGATACAGATGTTTATTTACATTGAAGAAAAAAACTGCCAAAGCAGAGCTGAATTTGATTTAAAAATAGCACAAATTAAAATCCATAGAAACTGGGTGTTTAAAACCTATGGCATGGATTAATTATCAGATTCCTCTTGCAAAGAAAAAGCAACCATCTGAGACTCCAAGGAGTTTTTCTTCTGCAGGAACTATCAGAGACTGTCTATGTATTTCAGACTTTCACATGAAAACTGCTTGAATTATAAATGCAAAATATATGAGGGTATCAAACTTTTAGAGCTATCAGAATGCTCAAGGGGATGCTTCCACAAGAGAAACGTTCTCTCATCTTTATGTTACATGCTGGAAGATAGGATTTGTACAAAAGAATGAGGAAAAAATTAGGTCTATAATCAATAACATTAAGACTTTTTTAAAAGAGAATTTCATAGTCAATAAAAAGTTTTTCTGATAAAACTTTGGCAGTACATGCGTATTGTGCATTATAACATGCTGCATGTTAAGAAATGACAAAACCAGGAAAAAACCAGTTACACAGCTTAAGTGCAGCAGAGTTAAGAGAGAATTTTGGTTTAACATGCTATAGAGTATAGGGCAGGAAAATGGAAACAGAAAATCTCCTCCATTTCAAATGATGCAGAGAGACAGTAACTTACTGAAGTTTTCCTCTTACTAATTGATTTGTATTTAATTTTTGTGCCAAATAATAATTTTGGATGTGTGCTATAATTTACAAACATGTGTGGTACTAAGGGAAAATGATATAGAACTGAAACCATCTTCAAACTTTGTATTCCTTGGATAAATTTTCTTCTACAGCTTTTCCAAGCTTGGCTTATGGTGTTAACAGATTCATGGAGGAGTTTAGTAGAAGAATATTTTTTCATGTCTTCATGCATTAACTGAGTTAAAAACATGAACAAGTTTACAGGGGTTAAGAATACTATTACTCCCTGCTGCTATAAAGTGTTTGCTGTAAGCTTCTAATCAATTAAGAATTCTAACTGCCCATTGATTTTCAGAGCTGCCATTCTGCAAAAGAAAAATTAGTATAAGATGGATACTAATCTTACATGCCTTACCTTGGCTGCGCAGCTCTGAATTCCTGCCTCAACAGCTCTCACCCTGCTGTCTGCTGCCTTCAGATCTGCTATGTGGTGTCCCCGAATCCCTTTTCAGCCCTGCTTGCTCATGGATAAAGCCTGATGGCATACTAAAAATCCAGTTTCTGTCATTTGCTGTTCTTTCCCTCCTCCAGTTCTAGTTTGCTGGGGATTTAACATTGCTGTGGGTTCATGCTGGACTAAGTAGTGGAGACTAAACCAATTCTGTCTTAAACCATACCTGTGATCAATTCTCATCCCACAACAAAAGGATGAAGAACAAGCTCTTGTAAAGCAAACCGACGCAGCATGCTGTCATATAACAATCAGCATCATTTACAAACTGATCTCCCCTGTTTGAGACAACTTCTGAGGATACAATAAATCACTGCACTCTTAACATGTAATTTGAGCTGGAGCATTTACCTAAAAAGCTGACTTTCTAGATTTTAGTATTGGCAGTCCCACAAAGAAACAACACCAGTCCTCTGGTACTATGAAAATTAAAGATTTAAATTGGAATTTAAAGGGTGTTTTTTCAGCAAAGACAAGACCATTTTCTGCAGGTTCTGAGCTATCTTTGGAGGGACTTTTTTCTAATTGTGTATCTTCTCCAGAAAATGGTTAGCAAAAGCTGACATCATTTAATTGGCTGAAAGTAACTTCATATCATTTAGGAAAGACATTGGTTTAATCTGCCTTTTTTTCTTTCTTAATTAAATTTGTCACAGTGATGTATTTGCACTATTAAATCATCTTGAATTTGCAAGAAGATTTTAAAACTAATGTATTTTTAGAATGACGCATTTTCAATCAATCGCTGGAATAGGCCTGCCAGGAGAAAGCAGGAAGAAACGCCTATGGAAGGCACAGCAGGGACAGCATTCTCCCAGAACAGGGATGCAGACCTATATCGTTTCTGCGATGTGCAGTGTCAATCCTCCAATTGAGCTACAGTGAAGCAAAAATTAAAGCTGAAAACAACTTGAAGTGTCTTAACACCACTAAAGGGCAGGCTATTTACATGTTCTGATAAAGGGTTTTTTTCATTATTCTTTAATTTTAGAAAAAAAATAGGGAAACTTTGACCAGCACTTTGACAAGGAGCCTATGCCCAGAAGAGGGCTTAAGTTTATAACCCGCACCCAGATATGATCAAATCCTATACTTGGAAAATTTGGAAATGAAACCATATTCTATACTTTGGAACTAAGACAGACAAAATTGAGTATAGAATATCCTTGCTTTGGTCACTTGTTGACAAAATCCCCACTCTTGACTTATCTATCCTGCCTTTCTCACTCCTTTTCTGATAGTTTTACAGAAGCCAAAACAACTCTCAAGAAGAGTTGGCTTCACAGTTGTGCTCCAAAATCATCTGAATCTACATATCTCTCAGAACAATGAACAGATTCATTTGCTTTCCAGGGTATTGCAGCTAAGAAGTGAAAGATTATCCAGGATGACTCCTGCCACCTTCAAGCTGCGGTGATAATGATTTTGCCTGGCATTCTTACAGATGGTACTCTTTGGAGCACCAGCCTTTTTAATGGAGACTGTGTTCCTTCAGCACAAGAAATTCTTGACTCTCAAAGGTCAAGTGCATGCAACCTAATAGCTTTACAGATTCAGGACCACTTTGAGCTGGTTCACATTCCTTTGGCCTGTTCACAGGTCTTCAACTTTTTACTGATCTCTGCTGCAAGGTCTAGGCTTAAAAGTTATTTTTACCTTATAGAATAAAGGTAAATTATACCTCATTACAAGGTGCCTACATTTTTTAGCATCTTTCTTTTTCCCCTGTGTTATGGAAATCTTAATCTTTCAGAACCAGACTCAGCTGGTTCTGAACTCTGTTCTCGGCATGTCTGAGCAGAATAGAGAATCAAGTCAGGAACTACTGTATTGAACAGAGACTGAAGGTAAACTCTCTTCAAAGGTAAGCACAGCAAGAGACTAAAGGAAATTAACTCTCACATATTCCGTAGGCCAGCACTCTGGGAGGAACATTATCTATATGGATGTTGAAATAAAAATACTTATGACTGTGTGATGCAGATCTAAATAAAGACAAGGGTCCTTGTGATATGGCCTGAACATCAAGGCACTTCTCTGATTTGTATTTGCTTTGCCCAATTCCTTCTGACAACATTTTTAAGGCACATGTTCTTATAGTACAGCTGCTAATCAAGGATTGTCTTGGATTCAGACCACACAGAATAATGCAGTGAGCAGGATTACAAAGCATGGATCCTCCCAGCTGGCAGATATGGAAAATTCCTTAGTCTTAGTTTAGGTTATTAACTAGGCCACCTTCTTCAGGCAGCTAAAGTTACTTCCTTTGCATTCAGAGGTATCTGGTCATTCTGTTGTCTTTCTTTATTCCCATTCATTCATCTGGTCTCCTTTTGACTAACAAGGATGAAAGACATCACAACCAAAACCTAATGCAAGACTGCAGTTTTTGTACACATTTTTAATAGTGGTAGAGAGCAAGCAGATTCATCACTGTATAGGAAATAAAACTGAAAAAAATAATTTTAAAATCCAAGCTTTTGTAATAACTGGTACTTAGAAAGCACTAATGAGGAATCCTTTGTTTAGTTCATCTTGTACAGAATGCAATTAATTCCTTGACCCTTACAGCATTACTACAGAGACTATGAAATATAAGTCTAAACTCAATAGTGAAGTTACTTGCTGATGTCAGTATCAGTGTGGCTTTCTCTCATCTTTCAGTGCAGGGAAATAGAGTTCCAGCAGAAGGCTGATCTCTTCCCTGAGCAAACATCAAGTGCTTTATTCTCTGGAAACAACAAGGTAGAGTCACTGATAAATTAAGCTCTGACATGCTTTAGGGCTTTAACCATTTTCATGCCAGTTTGGGAAGTCTTTCCTACTTTCTTGCTTGCAATACCATTGTTTCCAAAGGCACGTACATGTGTCAGTCTGTCACCACCCACCAAGGCTGTGACAATAATCTGTTTTTTGTTCTTCATATCCAAGTATTTACTTCAGTTTCAGCTTCTGAACTGGAACTGCTCAGGTATGAGACTTTTGAAAGTACTCACCAGGATGAGTTTACCATATATTTCTTAAAATTAATATACAAAAAGAAACAACTTGCTACATCAAAGTAATATTAAACACAAACATTCTGTTAGCACAGATGAAGAAACTGCTGTCACCACCTGTTTCTGCTATGTTCCACAAGAATTTCCATCACAGAATTTCACAGGAAAGAGTTTCCTAAGACATTGTTCTCAGAAGCCCTGTGCCAGGCTTTATAGGGAATCAAATGAATTAATCACATTAGCTCACACAAAAAGATTCCATCAGACATTTATTCTTGTAAATCCCAGTGGTACTGGACAAAACATTTTCTCTCTATGCTCAACAGGGGCACTGCAGGCCAAGTGGGATATCTGCTCCCCAGTTCAAGGTTATGTCACATCTCCTACTGCTTCAGTTCATGCATCCTGCTTGCAGCAGCTGCTGCTTAAAGCCAATCTGTGAGCAAAGAGAGCTGGCTTGGAGAAAGATCTCCCTCATTCCTCAGTAGCCTGTTTTCATTTTCCAGTTCGAGAGTGGAGGAAGATGCATTTGGTGAGACCATGTTGAATGACTTTGCTCTAGGCATTCATTTTCATGCAGGGAAGAAGAAGCAGTGGGTAATTATGACCTGATTTCTGCATGGAATACTCCTGAATTTTACAAAAACGAAACATTAAAGGCATTTGGATAGGCTATCTCCCCAACTCCAGCAGCATGTGCTATGTGAAATGCTGAGCACAAGGAATGACTTGGAGGTTTCTCTGAAGATACAAAAGAAATGTACAGCCACATAAACCTTCCTAAGTGAAGGGGACAGGAGAAGTCACTTTGTAGCAAAGTTGCATTGATCTAAACACCTTTCAAGTCTCCTTCAGCTGGCCTCTAGGAAGGTGGAGCAAGTCAAAGAACTACATGAGAAGCTGCAGGTGCCCAGAGGTTATTTCCTGAACTTGCCTGTGGCATTTTTTTTGAAAAATGGTTATCCTCCTCAGAAGTCATTCTGCTGAAATTAACTGGCATCTACACTCTTTCAAAAAATCAGATGCAAGACTGTAAAGTGCATGCATAATTGGTTGATTTAACACCACAGGTAGTTTGGTTTAGCTCAACGAAGTAAACTCCAGGATGGGCCCTTTCACTTTTGCAGATTCATCCCCGAAATATCAATACCTTTGGAATGCTCTGTACTCATTAAAAATGTTCACTGTAGAAAGAAAGGTTCTTCTGGATTTTAGAGTAAGGAGAAAGAAGCTCATCAAAGGCAGTGAGCATTCTTCTACAATACTTCTCATTCCCTTCTGAGTTTTCTGACAGGATGAAAGAACATGAAAAGGGAATGTGCTTGTTTCAGTTTTTCAGCAGCAGCATCAAAAGTGGTCGTGTTCTTCTGGTAAATATTTCAGCTTTAGTTTGGTAAATATTTCATGCCATTTGAGGGTTTACTGTGTCCTCTTTAATGAGGAAACTTGCCAGTCAAAAGTTTCTTTTTCCCACAAACTGAAGTAAAACAAAATTCCCCTCTGGAAACTGACAGGGAAATAAAATATTAATTACATCAGGACATTATTTAAAAACCCACGATATTTAAGTCTTTACTATTGAGAAGAAAATAATCCTTTCCTTCCAGACATCTCCATGAACAAGGAAAGTTAGAGCAAACACCAAAACCAAAACAGAAATGGGCTTCACAACATCTGCTAAGACAAATGATCCAAAGGCTGGATCCTGCCTTTTCCCATGCAAGAGCAAACACCAGTAGAGGTATGAGAGAAAGGAAAACAAATTGTCATTTTTTTACAAAACTGTTCTGGTACACAGTACATGAACTGGTACAGTGTTCCATAGCACGCTTGACAGACACACTTGACTAGCCTGCTCCAAGTTAATTTTCATTTACCCACTTCTAGAAAATAAAATACTACTTACAGAGATGTGATCAGTTATTTCCTACTGTTGCCACCACCATCTAGACTAAAATTGGTGATTTACGGCTAATTGACACAACTGTTATCCATTTTTATCACAATCAGATAGCAAGACTCAGCTGCACAGCAGATATATTTCAACCTCTTTATATAACTTGCCTGATTTTAAGGTATGTCAACTATTTTCTCTCTTGGACCAAATGTTTTGCCTGGAAAATAGGCTTATTTTATATGTCTTGATGTGATGATACTTAACACTCTGTCTGCTTGATCTCTGTTTTCATTGTTCTGTACCTTCAAGAGACATGGAAATCCTGCTGATTTATGCTGTTAGGAGGAGTACAGTGTTCAAAAGACACAGTGACATGGACAGCATTTTGATTTAATAGGATGGAAGTAAAGAAGAAATCAATCTCACTATATTTAAGCTACTCCAAGTCAGAAATTTTTTGGTTACATATTTCTTGCCCAAGCAAAGGCATAAAAATATTCCAAAGTTGTCAATAGAAAATGTTTGCCACAAAAATAAGCCTATTTTTCATGTGGAAGCAATTTTCAGTAGAAAATACAGCCATTTCTGCTGCAAAACTGAATTCCTAAAATGTCTGAGGTTTTCAAATTCTGCCATCTCAAAAATGCTGATACTTCATCCCATTTCATGGCAAAGTTGCGAATTGAGGGTTTTTTTCAGTGTGTTACCTGAAGCACAGCATTGAATTAGAGGTGGTTTAACCACCTTATTCTTGATATCTTTCTGAGGACAACCCTGAACTTCTATTAATTTTGTATATTTATGGGTGCATTCCCCTAGTGCTAACAAATCGCTGTAAAATTAATGAAGTTTTCATAACCCATCACACCAAGTCAGCACATTGTGAATCTTCTTCTGTCTTCTTCAGAATTTGATGTTTTTCAGCTCTTTATCCCTGACTTCTTTCATCTGTGTCCATAAGTGTCTATAGACTCCTACCATTTTACCTTCTTTCTTGGAAAGCATCTGCATTCTCTACTCACTGAGCTTAGCACTCCCTACAACATGAGTACTCTGAAGTGCCTTCCTAATGCTAAATATAAATAGTCCAGTATAACCTGAACTCTGTCCCAAACTGGGTAAAAAGGCACAACCTGTTTGTTGTAAAAGATAAGGCATACACAGCCAGGCAGTGCTGGACACTTGCATATATTGGTGTAATGCACAAGTCAGAGAAATATAAGCCTTCCTATATATAAGAACATTGTATTCATTCAGTTGCAGAAGCAAATAGTGTAGAACTGTAGGACTATTCTGCTGTCCCTTAATTTTTCTACCTTTTATGACCAACGTTATCTAGGTTGTTAATGTGTGGGAAGCCTGACAACTAAATAAATGACTTTAATACTCTGTTTGAGTTTGCAATCTTTTGATATTAAAGTCAAACTTCAAAGAAACCCCATAGATTAAAAATAATGTTTTAAATCTTATACATACCCTTTCCCTTGATTATTTTTTCTTTTCTAAGCAATGATTTTTGTCAGTTAAGCATGAAGATATATTTCTTCCTTGTAAACTGCATTTGCCTTAACGTAGGCGTTTTTGTTTACCAGTAATGAAAAGAATACCTCACATCTAGTTTGATGCTAAAGATAGTCTAATAGTCCCACATGGACCTAATCTGCAAGGCAGGACTCTCTGTAACTCCAGAATTCACTTCTCAATTTCCTCCCTTCCTGCTGAAGCATGCTTGGTAAATTTGTCCTCAGGGAACCTGGAGTGAAGATGGTCTTCACAGATGTTATGAAGAAATACAATAAAGGGGGCAGCATTTTCAGAATAACTTCTTTTTACTTCTGTTATGATATTGTTATCAAGATCTGTTTCTCTTTCTTGGAACTTTCCCATCCAGTTTCTGTGGAGTGAATGGGACTGAATGCCTAAATTCTTGGTAATAGCTAAGAGCTTGATAGAAGGTAAATGGAGGACAAATAGAGTAAAAAGAAAGGAGAAGAAAGGGAAAAACACGAACCCTTGAGGCCTGTAGACTGGAGGAAGAGGAGAGTCTTACTGGCAGCAATCATGTAAAAGAATATTTTTCTTAGTCTTACTCCACTCTGTCCTTGGTCTCTCCCTGCAAAACTGCAGAAAAATTATGGCTTCGTAAAGACAAGATCAGGACCAGAGACTCAGGTTGCTAATTTTTTTTTGACAGAAGGGAGAATACGAACTGCTTATTGACTGTGCAGAAGAGCCAGAAGTTATAGGGCTATCTTTGTTCATTGTACTCTCCAGACTAAAACCAGATAGTTTGGAACTAGCTGAAAGCTGATGCACCACCAGATATGCTGGAGGAAATAAAGGGAATCCCCAGGGCCACAGACGGCCTATTCCAATAGAGAAAAGTTTCATGAGAGGAGACATGAAGCTTTATACAGAAATCTGAGACAAAGTTTAATGGGTTCCCATCTTAGAATCCTAGAATCCTAGAATGCTAAAGGTTGGAAGGGACCCAAAACATCATCTAGTCTCAACCTCCCTGCCATGGGCAGTGTCACCTCCCACTGGACCAGGCTGCTCAAGGCTTTTTCCAACCTGACCTTGGGCACTGCCAGGGTTGGGGCATCCACAACCTCCCTGGGTAACCTGTTGGAATATCTCACCATCCTCACAGTAAAGAATTTCTTCTTATATCTAACTTAAATTCCCCCTCTTTTAGTTTGAACCCATTATTTTTTGTCCTGTCAATACAGTTCTTGATCAAAAGTCTCTTTCCAGCTTCTCTGTAGGCCCTCTTCAGATACTACGAGGTTCAGTTGCTATGAGGTCTAAATGCAACCTTCTCTCCAGGATGAACTGCCTAAACTTTCTCAGACTGTCGTTCTAAGCAAGGTGCTCCAGTCCACTTATCAGCTTCATGGTCCTCCTCTGAGCTTGCTCCAACAGTTCCACATCATTCTTACACTGAAGTTACCAGAGCTGCATGCAGTCCAGGTGGGTCTCAGAGTAGATAGCAGAGTAGAGGGGTAGAATTCCCTCCCTCAACCTGCTGGCCATACTGCTTTTGGTGCAGCCCAGGATTCCATTGTCTTTCTGGGCTGCGAGTGCACATTGCTGGCTCATGTTGAATATCTCATAAATCATCCACTCCAAGTCCTTCTCCACAAGACTGCTCTCAATCACTTCTCTGCCCAACCTGTACATGTGCTTGGGATAACTGGGACCCAGGTGCAGGATCTTGGACTTTGTTCAACTTCATAAGGTTCTCATCAATCCACCTCTCAAGTGTGTCAATGCCCTTCTGTCCAGTGTGTCAACTGCACCACACAGCTTTGTGTCATCAGCAAACTTGCTGATGATGCCCTTGATCCCACTATCCATGCCACTAACAAGTATATTGAACAGCACCAGTCCTAGTACTGACCCCTGAGGGACACAACTCATCACTGGTTTCCATTTAGACTGCGATCCACTGACCACAACTGTCTTTGCAGCCACCCAGCCAGTTATTTATCCACCACATTGTCCATCCATAGAACCCATGTCTCCTCAATTTAAAAACAAGGGCATCATGGAGTGTCAAACACTTTGCATTTTGTTTCTTGCTTTCTCTGCACAATATCCAGATCCTGTTCAACAACCAGCAGTTGGCTTCATGTTTAAAACAATGCTGTCAAACTGGGAGAAACCTCTTCTAATTCAGACATAAGAGTATTTTTACCAAGCAAACATGCTGTATGTACCTAACAATTTTCAATAACAATAAAAGATTTCCAGTGCATAATACTACTTAATTGAAATGAGCATTGTAAGAGAATAATCTGTCATAATGTAGATCAGTTACATTTATATCTGAACATTACTGGATTGTCAGTTATGGCTAGATTTTTGTCTTGTCTACAAAGAAATTAATTCTACAGAGAAATAGTTTCTTAAATAAAAACATGTATGTCCAAACTTGCTTAAACCAACTAAGCTACATCCAAGCAGTTGGGAAGTATATACACATCTGCTACCTATTGCCTACTCAACACAGATGTCTGATGATCAGAATCTTACTAAAAATCCACTAGAGAGTCATCTGGACTAATGCCCATACTTATTCCCAAGAGATAAAAAGGACAGCTTATCAACTCTGTAGACAAGTAGTCATGACCCTGCTGAATATGACCACACTTTATCTGTATTCTTATTCACATGAGTAGAAATTGATCTGATTGAAGAAGTCTTCTCACATGTAGTCATTTCTGATCATCAATATGTGCTGAGCAGGGCCATTAGTCCAAAATTCCTAAATAGGGAAGCATATGGCACAAGAAGCTGTGCCAGCCACCTTCACTAAGAAAAAGTTAGTTTTTGGTGTTTTGTGAGACTGTAGCATCTGCAGACATGAGGACAACTAGAAAATGTGCATTGTAGTGGCCAGGTAGTGTAACTCATCGCTCTGTCTACTAGATACCAAGCTAGTGAAAATTTATTTCACATCCAGTTTGATGTGTAATGACTAATCCTGCTATAAGAAAACCCTGCTGAACTGTAGGCATCTTAAACAGTTTCTCCAGCTCGGCCTTGCAATTGATGCCACTTCTCTCATACAAGACTTGCAAGGCATCTGCATTTTACCTTTGTGGGTGTTTATATTTTAACATTGGGCCAAAACCAAGGTTAGTCTTTATTTTGCTTAAATCAACCTGAAAAACTGCAGGTATTACTTCTCTATCAGTGTCACAGTCCTAAAATGGTTCCAGTTACTCTAATTAATAATTTATACTTGAAATTCCACAGTCTGCGATATGTATTAATTTGAAACATCACATTCAGAGAGACATATAAAATGCTTATGCCATCAAGCCTTTTACGGTATTCAACTGTCTTATTTATATCCTGTCTTTAGGAGAATTTCCTTTCCACTGATGGAAATCTTCACAGTTGTGGAGAGAAGTGCAAACATTTACTACAAATGTTACCCTAGAGGCTCAAAAGCTACAATACCAGGATATAAACAGGGAGGAATATGTATGAGACACCTGAGAAAGCAATGAGAAAACATTCTTCAAGAACAACAGAATAGTTCAAAGTGAAGTATAGATATGTTACTTCATGGGGAAATAGAGCAAATGATGGGTGAGGCAAACAAAGATTTTTTCCTCTGTCATTCTAATCTGCACAAAACTGTCACCAGACAACATTGCAAGGCAAGTAAAACGGTTTTAGAGTAAGAAAAAGAACAGGATAAAAATACTGTGAAAACTGTCTGAGTCTGAGGAAACTTGTCCTTGGGTGCTGAAAGAAACAGCCAAAGTAATAATAAAGATGACTGTTTATAACAGTTAACTGTTTCTAACTGTTTAACTGTTTTAACTGTTTCTAACAGAGGAGAAACAAAGCCCTGTGAAAGTGTAGGGCAAACATGCATCCACTTTTGCAAGACAGAAAAATCGACCCTTGAGAGATCTGAGGTAATCACTCTAACTTCAGCCCCAGTAATCATGGAATTTGGGACTAAACAAAGCTCACTGTAGAGGAAAGAAAGACAAAAACTGGTAGAATGCAGTTGTCAAGGATCAAGTAGCTGGCTTTACTGGTAGGGGTACACTCAGTAGATGTAATATGTATCAGTTTTAGTAAACCTGCTCGTAACTTCCTTGTTAGCGCACAGTGAACCTATGGCTCTAGTGAGCTATCTAGGGAGCAGATATCTTGCTGGATGTGGTCTGTTTTTTAGAAGACAGTGAGAATAGTTATTGTTGATTCACTGGAATTTGCAGAGAAAGATGCAAACTGGTTCCCATGGGGTCTGTCCCATGTCTTGTGTTATGCAATTGTTTAATTAATGACCAGGAAGATGAAGAGTAAGTGCACTTACAGTACTTGCAGATAACATAGACTGAAAGGGGCACTCAGGAGGGACTGGATCAGAATTCAAAATGATCTTTACAAATTGGACATACGACCTGAGGTCAACAAGATGAAATACCACAGAGAAGAGTGACATATTTAGAGGGGAAGGAAACAAATGTCACATATGAAAAAGGCAACCAGATGGCTAGTGTAATGTTAGAGGTTTTGAGGTTGAAACTAACTTGGAAAGAGCATCAGGATTCTACTGAACTTCTCTTGGGCTGTGTTAATAGGAATACTGAGGGGACACTCTAGAGGTGGGGAAAAGGTTTCCACTGCCGTACTGTGTCCAGCATGGAGCACTGTACTTGGAGAAAAACAAATTATTCTCTGGATCATTTCCTATCTATAAATAGGACTTAAGACATGTGGTCCCTACTTGCCTCCACCTGATGTCATATAGCAGCAATCCAGAGGTATAAGACTTGGCAAGACACAAGACTGCTGATTGTACCTCTTTGTACATGTTTTTAATATCATTGATAATTTTAGTCTTGCAGGTTGTCTTTAGGTTCCAAGCTTAAATAAACAATGCATTTTCCCAAAGTCTGGAAGGCCTATCTTCTGCACCCCTCTCTCCCTCCCTTCTTTCTTTGCCTTCCCTCAGAATATTTGCTTGTCCAATAAAGAAGAATGCAAAACACTATTCCTTGCTTGCCACATGATTAGCAATATGCATTTTGTATCTGTCTAAGACAAATATGTATTTTTCTTCAAGCAAGTTCAAGTGGCTAAGCCACATATGCTTTCTGATTTCCTTTTTTGAAATTATTTTGACTGCTTCACTTTCACTTAATTTGCAGTTTTGCGTTCTTTGCAGGATTGTGTTCTTTGTAGAAGCAAGAACTTCAATGGTAGTTCAAAGCCACTCCAGCTGTTGGTGAGGGACACTGCCTTCCTCTATCCTTACTAGAAAATTAATCTTTCTAGTAATAGTTTTCCCTTTAACATCATAATTTTGTTTTGGTGTTATTTCCCTGAGCTGAGCATGTTCACAGACTGAGTTTCCCTGGGAAGAAGAGCTGGATACTCAGAAGGTGTCTACCTTTTGTTGTTGTTGTTGTTGTTGTTTGTTTCTTGTTTGTTTGGAGTTTTTTGTTTGGTTGTTTTTTTAATTCTTTCCCAACCTATGACCAATCATGGAAAGCAAAAATCTTATATTCCCATCATGACCTGTGAGGCTTTGGAACAACTTTGATAGTTTTGCCAGAGCATCCACAATAAGATGTCTTTTATCAAGACCAGTTGCATTTTGTAGAGATCAGTATTTGTGAACCTGTTTTCTATTGTGCTTTATTTTAAGAAATCTAAATAATCTTTAGCAACATCATGTGGAATATATGCAGCTACAGTAAATGCTAGAGACACACTCAAGTACCAAATGTAACCTCTGAGCTGTAGTCTTCTCTGATGCTGAGACCAAGCATGGGAAATGGCAGCTGAGTCTTAGTTCAGCTTTTCAGGACTGTAGGAATTGCTGGTAATGGAAGACCTTCCTACTCAGCAGTTATTAGAATAAGACTGTAAAGTTTCACATTTCCCTTCCTTCTTTCTCTTTTGTTAACACAAGTTCTAGGGATAATTTTCTGTCAGAGCCAAAGTTTGTCCCATCTATTCATAACTGTACATTCTACTTGCATATTGATGACTGGGCAAAAAGTCCAGTAATGGCTGGAATTCAGATGCATGTGTATTATAGTTTCTTGCTGGCATGATTTCTAGCTAAGTCTTCATAAGACTCATAATAAACATTTTGCATGTTTAGCTTAATTTTGCTCTTACCTGACATATGTTGCAGAAAGTCACAGGCTAGATACTGGTGTTATAGCATCTGGCATAGAGATACAGCTCAAACTCAAGTATCACATCTGTGTAAAGGCATTAAAATACAATTTTTTGGTGTAAAGAAAGACAAAAAGCCACAGTGGCAAATTTTACTGACTCTGAGCTTCAGTGGAGTTTCAAGATTTGCCTTCAATAATATTGCCTCTTCTACAAGGAGCTTGATCATCCACCTATCCTTGCAGAAAAATGGTACTGACATGAGTACTTAGTATGAAACTTAAACTGGTGCATCAGTGCTGCACTGATCCAATTGTGCCTACTGATTCCTGCTCCAACTTCTTTGGGATAGTTCTGTCCAGTGGAGCCATGCCACTACGAGAAGTGTGACAAATGTTAGATACAGCCTCACTCATACCCATCAACACAAAGCACAGATGTGCCTCTCAACTCCAGGACAAATGAATCCCACAACTGCTTTAGGCAAAGATCTTCAGCATCCCACTGGCAACAATCACCATTTCAAACATTTGTGCATTAGAATTATGTTCCCAAGTTCTTTTAATTTGTTTGTATTTCCAGCTGATGTGAAATTGTGATGCATTATGGTATGTTTGTTCTTACTAATTTTTCATAACTCTGAGAGATGTTCATAAAATGTGTACTCCTTCTGATGATGATTAGAGAAGCCAGGTTTCCCTTTCAAACAACTTGGGAACACAAGTTATTCCTTTCTCACTTGCTTGAAATGGGCCAAGAACATCTCAAAGATGGACCCAAAGATCCAGTATCATGGGTTTGGTTTTTTGGGTTTTTCCTATTTGTAGATGCAGAAAATGTTCATAAGCAAATATTCCACTGACTCAGCAATTGCCAGTAGGAAATGGGGATATAAGCTGTATTACTCTATAACAACACCATGTCAAAGTGCAGTCATTTTAGATGAAAGACTGTTCAATCTCTTCCATGAATTGAAGAAAGATACTGATACTCTTTGCACATTAGCTGGTTATAGGTCTCCTAAGGTAAAGATGTCTGAAAGTCAGGTGTCTGCTCTAATTTACCCACTTAAGCTCCCTCTGTAGAGAGACAGATTCTTAAAACAGCTGTCTGAGAGAGGTGGAATCAAATCATCCCTTGGTACCTGTGGGCAAGCAAATGTACCTTGGAGGTTCGCATTGCTGGTAGTGAGTTGGAACCAAACTCTTTTGGGGTCACTGAGGTTACAAGGAAGGTTTTAAGCATCACACTGAAGTGCCTGTGGGACCACAGTAGTAATCATTGCCTGCAAAGAACAGGAGAACCTACTCTCCAGTGACTGCAAAAGAACTCCCCAGTCACAAGACAGCGGTGAATACCTTTCATGTTCTGTGACTTGAGGGATTCATATTAATAATTGCAAGGCAAGTCATTGCAAGTGGACCTTGGACTGCAGTAGCCTCTTGCCATATCAAACAGGTACCTTCTATTAGGACTATTAGCAGGCTGTGTCATCAGCTACACATGTATTTCCTTTTAGACCCAGGACTGCCAGCAAAGGAGGTACCATACCCAGGAACTTGGTTTTGCCTCTCTCACAGAACCTTGCCATCATGACTGATGTGAGTTACAAAAGATTCAGGCAAGCAGCTCTCCTGAGAATTGTGAGAGTGGAAGGGAAACAATTGCTACTTGTAAATCATGCCTCTCTACACAGTCACTGTAGCACCTAGCACTGTAGCACTATTTTCTAGAAACACCCATGCCTGATGAGAGCCATGCTGGAGGAATGGAAAGGAAAGGAGCATTTTCACTCAGATCAGCCTTCTGTGAGACCTCACATTTGCCCACATTAGGAAAGAACTTCTAGGACTAAAGAGAATGACACTGGGATTATTTGCAAAAATAATAGACATAATTTTTTGCTGTTATCTTCCATTCAGAACTGCTCAACTCTAGATGCAGTAGGTTTTGTATTTTTTTCAGAATTTTTTCTTCCTAGACATGAATTTCTATAATTCTGTCTTCATGCCTCCTCATCCCCAGACATTCCTTCTGATATTGAATAACCATCCTTTCTATCTCCTTTGTTTTACCTTTATTAACACTCTATGTTGCCCTTACAGTGACCAGAAAAAAACCCCATACATTTCCCAATGTAAATGCCTAGAGTAAAATTTCTAAAACAATGGGATTGTTAGAAAATCTGTAATTCACAGATGAAAATCTCCATTCAAAAAAAAAAAAAAATTGGTGCCACCTGTTAAGGGAAAGGAAAAATGTTTAATTTCTGATTGGTTGTATATAATATTTAAAAACAAAAAATGATAAATTCCTGTAGGATGAGCTGTATAAAAAAGATAAATATTAACCAAATCCCAAGACAAACTTAAATAAAACTACATTTATGTCTCAGGAGACTGCTAATTGAACCCATCTCTGTAGAAATTAAATATTGCTGATTTTTTTTGACCAGCAGCCATGACTGAATGGTTTCCATGCTGCACTCACAAGTATGAATCCACCAAACACCTATATGGAGAAGATGAAGACATCAGTGCCCATGTACTATTAAGGGCAATCATTGATGAAATCAGCACTAAGCCACATCACAGCCTAAGGTAAAATTTTGGTCTTTCTCAAGAGGACAAACTCAGTGTCAGACAAATCCCTCCTTATCATAAGAAGCCAAAGTATGGTAAGGAAGCCAAAACATGCACAACCACATGACAGTAGAAATTACATAGGCAGTGTGCTTGAGCTTGCAATGATTTCACACATTTTCCCTGTTGCACAACATCAAGCCTTAGTACCAGAACGCAGTGGGAGAACCACCCATTGACCTCCAATCCAGGCATGGAAGACTGATGTTCCCTACGCAATTTCAGAATATCTGTTTTCAGACTCATCTCTTCCTGAAATCTAGTCAAAGATCACTTAAACACCCACCCCAGTCCACACACTGAAGAGGGTCCTGAGCATCACTTGCCAAGAACTGACACATTAGATCCTTTGCTCAGTACATTTTTCTAAATGTATCCTCCCTTGAGAAGTGATAACTGACTGCAGTTACTCCAGCAGCTTTATTCCTTCTCTCAGAATTTGGGAGGTTCATATTGCCAATCTCATCTCACAACACTTTCCTTCCTCTATAGAGAACTCCAGCTCCAGCCAGAGGACTACTTCACTACAAGCAGGAATAGAAACACTATGCCTCTCAGCCTCTCTAACTTAGGGTAAGTGCATGAAACTGCCTCAGTGCTCTCCATCAATTTCCCTGTGCTGGAATGGCCCAAGAATGGCTTTCTATCTCACTGGCTACTGCAAATACGTGAAAGCTGAGGCAAAAGCCATACTGCACAGGTAGACATAGGAAAAGCACCCTCATATGCATAATGAATATTTTAGGAATCTGCACATGTCAGCAGAAAGATACCACAGTATATGAGAAATGGATAGAGGACAGAATGTATCTAGAACCAGGCAAAGCGTAAGTAATGAACAGAGAGTGTGTTTATGTTTAAAAGAACATAAAGCAAGTAATTCTAACAAATGCTTTTGTGGAAAATAAAGATTGTTTTTCTAAATGTGTCACAGATTCACAGAATGGGTAAGATTGGAAGTGACCACAGTGGATCATCTGGTCCAACCTTCCTGCTCAAACAGAGCCATACTAAAGCACATTGCACAGGACTGTGTACAGACAGTTCTGGAATATGTCTAGTGATGGAAACTCCACAGCCTCTCTGGGCAATCTGTTCCAGTGCATGGTGACCTGCACAGTAAAGAAATTCTTCCTCATGTTTAGGTGTAACTTCCTGTGCATCAGTTTCTGCCCATTGTTTCCTGTCCTTTTGCTTGACACTACTGAGAAGAGCCTGGCTCCATCCTCTTGACACCTTCTCTTCAGATACTTGAAGGCATTGATGAGGTCCCCTCTTAGTTGTCTTCTCCTGAGGCTGAACAGGCCCAGCTTCTTCAGCCTTTCCTTGTAAGAGGTGGTCCAGTTCCCTCATCATCTTCATAGCCCTCTGCTAGACTCACTCCAGGAGATTCATATCTCTCTTGCACTGAGGAGCCCAGAACTGGACACAGTACTGCAGATGTGGCCTCATCAGGGCCGACTAGAGGGGCAGGATTAGCTGTTATGTTTTCTAAGTTAGTCTTTACTTTCACTCAATAAAAATGTTTTTCTGGCTGGGTTTTTTTTTTTTTTTTGTGCAAGTAAAGACCCTCTTTATTTACACATGATATTTTTTACTTACCTTCATTAAATATGTGAAACAATGTTTTAGAGAAATGTTTACAGAATTTTATGAAACATCACAAATCTCTACAAAACAGTTTGAAGTTAAAAAGGGATCTCATTCTCATTTAGAAAATAAAATACTTGTTCAATTAGAGTCTCTGGATTTTTCCGCCATTTCATTGAATACGCCACAGAATTGTAAGCCTTTAGAGAAAAATGCTAAAAAGTATCCCAAAGCAGTGGGGGTCAAAAAAGATTCATCTCATTACGGAGAAATTGAGCAATAAAAGCCAAATGAAAAAAGGTTGTCATTAACATAAAGGAAATCCCTAAGGACACTGTAAATGCTCATAAAGAGAGGCCACAATGACACCAGGTCCTGTTATTTTTATTAATCCATTAAAATGTAAGACAGAACAACTGGAATGTCTAGAAAATGCGTAAGCTTTGAAAACAAATCTAAATGTTATTAAATAGGCAGAAATCTAACATGAAAGGATGTTCTGGGTAAACTGACAGAAACTTGTTCTGTAAACACCAGAAGCCACACATGGCTTCAAGCAGGCAAGGTTTGGGAATCTAAATGCACTAATCTGTATCAGCTGCATTTTAATAAAATCAGTTCAAAAGTTGATTGAATTGGTCTAGTGCCAATCAACTACTGGAAATGATGTCCCAGGTTACATGCACAAAAATAGTGCTCCGTAAGTCAATGAGTGGAGGCAAAAAAGTAGATGGATTTGGAAGGTCCAAAACATGACTGGGACAAAAGACCCTAGAGGAATAAAAGCGATGCTGAATGTAAATGGGAGGGACAGAGAAAAAAAAGGAATGGGGACCACCTGAGGAGTGTCAGGTGTGCAGAGGGTCATAAACATAGTGGACCATACAAAGATTCTCACCTACTTGTCAGTTCTCATTGTGGACTGAAAGGCCTGTGGGAAAAATAAACAATTCTTCTCAGTGTAAGCATTTCAGAAATGTCAATAGTGTTCTGATTTGGAGCTTTGAACAGCAGTAGCATTTTTATTTTTCAGGAGCTTTGTTGCTGTTTTCTACAGTTTTCATTTTGTTACTCCAAAGAGAAGAAAAATGAAACAAACAAACAAACAACAACAACAAAAAGAAATGCTGAGAGAAAAATATTTCTGAAAGGGACAAGCCATTTTTTAATTGGTGAAATGCTGTTCAGATCCATTCCAAAGTCTGCACTCATTTAGGATGAACAGAGAGACAAAAATCAGAATGCAGAGACCAAGAGACATTTTTATTACACTGGTCATTGTAGCTATGTCTAAAGAAGACAAATCAAGATAAAAGGTTCAGATGCCTTTGCTGGAGAAAAGACACTGTTGATATTTATTTTAAAAAGCTGTATTTCCCACAAAATATCTATTAAACTCTGAGGGTTGGAAAGAAGCAGTTGGACTCCATAAATTCCCAAATGCTTAGAAGATGACTTCTGCCCTAAGGCTTGGGTTGATTCACTGAGTTTGAATACAGAGCTCTTGTGATTTCCCAAACTAAAACCTTGTCATTTGAGCCCTCATTATATGCTGTGGGTCAGTGAATGACTAAATGTGTGCCCTTAATAACAGGAGAAGTCAGGTTTTATACTTTATCTCTGCATACAGATGGGATTTGCAGAGGGAACACATAGACCCTCTAAATCCTGTCCCAAGACACCTTGAAGTGTAGGGAGACAGGTACAATGTTCAAATTTTCATTCTGCCTGGGTATCTCCGTACTTCTAGTTCCACAGAAGCTGATAGTCAAAGCCATGGGGAGCCCTTTGAGCCGATCAGTGTTCCTCTGCAAACAATTAATCACACAGAAATTAGAAATGCTGTTCTTGTCAGAAACTGTCCAACAGGTATACCCTATAAAAACCGTATGAATACTGCAGTTACACATTAAGAGAAGGATGCTGAAGTTGGAGAGGGGAAAATATTTATTGAATGGCCATTAATTAACCAAATTCCATGCAAGTTATGGGACACCCACAGTAAAGTAGTCTTTTTCCCAGAGCTGCTTTAGTATTATAATATGCTTAAGTCATAAAGAGTTATTTGTGAACAGAAAGACGAATATGTGTACTAGAAAGGCCCTGGCAATTTCTTCTAAAATAGTCACTCCTACTTTTTACAATGAGTTTCTGATCATTACCCTGACAGGTAACTGAAGAATACAGATTGGATCATTATATTTTTCTGTGCTTAATATTTAATTGCATTATGTCATGATGCTTAGCAATTAAGAATTTTTCTTCTAATTCAGCTGAATTTATAGAGCAGCTCAGTTAGAATACTAATTCCTCATTCAGCTATCAATCTGCCAGATGTGGCAATACATAACTAGTTTTTCTCTCCTTGACTGATATTTTCCTGGATACTTTTCATCTGCATATTTTCAGTGAGGTTACACAGAAAAGTCTAGGGTTTTCTGATGGCTGTGAAATTTTACCTGCAACAAAAATTCACACATTAAAAAAAAAAAAAGAAAAGAAAGGAATGCATTCCTTAGTATGTGGCTCTGTATACTGCAGTTATCAGTTCTCAAAGTGTCTAAGAAGGAGATCAAAACCAAGGCTAGCAAATGAACTTTTCAACTCTCTGGAAATAATATCAACTTTTAAAGTCAAAGACCCATGGAGCAGGTAAGGGGGCCCAGGTCTGTGGAAGGGTGCTGGGTAGGCAGAGGAGCCATGATGGTGCTTGTCATATCCACAAATGTGTGTGTGCTTGTGAACTGGGAGAAAAGCCAGCTAAGTCATCGTCAGGCTAATGAGCCTTGATCTGAGGCAATAATGGACGTAGGATTAGAGCTCTGCCCCAGAAATCTGTAATAGGCAAAAGACTGCTTGCTGTTGCGGATGTTTAATAGTCTCTAGAAATAAGAGGCAATGTCTCTGCAAGGATTTGACTTCAGAACTGTAAGATTTTAATTACATATAGTAAGTCCTATTATATTGTGCTGTATCATGCTGAAGAACCCTTCAGGAGCTATGAAAAATTGAATATCATAAGGAGAGAGAAAACCAGAAGAGAACTGTTAATATTGAATGCTGCTCTTAAACTTCTCCTAACTGCTACTGTTGTTTGCCACAGATTGTTTGACTTAGTGGGTTTAGCAAGTTAACTTCGTAAAGAAACACTGGCATTATTGGAAAATTTGAGGATACGGTATGAAAAAATGGCATAGACAGGAAGTAGATATAAAGATCAGTTAACAGACATGAAGGCTCCATTCCAATAAACAAAAATTCACAGGAGGTCCAATGATCTGTAGTCTCTGCAAAGCTTTGGCTGTTGCCATGATTCTTTCTTTAATAAACACATCCTCAGTAGAATTTTAACTATGCTGACCTTAGCTAGCTAGAGGTTGGAATGATTGCCACCAGCTGTGCTATCAGTATGAGAGGAAAAATGACTCCTCCATTTTTATGTGACATTTAAGATATTTGTAAGCCTGCATGCATATATAGAGAGCTAAAAATAGGCCCAAAGTTGATAACAAAAATAAAAGGTTGTTAGGAGAACAGTATGCTTAAGGAAAAAAAAATAGGCAAGACCTGCTAAAAATCTCACCACATTCAAAACATGTTTCACTCTGATGCCCACAGCTTTTGAAAGCCATGTCCTGACTACCTGAATAAGTCTCCACCATCATGACAGCCATCTAGCTAAACCCTCTCCTGACTAAAATGGAAATAGAAAAAGTGAATGAACACACAGCCAGTCTCCTCTCTCAGAGGCTAGCACACAATGAGATGGCTTCTTCAAGAATGAGTCAGTGGTCCTAGAGCTCTTCCTGGTTCCACTGTAGGCTTCCTCCCAGTCTTATGATCACCTGTAATAAATAAATCCTCTGCCTCAATAGCAGGTCTATCATGAATGAGATATCCCACTCATTAAGAAAGGACAATTAGGGATCATTATTTCGTAAGTTATATACAGGTAAAGCTGAAAGCACCTCACAAAGGAATCTGACAGTGTATTCTGTTTATACAGGAAAAAAAATGGGACCCTGTAACACAAAGTGGCTTTACTGTCAAAAGTGGCAGGCTGAGAAACACGTCCTATTGCTGTCTGACTTCAAAAATAATATCTTCTAGCACTCTTTATATGCAGTGGAGAATGCTGCTTTGAGTTGTCTGACCCCCAGAAGAGTACCAGAAAAACCTTAGTAATAGATATACCCACCTGAGAAGAAAGTTGTTTCTTGAGAGCCTTTTTTTTCCTAAGCATGCTCTGCAGCACTCTGAATTTTACTAGTCTAGGCCTTCCTGCCTCCCTGAAACTTGCCAGAGACTAAATCTCTCTGTGATCACTTTTAGAAATACAGATATGGCAGCTCCTTTCCTCCACCACATCATTCCTGTGCTAGCCAGGCTGGTAACCTCTGAGAGGATGACAGATGTTTTTGTTTCTCAGTTGCAATCACAGGAAAGTAGATTTCACTCAAATACAGAAAAAAAAAAAAAAGGAAAGGTGCGTGCAACAACCTTATTTTTCATTATTTCAACGTTATTTTTCAACCAAGAATTTTCCATCCTTGAATCATTGTATGACCAAGCATTAGACAGGCTGCTGCATATTTATAAGCACTTAGTGTCCTTCCTTACTCATGGGAAGAAATCCACTCCTACCTCCTTTGTAAAACAAATATGCTAAGCATTGCAAAGATGATTGGTGTAGAAATTTACTGTGGGAGGAGAGAAGGGAGGCTGGCTGTGGAAGGACAGCTTGATCAGCACAGACTGCCTGAGCTCTGAGAACTGTTGGCTGTGTTTGTATGGACCCTTACTATGCTAAAGGACTGTTTGCAGTTTGGAGTCTGTACCCAAGTTTGAGGATTTTACCATGCTATATGTTTTCCCTTTGTTTCACTGTGTGTCCCTGCTGGAATTTTCCATCCCTCATGGCCTGTAACCCATCCCTGATTGGTCCCTGCCTGCAGCAGGGTACCATTCCCTTATATGGTATATACTTGCCTCTGTGCTCCCAGTTTTGAAGGGTCTTGCCTTGTATGGCTCAGGCCGGCACAGACCCTTCCCCAAAACCTTCCCAGGGTGCTCCTGGGATCAGAACTCAGCCCCCCGATCCTATTTAAGTGTGTACTAGGTTGAATAAACCTTTCTCTCTCTATGCACCTTGGCAGCACCTACCTCACTCCCCTGAGTGTGTCCCTTTCTTTCCACCTCCACATTCCCCTTGGGACCGCCATTTACTTTGGTCTTACAAGATTTATTTGGTTCCTGCTGTACAAAGACATGCCTGCTTATATTTTCCATAGCAACAATAGTTCAGATCAGTCTGCTCTTGTAAGTTCTTTATGAGGATCAACAAAAGCTGGATGCAGGATGCCTGGGCCAAAACTGGGGCTGTTTAGTTTTAAGTGGCTGAATTTGCTTATGTTTAATGCACTAAAAGCATTCTTGTGGATGCCGCTATAAAGACATGAATTGCAATGGCAACTGAACAGAACTGAGAGGGGAAGCTAATGCAAGAATGAGTTTTGGGTTGACGAATGAAGAGGCTGCTAGGCTACCTGACGCTGTTCACTCCAAGGTCACTTAGCCTTTGGGGGATATAGATGACTTAAAAGAGACTGTGAAAAAGCTTTTCCCTGATCTTTGGGAGCACAGAGTCTAGTAAGACGTTTCCAGGCTCTAGCTCCAGCTCAGCAGTGCTCAGAGGTTTTTGCAGACACAGAGCTCAGTTGGTGGTCTTCATAAACTTTGACCATCAGCGGACAAAACAGAACTTTGACTCATGTATGAGTGGAAAATGGTTCTGCAAGCAGCTTGTCCCTACTTCCATTCCTTCCTTTGTACACAGACTTTCTCTCCACCTCCAGGCCACCAGCGAGAAGAAATCAGATGATGTTTTCCATTCCTTACAATAGTTCTGTGAGGGGTTCTTGGATTTCCAGTGCTGTTTCACTGCTTATGGCATATTCTCTCCTTTTGCATTTGAGTCATAAGGTCATTAACATTTAGCCTTGGTTATTTTACATTTTCCATCTCTGCTGGTTTAAAGGTAAAGTGGCAGGAGAAATGAACCCAACTCACAAAGAGCTTACAAGTCAGAATTACAATTTAATGAAAAGATCACATAAGTACAATGATAAAGAGAAAAAGTCCATTTGACCCACAAAAACAGCACCCTGGGGCACAAACAGAATGGAGCTCACCAGCCCCTGTGCTGAGCACCACCTGGCCCCCCTGAGTACAAGGTAAAAGAAAAGAAGAAACCTGTTGGTGAGAATGATGGTCACAGTCTGGTCGAGAGTGGCGGTCACAGCCCTCTTGAGGCTCTGGTCTTTCTCTGGATCTGACGAGTGGCGGCAGAAGTCCCAAACCCGCAAGATGCTTAGACTCAGATGGGAATGCCCACTACCTCCCTCAGGGAGAGGAGTTTCACAATGGGTGATTTACTCTGTGATGTGAGTCATGGCATACTTTTGGAATGCTTGATGGCTCATTAGCAGACATGGCCCCTCAGGCTGGGTGTGAAGGTGCTAGTGACTCCCCAGAGGGGCATTATCACACCTGAGTCATTGGTGTGAAGACAGGAAACCTTTCTTATCTCACGGAAGTTCCCAAACAGCCTGCTTGTAGCCTGAGGGGGCAGGTGTGCCCTGGGCAGCTGCTGCAAATGATCCATTGTTAGCAGTTCATGAGAAATGACATAGAGGATGTAGAATGCACAGCCCTAGCCACACCCACACAGTGACAAACTGGTCCTGGCCACTATAACCAGGACACCATCCCTGTTTTAAGGCCGTGATCTGAAGGCAAGTTAAAAGCAGTCTTTCAGGAGAAAGCAATTCAGTCTAATATGTTGCTTTGCAGAGTGGCTGGTCACATGGAAAGATCTTCACCTCCAGCAGTGAGGCCGCAAATTAAAGTCAGCACCAGAGGCAGAGCACCAGTTATCTTTGCTGTCTTTCTACACACTTGTGTGCATGTCTGAAAGATCACAGATGACTGAAACTAGCACCTCCAGATATCTAAACAGAACTTTTCTTCTTGCCTTCCACCATCTCTCTTTAATACTCTTTATAAGATTGCCAGAAATGGCTTTTCCATAATAAAAACCTTTCAGCAGATAAATAGAAAGGAAGAAGGGATAATGTTGAATGAAACCCACACAAAAGAATGTACATTGCCAATACTTTGTCTTAGTTAATTTCTTTTTCTGTCTTTGGGAAAAAAGTTAAACAACTTAGTGCTGGGACTTCTCACCCACTCCCAACCCTGCCAGTCCTTCTGACAAAGTCTAGCAAAAATAATAGCACAGAGCGGACTGGGCTGACATCTGAGCTCCACATGTAACATTGGCTCAGTAACTGTGGCTTTCACTAACACCCGCATTCCCAGTCTACATAATGCAACATTTGGAGAGCTGCTCTTTGTCAATGTCTCGTCCATCTGCTTTTGCATAGCCTCCCGGTCCACATTCACAGGCCCCTCTCACCATCATACTTGACAGATTCTCCTTTCTCCATTCTTATCACCCCCTATAAGGAGACAAATCTCTATTGTACCTTCAATTCCATCCAAATATTTAGGGACAGTGAGCCAAATCCAAGGGACCTTCTCCACTGTAATCCAGGTTTTGGCCAATTCTGCATCAATGAGAAGCAAGCTAAAAAGAGATGAGGTGAAAGACAGTGAAATGGTGCAAGGCTCTTTCTGGACTCAGTAAGAAATCTCTGGAAAAAAAAAAAGTCTTAATAAAAGAGCTGCTTTAATAAGGGGGAGCAAAAGGAGAAATAGAAATAACAAGTAAATCTTATATCACTTCAGATGCTGAGAACTCCATGGCTGTGCAGCGTGGATGGACCCTGAATGGATTTTCTCATGGCATGCTGATCTCATTTATGGAGTGAGGTTCCTCCATTTTTCTTTCAGGAAGACAACTCTATTCTCCATTTATACCATCTAACAGAAAGGAGTTTTTCATGAGACCTTCTTTCTGCTCTGTTAAATAAAGGCAGAGCCATGCAGGTATAGCCATTGCTGATGCCACATAGGAGCAGGCTGCAATTGTAATGAGCTCTCTGAGTTTATCCTGAAGATGAGGAACTGTGCAGCACAACACAAGCATCAAGGACACTATATGTGCAGCACAACACAGGCCTGGGTGTGCTCAGGTTAACTGTACTTAGATCAGTAACTCTTAGATATACAATGGTTTCCTGATCACATTCATGGCAGGATCCTTCCAGAAGCAGACTTTCTCACCACCATGCTGATAAGTATTGTATGATCTTCTTCTTCAACGTTTTCCACCCTATGCCTTGTAACTTCTATTTGGTTCACAAGCTTCTGTAGTAAGCAATGTCTTTTTTACATGCTGATTACGTGCCAGAATAGAATCATTGCATTTGACATGGAGTCCTTTCCCCTGTTGTAAGGTTTCCACTAGGCACAAGGTGGAAATCTAATTTCACAACTAGTCATCACTAATTTGATGCCATTGACTTAATCCCAAATGTTCATTAGCCACTAGAGCAGGCCCAGTTTTGTTGTGTGCATTTAAAATGCTTTTGACTAGAAACTGCACCTGAAGTATCTGGAAAACCAGGAGGTGGCGCATGTAGTAAAAGCCCTCTGTAACCGCTCTCTGCCACGGGAGGAACACCCCTTATTTCAAAAGTATTTTGTGTAATCACTGAAGTAAGTTTGGCTGTGATGAGCTGGTATCCTCACTTCATTCATTAGTGCTTTGTTCTCTAGAAATTGCCTCTAGCATGCAAACAAACTACTTGGATTTTGCTTGTTAAAAAACAAAGTAATTGCTTTATGTAATTTCTTGTAAATAGCAGAGCCTTTGGGGTGTTTTTAGAAAAACATCATTAGCAGATTTATTTTTATCATAATTTTCAGAAGAAAGTTATTGCTTGCCGTGGAGGTTTTGTTCTCTAAAGGGGTATTGTTGCACTGGGAATCATATTGACCACAACTTCAAAAAAAAACCAAAAAAAACCCAAACCAAAACAAACCAAACCAAAACAAAAAAAAAAATAAAAAACAAAACCAAACCAACCCTGAACCCCCGCCCCCCCAAAACCAAAATCACAGGCTAAAAATGAGAAAAATACAAAGTACTCTGCTTTCTGCTATACTCTGCAATTTCTTCATTCCAGCCTTGCACACCCTGGGTACCTGAGCCATGTACAACTGGATTACTGCAGAATGTCTCGCATAAAGTCAGTAAAAAATATTGTGTTTTTTTTCTCTGACTGGTTGAAGCTGCTGGTTGACGCATCAGTCTGGAGTCCAATTAGGCATTCAGCAGACAAGATAAAGATTGCCCCCAAAATTCTCCTGCTTTTGGAGTATGAAATCAGAAGTACTCTAGAAAGATCAGGAGTCAATCTTGGCAGGGCCTGAGAAAAATAACGGTTTAAACACCACACCAGATTCTAGTTGTTTTCTAGTACACGTTTGCACAGAAAATGTCAGTGAATCTGTACAGCTCAACTGATATTTCACTGAGGCAGGCTAAAAACAGGCACAGGCCGATTGCATGAACTATATTGTTTCTCCACACAAATATTAGCATGGAAACAAAATATCTTTCAGAGAGAAATCGTAAATATCCTGAGATAAGTAATGAGTGAGGAAGAATCCAAGAAAAAATCAAGCCTATACAATACAGCAAAGGCTGCCTGCCTACAACAGAACAAGATAAAATAGAAGAGTTCTCATTTAGAGACAGGTTCCATAAAATCTTTGAAATCTAGATATCTAGATCAATCAGGGCCAGTGCCAGAGGACAAAGCATTAAATATAATGAGAAGGAATAACTAATTAACAGCACCAGAAGCCAGAGGTGGGTATTATCCAGCAGGATAAATTAAGGAAAGATTTTTTGCTATGTATTTTGAGATAGGTGATGCCCTTCTGAACATTCAATCTCCAAGTGACTGTAAGTGCACATGGAAGAACTAGAACTTTCCCTGCATTTTACAGGCATGTTTGACTGAAAAAAAAAAAAAGACTAAAACAGATCACAAATGTATCAAAATAGCCCTGTATACACAACAGTTTCTCAAGTCCATCACCAGCCAGGAAGATAGGAACATCACCATTAATACAGCCCATCTCACAAATCTTAGGAGGTCTCTTCAGACAGGACTGCACATTAAAAAAAAAAAACAAACCATATCAGAAATGAATAGAGTTGGTTGTTGTCAAGACTCTGATTAGAAGTCAGTGTTATCAACACACTCATTTTTTTTGTTCTAAATTTACCAAAAATGCAATACTGAAGAAGCTAAGATTCAAGAACAACAGAGAGGAAGTGAGATGTGATGGCAGTAAAATTCATCTATCACAAGGTATGACATAGAAGTCAAATGTTGCTATTGTTTACAGCAAATCAGAAGAAATGTGGTTCGGTGGTGTTCAATTGAATTAGGACAGAAAAACAAGCAGTTAAAACCATATGTAAAATAAGGAGATAATCACACAATACATTAGGTTTACCCTGGCAGCTGGTAAAGACACCCAGTTTTTTGTATGAACTAGAAAAAGCATGGGTTCACTGTATAATAAATTGGACAGTATCTCCTAAAGCACAGGGGGCATTGTGGTCCTCCAAATAGAACCAAAATACTATTAGGAAATAAATGCTTCAGGATGCACTTCACCAGAAATATTTACAGCATCACTGGAGATCACAATTGTGATTAAATTGTAATTAAATTGTGAATTTACAGTTGTGCAATTACAGCAACACTGGCAAAGGAATTCAGGACACTGAAGCCTAGACAAAAAAATGCTGGGATGGAAAAGGAATATCTTGACTTACGTTAACAAACATTCAGCCACTGATCTGTTTCCTATTTTGAAGAGATGACCAAATAATTTAAGTCCAACATCTGCCCTGTGGTGTTTGTTCTCCACTTCCTCTCTGCTCCTTTCTCAGCCTTATTTCTCGATAAAGAGAGAACATGAATGAGCTACAGGGGAGGTGTAGAGGTGATGTGTGAAAAGGAGACTGAAGGAGAACTGAGGATCAGGGTGACAAGAAGGGAGAGAAGCTGCAGGCATTGACAAAGGGAGAGAGAATGAGATTCAAAGAAGCCGTGTGAGTGTTAGTCACTGTGTTACAGAAGTAGAGACTAAATTCATACCCCTAATCTTATAACCTTTGTATCTCCCTTTCATAAAAACAACAAAGCAAAAGCAGTCAAGACAGATATGGTGGGAAAAAATGGGAAAACACGTTTTTCATTGAAAACTGGTTCCAAAGAGAACCGGGGAAACTCACATTGCCTTCTGCTCCCTCCTGGGCTCTGTAACCCCGAAGTTGCTACACATGTAACAAATAAGAAGCCTGAGTACTGCTAAACATCTTGCATGTCTGGAAATGACAACAACTGCTTCATCACAGCTTCATTCCTTTAACTTCTTGCTGAGTTTTCCTTGTACCTTAGGTAAAGCAATTGGTTTAAACTCACTCCTGTCACATTTTCGATCCTACTGGGATTGAGCAAACCAGATGTGCTGAAGTCAGTGGCATTCACATGCAAACAGAATTGTTAAACTATTAATTCAAACCTCATCTTTAAATTTTACCTCCAAGCAGAAATCCCACTACATGAAGCACTCTTTAGTTTGCCATTAGCTAGTAATGGGTACACATTAAGCATGAAATAGAAGTCCGTAAAATCTTTATGACTGTAATATTTAGAAGCAGGGCGCTCATCACCACAAATTAGAGAGCAGTGGGAAGGGTAATTTTTTAAGAAATTCTGCTCCAAGCTTGGTTTCCAAAGCTGAACTTTTAAGAGGAATATAGACAGCAGATAAACTAGCAGAAGTCAACATCTCCCAGGAATTACTGAAATGTTCTGTGGCCCTTTGGTCAAAGCAGTGGGCTTTCAGATATTCTTGTGTGAGTTTTAAACATTCAGTGGTAGCCAATTTCTCCCACAGTTGTTACTGACACTAGAGAGAGTGAGCCTGTGAGTAAAAGAAACATCAGCATCCAATCTGAAGAAATCTCAGAAACCCTTCTCCTTTTAAAGTGAACCATTAAATGGTGATGTGGCCAAGGACACTCACACTCCTGTCACAGAGAATTATCTGGAGGTATCTAGGCAGAGTGTTTCCCTGCTCCAGCAGGCATGCTTTGGGAATGCTTTGGGGACCCACCCGCCAGGAGAGCTGTCAGTCTTCTCTGAATGCTGTCTGCTTGCTGAGCCTTCTCAGATCTGATCATCTGAAAAGAAACATCTGTGTGTGATTAGACCGGTGGTCTACTCAGCCCAGTCTTGTGTTCTACAAAAATAATTTGTGGATATAGATGAGGAGAATAGTGTGCAAAACATGAACACAGTGAGTCCTTTCCCTTTCAATTTCCACACTCCCAGCAGCTCAGGTACCTGGCTGGGGCAAATTATGATTGCTTCACAGGAGATTGGAACACAATATCCAGTCCTACTCCCCCTGTGAAAGCACTCCATGGAGTCTCTTAATGTAGACCCACATTGGTTCTTTTCTAACACAAGAAAAGTATTCCCAGACTGGCTATAGAACGTTTTTCTATCTCCATCACAGTTCTCCAGCAGCAGGACAGAAGCCCTCTGGTTAATTGGATCTCTCCAGAGACACAGTTGCACATGAAGCAACATTAATATACTGGCAGTAGTTGTTTTCTCCTGCAAGTAACTCAGAGAGATTGCATTACCATCAAAACAGCAATACCTACCCACTAAGGATCACAGCAGAGCTGAAACTCACTGCCATGTCCTTACTGAAGAGAGCAGGAAAAGCAGCCAATAATTGCCATTTTTCTTTGGGGTCTGGAAGGCAAAACAACTTGAGCCTGTCCAGAAGTACAAATGCAAAATCTCAGTAAAGACTGCAGGCAAAATAAGGCGCCTCAGAGCACAGCCTCTTAGCAGGCTATGTCCTGCAGGAAACAATGTTAATAGATCACCTGCTAGACCTGAACTGTCATAAGCGTGCTTTAAGATCCTGCTTTCTCCTTGTCCTCTAAATTTTCTAAAAGTGCCTCCACAAGTCCTGCTCCCACAGTCCTCGACTTCTCACAGGATGGAGGGTATCTTACACCACACACTGACAAACACCTAATGCCCATCAGTACCTCCTGGGATCTGCAAGAGGGCTTCCCATATCATGCAGCAGACAGGAAATATACTCTGCTGAGTTGTACAGGGCATATCACAGCTTAACCTAATATTTTCAAGTGTTGAACAGACAGTCTAAGTCTGTGTTAGATATGTATTCACCTGGGAAATTTACTGTCCAGAGCAAGATTTCCCTGATGCACTTGTGAAAGAACCTTAACCCATTTAAAATACTATTTTAATGAGTATTTTTATTATCCTCCAGAAATTCTGCAAGTAGACATTTTGGGGATCAAATTTTAGATTCAACTGTTTATAGTGTAAATATAGAGAATAAATTTCTTTTGTAATATAGCTAGAAAGTTTCCTTCTAAGTAACAGCATTTTGAGAAACATTACAGGAAAGAAAAGCCATACATTGGGATACAATGCTAAGATTTTGGCTGGCTTTTTCTGTTTGCAGGGGAAGTTGTCCTTTAGTTCAAAATCCTAAGAAGCCATGTATTGAAAGATCCCTGTTAAGGTGGCCCAAGTAAAAAGTAAGTGCAATCTATTTTCCTAATACATTATAACTTTCAAGAAAGGTCCGTGGATATTTAAAGAGTGGGGAGCTGGTAAAGGAGTTCTACAGCACAGTGTCATAACTTGCAGAACTTAGCAAGGCTGAGCAGACAGTGGGAGCTGTGCAGTGAGGACCAGGTCAAAAGAAACAAGAATTTCCTATCAGAAATTTTGCCTTCTTCTTAATGCACTTTGTAGAATCACAAACCAAAGATCCTAATGAAATTTATCTGAACTGTTTATTAAAATGTAGAAAACTTTTAAAAGGTAGAAATCAAATAAAAATAAAACAACTCAGTTCATTTTTTCCCACTGAGGTGGGTTTTGCCCTCTATAGCATGGGCATTGTCTTAGTGGATGTGTAGCTTGACATTTGTTTTAATACTGTGGACAAAAAGAGGTCTGTAAGGGTGTTTGGGTATATCAGATGGGTTTTTTTCTCTGTTGTCAGCCCACAATTGTGGTGTAAATATTAGAAAGGGAGATGTATATTAGCCCATCTGAAATCCTGCAGATTTTTTGCACATTAGAGTTATTTACACAAACATAAATAAGCTCTGCTCCTAGTGGAGTTTCCAAAAGCCATGAGGATTCAATCCACAGAAAATCCTGTAACATATTTTTCAACTCTCTGCAAGCAACTTTATGTTCCCAAATTACTCTGTTGCTTTTTTTAATAACATCAATAATATTAAAAAGACTTCATGGTAAGAAGATATAGTCAAAACAGTTACAAATTAAGAAATGTTTAACATAAGAAACATTCAGTCAGAATGTCATGGTTTTTAGGGAGTCATACAGGGCTGGCTCCTTGACAAAGGCTCATGGATGCCATGGGAACATAAATAATAAACATAAGAACAAGAAGAAAGCACTCTCACAGAGATGAAGCATATAGTAGCACAAAAAAAGGAACATAATATATCACCTAAGAATGAAGAATTNGTATATATATTTATATATCTATATGCAAGCCTCAAACAAGACCAAGTAGACTCTCTTCACATTTCAGTGAAGCTTTTCTGTGTGGTGATAGATCTGTTAGGAAAAGTTTATTGTGTGTTTTCAAAGGAATTTTAACTTTTGTATGACCAGGAAAAACTTCAAGAATAAAAATCTATGACTATTCTAACAAACAGTTTGAAAGACTGGGATCTTAACAAAATCTCTTAATATATTCAATCCCTTTATGAACAGGAAAAAAAACTCTTTTCTCACCCTGGTGCCTGAAGAACCCACAGTAAGTCCTGTTAAAGACTACATGCTAGGCTTCTTGCATTTATCTTGTGAAATTTGGCCCTGCTCTCAAAACATCACTAAGCCAGGTTACTCTTTGAAATTGCTACAGAACTTTTCAGAAAAGCTACAAAGTATTTTACTTTTTCCCAGTTAGCAAACATCAACAAGCTATTTTAACATGCTTCTCACTTGAAGTCATTCATTATAAGAAGTCCTGCTTCTCTAATACCTGCACAACTGTCAAGTCAGGCTTTAAAATAAGAAAATTCCGACCATTTTTCAGTCTCCAATCTGCTTATCAAAGGCTAGACATTTTGAGAGACTGGCTGAGCTTTCACTGGCTGCTCCTACAGGGAATTTTATCTTTTTGTGGCATTAGATGTAGATCCTTAGCACCTATCGCATCTGAACTCTTTAAAATCCAAATTACACTAGCTAACTTGAGCCTCTGTGAATGATTCAAAGCTTTTTGATTCCTCGTTGACTTCAGATGTCTCTCAAACCCAAAGAAAGATGGGCTTAGTGACATTTGATTCATCAGATTGCTTGATATGCAAGCATTAGCCCAGATTTTTCAATTACCAAACAGAGGTTAAAGGAGCAACTCCAGATGAGGGTCCTTCCTCCAAGAGGGCACTGTGCATGGTGCCAGTCTAGAGCTGAGCTTTGTTCTCTTCTCCCATAGCTTGCAGTTTTCTTGGGATATAATGCTGGAGATCAGCTTTGTTGTTTCTGCCCATAGCCACTTATCAGGAGCTATGTGCCAGTGCCCTTTGGATGTCCAGTCTATGGAGTTGAACAGCAATGTTGTTCCAGGATCAACCTGATAAATATGGATGGTAGCAACCTAGCACTCCATATTCTCAGCGAGGTGATGGAGTCACTGTCCCTGGAAGTGTTCAGGAAATGATTTGACATGGCACTTGTTGACAAGGTGGTGACAGGTCAAAGGTTGGACTCAATGATCTTAAGGTCTTTTTGAACCTAAATGATTCTGTGATATCTTGTTGTTTTTCTCTCAACACAGTATACAAAACCAATGATTCCTCACCAGAGTCTTCAGAGATGGAAGGAGACTTTGCCAAGTGCCCACATACCAGGCATGGTGCGACAGTAAGTGCAGTGTTAACTGATAGCAGCCTTTACATTTGTGTTGCAGCTGGCTGAGAATCTCCACTCTGTCACGCCTGGCACTCTGCTGAAATGCTTAATAAGACAAAAGTCCAGAATACCCTTTAAAAAAACTGTGATTTTCAGGTAGACCTCTAGAATAGACATTATCAAATGTCATCAGACGGACCCTATATACAAGTCAATCCAGCAGACAAGGTCTCTAAACAATTTAATGTGATTTAATCTATTTCAAGGCAGTGTAGCAAATCAATGATCATCACTGAAGAGTCTTACAGAAAAGGGAAGGACTTGAACTTTGACAGCTGATCAACGAAGAGCCTGTAATGGCAGATACTTGATTATTCCAGAAATAAAAGGCTGTCAATTTCTTCTGTAGTTCAGCATTATATACAAGTTTATCTTCGGTGGAAAGGGAATATTAATTTAAACAAAATGTCATGACGCCAAAAGAAGAAACAGTTTCAGATTTTGTTTTGTAAAGTGAGAAAGTATCAAGGGAAATACAGAGACTAAAGATGCCCCCATAACAGTTCTCTTTGTCAAAGGAAAGGCTACATGATGAAAACCCTTCTAATGCAAAGCAACAGAGCAAGACCAGTTTAAAGACAGTTTGAAATGGGACTTCCTGACTATGTGTACTTTGTGATGGTACCTACAATTAGGAATATAGAAATTTCAAGATTCAGCATTATCAAAAGAAAGGCTAAGCATAAGTAAGCAGCCTGAGTTTTCCACAGTCCCACTGACTTAAATGATTTCAGTGTACTTCCATTTCAATGAACTACTAAGGAGAAGCTATTTTAACCATAAGATTTAGAAGAGTTATGCAGCTTTGACTTTAATCCCAAAATTATGTCTGCAGTAGTAATTGTCCAAGATACTTCCCTTTCATAATAAATGACTGTTCTCCTCTTTCACAAAAGAGGAGCAATGGGATTTTATTTATTCATTAGCTTTTTATTTCTATGCAAAATCAGAAGGAGAACATTTGTGCAATAGGAGAGCTGGATTTGCAGAGAAAGCTATTTTTATGTCTCCCAGCAGTGGATTCTAACAGTCACAAAATGTCCTCACTTTCCCTTTTGACCCATCCTCTCTCTTCCATTTTCATGTCTAGCTTCACTTACTGTGAGAAGTACTTGTGGAAGTCAGCTGTCAAAGAGTGTGCTGACTGAGGAGGAGTTTCCTCTGACGGAGCTAGGACTTGTATTGAAGGTCCTTTGGCAGGTCCATTTCCTCCACCATTTCCAGGACTGACACAAGAATTTTCAGATGAGTTGTTCTCCTGTGTTACACAAGAAATCCACCTAGAAGATCACAGAGGACTCCTCCTGCTCCATCCTCTGTGTGTTTCATCACAGAGATCTGAAAAATCAGGGTTGTGGTCCAGAGCTGCAGCTGGCTGAATAGCATGTCAGCATGGAGAGCAGAATTATGTGTTCTGAGATTGCTTTTTCAAAACAGTCAGGTAGCAATGGCCTTACAAAACCAGAGGCACCTAATGAAATGGAATCTCTAGTACAATCGGTGGGACCACTTACCACCACAAATCCAGTTGTGAAAAGAACTTCACAATCTTGCAAGAAGGAAGAACAAAACAGCTTATACTCAGACTTTTTCTCATTTCTGTTTGTCTTTTGAAAAAACAAGCAAATAATATACTGGCAATATGATGACAATTCAGACCATGAGGTGATCTCCACTCAGATTAATACACATCTTTTATTTGTTTTCTGCAAGCCTGGACCAAGGAATATGTTTAAAGAAATAGGTAGGAACCAAAAATGAAATATAAAGAATACTGTATCTACTGTGTATGGTTATTGAGATTTAAAAAAAAGCATTGTTAAGAAACTTATAAAAAGGAATAAGAAAGATTTCTCTCTATTGCTTTAGCAGCACATAAGTAAACTTCAATTGAAGAAGGTACAAACCAGCACATAAGCATTACATCAATGAGGCAGGAAGCATCTTCTGAAAAGAATGTTTTGCTTACAGCATGTCTGAAAGATCTCAAGGCTAATATATCAGAAACTGTATGCAAATGCATACTGCATGTAAATATGTGTGGCTAGTATCAGAACCTTTGCAAAGAAACAGCACTTTGATTGAGAACTGTGCTCCTTTTTTGAGCGGTTGTTCTTGTATGAAATTTACCTTTAAAGCTCTGTGTGTTTAATAGAAAGAGATTATCTTCTCATCTTTCTCAAAAATTCAATTGTGCCTCCTCAGTCCAAAGATCAGGCATTGGCACAGCGAGTCTCCAAGTACAGTGAGACAGTGTCTTTCATTACTGGAAACAGATGATCTTCCTTCTAAATGCTACCTAAAAGCAAACACACAGAAACAGAGGACAAGTAAATACCTTTAGTAGAAGGCTCACTACTCAAATCCCAGATATGACAGCATACACCCTTAAGCCTCCTACATTGTGCTTACACGTGTGCATAAATATGCAGAGTTGCTTCCACAGTGTAAATGCTATTGGATTTTGTCCCATAAACAGAGAAGTCAAAAAAGAAAGTAACACTTGGAGGGAGCAGGAGCAGGGAAGACCTTCATTTACTTTGAATGCAATATAAGTATCCCCAGAACCCATGAAACAGAGCCTAAAAGAACTGAACTACACAACTTGGGTACTAGAAGTTAAAGACTGAGAAAACCTGGTCTCAGTCAGACACTTCCAAAAAGTCCCAAGTGTTGCATTAGTCCCCTGCGTTATGTAAATGTTTAAGCTACCAGTGACATTGCATCTCTCTTGCTCTCCCTTTGCAGTAGCTGAACTGCAACTTCTATAACAGTGAGAGAACTGTAACTGCATTGTAAGTCCAATTTCTCATGAACTTGGGCTTCTGAGGCTCTACCAGAAGGTAAAGCCTCTCCTGTCCATGGCTAGGTGGTTTTACAGCTCTCCTCTGTATTTGATACTATTCAGACATGCATGCCTGGATGGGTTGAATCATGCTTGCTGAGGATAGGAAGATGTGGCCTCCTGCAATATTTGCCAAAGCCTGTATGCAAGGAAGAGGTAAGCCCACAAAACTACTCCACAGGCAGTTTCATTACATCACATATTCCTGTTGAAATGCTTTCCTCCATCATTCTGATTTTGAGTCAGTCACAGTTTTGATTGATCTTCATCTAATTGAAGATATTATGAGTCTCTCAGGCTTCGTTTCCAGGGAGTGAACCAAACAAGCACATAAAATGTAACGAAGAAAACTGCCATTTTTAGGTTGATGACAACGTCTTTAGACCACAGGAGACAACAGCCCTGGGGCAAGTTCTGTGGCTTTATCATCTACTTGTATTGCACCTGGTACAGTAAGCCACTGGGTCTATTACAGAGACACTAATGCAGTATCCATTTATGAAACTGCAGACCTGTCTTCCAATCTAAGAAAGAAGTCCCTGAGAGCAGGTTTATGTTAGGGCTTGTGAGAGTTCAGTGCACACCCAGCCCTGAAAAAAAAGTACCTATTAGATACTTAATGCCAGGCAGGTGGGAAAACACAAACTGGTGGAGATAGCATGAACAGTGCCCAGGAGCGATACAGACTTACAATGTGAAAAATCTCTGTGTTAAATTATGGTGTACAAAATTTGGCTGGTGAGTCTGAGAATTGATAGTACATGCACAGCTGAATTAGTAGCTGCATATAGCTCCAGAAGTCTTTCACACACTTCATGTACCAATTTCTAAGTTACTAACCATGACCATACAGCTAATCATGAGATTAAAGCAGAAAACTTAAACTGATTTGAGAAGTTCCCAGTTAATCTATGACAATGTGTTGTGCTTCTATTAAAGGATTAGTGTCAGGGTTTTCTGTTACAGTCATTACAGAATTTGATAATTCTTTAAGGGAAAAGCTGCCATGGGATTGAAATGATTGGCATGAGTTACATACATGAGCTGGAAATTGTCATATGTTTCTGCCAGCATATTTAACATATGGCTAAGTGCCATGAAACAGATTTCTCACCAGGACTCTCACATTTCTGTTTTGATTGTGGAAGCTATAAAAGGAAATTCATATGCCCTAAATGAGCTACCTAGAAGTTAGAGGTATGAGACTAAGTTAATTAGTCAAGACTTTCTTCATACATAAAGGGAAGAAATAGGACCACCATATACATTCACCTCATCAAGTAATTGCTCAAGACAGGTTTGAACATGCTTCTTAACACCCAAAGGAGAATCCAGCTCAGATATAGATATTGAACTGTGGTTCTTTAAATGAAATGTGAGATACTTCTTATTTGCTGCACAGTTTAAAAAATCCACGTAACTATTCATATACCTATCTAAAAGTAGACAAACATATTAAAATTAAAGAGAATGTTCTAAGTCAAGTATCACAAACTGGAAAACATCTGAAATAAGACCAGTTTCTAACTTCCATCATATCATAAAGATCAAACAACCACCACACATCCTCCAAGTTTCCTGGTGCAAATGCAAACACTCAGTTGGGTTCTCCTCCTTAAGAATGAACAGTCCAGCTTCACTTTGCAAATCTAGTTGGAACATTTCTGAGTTGCCAGGATGGACACCCATCTCTGCTCAGTAACCTTCTTCAATGTAGTAAGAAACAAACACACCAGTGTTCTGAAGAAAATTGACTCAGGTTGTAGATTCCTAATTGATTTCCTGGTTTCAAAAGGAGAACCTCACTCCGTGACTTCTCTGGAGTNTATATGAACTGCATGTGTTTACTGTTATGACAAAAAAAAAAAAAAATAAAATAAATCAGACCAATGGCACGTCACAAAAACTTGAAAACAATACATTTCTCAAAATGTTAAGTGCACCTTCAGAGTATCGTATCCATGATATTGTGTGAAATGAGTTTTTAGAGACTGTCATGGGCATTCAATTTGTTTTAATTCAATAAATCCCAAGAAAACTCTATCTATCTATCTATCTATCTATCTATCTATCTATCTATCTATCTATCTATCTATCTATCTATCTATCTATCTATTTCATGGCTGCTATGTCTCAGACAGCCTCCAACTACTGATAGTCTTTCTGTGCAGAAACACAGTGTGAGTTCAGTCTCCTAAGTGGCACTTTTGTCTCATGTCTCTTTATTAACTGAAGGCTTCACGATGTGCTGCTTTTGTTGGGTCCAGATGTCATCAAAATGTACAACCACTCATATGGNTTTTTTTTTGATTGAGTTTATGTTAAACTTATGTTTTCTTTGAGTTGAAAGGTCACGATACAGGTTTTCCCCTGATCACCATCTAGGAGTACTATGACATTTATGAGGGATTAGTAACAAGAAACGACAGGACACAAACTGCTCATGACTACCCACTAATAATTTGGCTATATGGGTAAGAAAGGACACTAGAAATGCCAGNTCTATCTATCTATCTATCTTTCTCTCCTTCAGAAACACCATTGCTGGTCTGTGGATTTGCAGAAATGATTTCTTTCCCCAGTTTGCTGTCTCAGAAATCTATGGAGATGTGTCTCAGGAGAAGGGGACTATACAGCTTTATGCAGAAATTAATCCTGACCAGAACACTACAGTTAATGAGAGTTACAGGCTGATTGCCTACAAAAGAGATGACTTTCATCTTAACTTGAAGAGTTAGGGAAGGGAGACAAGTTTACAATGGTCCTTTAGAAAGAGCATTAAAAACATTGGATTTTCACTCATCCAGTCATACAAACATGCCACTAACTATAGAAATGAGGAAACAAGGCAGCTTGGCCTCTCAGCAAAGTAAACACATTTCAGAAACAGTTACAATGCATGCATTTTTAGTATCTGAGTTAACTGGCCACAGTGGTGCCTTTTAGAATATCAAACTCTTCTCTCCCTTACTGAAGCACTCAGAATTAACATTGACAATTTCAGTCGTTTCTTCCATTTGTTGGTCAGCTATGAAACTGCTTACTTTTCATTTGTTTGTTTTTGCAGTTGACATCATGAAGCCATCCTCTGTTCAGCTTGGGGGGGGGTTTAGAACCTTTTTAGGCAGAACTTTATCCCTAGTAATGGTATTTGAAAAACTTATCTTGGAAAGCTCAGTTAAGATAAAACTTATCTCTGAACTCAAGAAATACATATTTATCTTTATAAAGATTAAATAGTATCAGTTATACAGACAGTTCTCATGAGAAGATTTATTTGGCCAAAGAACATCTGTGATTCCTTTGAAGCAAACCTCTTCTCAACCATAGGAAGCAGGACTGGTAATGATTTACTGCTGTACTGAGTTCTGGATGAGAGAAAGTTAGGAAGTTAGCTTTCTTCTTAGCAGCTCATATAATGTCATATTTACATTTGTGAGTAAAATAATGTTATTGACACACCAATATTTTAGCTGTTTCTGAGCAGTTCTTGTAGAATGTGAAACCTCTTTTTCTCACTTGCCCTAGCAGCAAGCAGGCAGTGAGTGGACGAGAAACCAGGAGAGGACACAGCTCAGACAGATCTCAACACACTGCAGGGAATACCCAATATTATATGACCTTGTTCTCAGCAATAAAAGCTCAGGGAAAGGAGGAGGAATAAATCTTGTTTGTGATTATGACATTTGTCTTCCCAAGGTATTAGCACCTGTCCTGAGGCCCCAGTTTCCTGGGGGAAAAATTAAAGTAGACTTTCATTGTGTGTGTAAACTGTCTATCTTTTTTGGTTTTGTGATGATGTTACTTTGATTTTTAAGGTGTGGAACTAATTCTGTGGATGCAAGTGAATTTCTGAAGAATGTATGTTGAATATATAATTAAATGAAAATTCGGTTTCACAGAGTCAGGCTGCTGAAAATATTTGATGTAGGTGTCCAGGCTTTGGTCGTAGGGGGTCTGCAGTGGTGGCCTCTGTGAGAAGGGTTATCCTGTGCTAGACACAGATGATTTTGGGTAGTTTCATCTGGCTCCAAGACACCCAACATGGCACACAACTAAGCCCCTCTGCCAAGCTCATGTCACCTGTATTTAAGGAAGGGCACAATACTGTGAAGAGTGAGGTTAAAAAAATGCAAGAAATGACCCTACAAATACCTATGTCAGAAAAGGAGGAGGGAGAGAAAGTTCTCCAAGTGCCAGAGCAGAGCTTTCCCCTGCAGCCCATGGGAAGGATCACACTGGCGCAGATATCCACATTGCAGTAAGTGAAAGATCTCATACCTGAGGAGATAGATGTTTTCTGTCAGGAACTGTGGCCTATGGAGAGCTCCTCTTCCCAAAAGTTGTACAGATCTTAGCTGAGCTACTCACACTTGAAAAAGCTCTTTCTCCAGCAACCATAGAAGGAGCCTAAACAATGACTGTAACTGCAGTGAAATACGGTCCTTACAGGACAAAAAGGAATTGCTTGTGTCCTTTACACTTGAATTCTGTCTTGTTCTGGAATAAATTTGTATTGCAGGGCATAATGAACTCAGTTATGGCACTTCTCTTTCTGTCCCCCTGGTGCTTGACTTCTGCCAACACCCAAGACTTGGGAACCCTTGATTAATCACAGCAATTTGCTATTATTATGGGTAGCTTCTGCAACAGCAGCTGAAAAATATAGTTATGAATCCTGCGGTTAGAAAGCATGAGCATCACTGATGAAAGTATTTCTATATGAATGGGTGCAAGAGTTAAGGGATATGTTCCTTTCATACAGCTACAATGAACATAACTATTAAATACACTATTCACCAGAATAACAAGGTGCACTCTTATAGCAGAAAGTATGCCTGTGAGTCTACGCTGCTCTTAAACACTTCATTTTTACTTAAGGGGAATTCAACCCTGTACTGCCAACAAGGCAAGTGAAGTGAGGTGAGGTGAGGGATGTTCCTACCATAATTTTGGTGGATGCATTCCATTGCCTCAGCAGAGTTAAAGCTGTAGTTTTCTCAATTACAAAAAAGAAATAAATGCAGATGTTTCATGCTATTTTCCTAGTCCAAGAATTCCGTCTAATTATCAACACTCTGAAGAGCTTTGGGAAATTAATATCAGAAAGGGAGTTTCTGAAGCACAAGTTCAAGGTAATGTGAAATACAGTAATAAGAAGACGATCCTTCACCCATTCAGTTCTGCAGCAGTATTTCAGGTGACCTTGAACTTTGGAGTTCTGAGCCCAGCCCCAGACTGAGGAGTGAGGATTTCACATGGAAATCCCTTTCTGGCAGTAATTTCTTAAAACCCTCTCTGTGCAGTCATGTATTTCCCAGTGTAGAGTTCCTTAATGAAAGAAAATGGGAGATAAGCATTGAAAACTGGGTTCTAATGCCTCATTCTTACTTTGTTCTTTTCATATGGAGCTTTGTTTTGTTTTTTCTTTTGCGTCTGTTTGTTTGTTTGTTTTTAGCAGCAGCATACCATTGCACAGAAGAAAAGAGAAGTCACTGTTTCCTGCTTTCTGTATTGTAGTCTATTGACTCCTGTAAAAAAGAATCTCTCCTTGGTCTTTCCAACAGCTGTGAACTCTCCTGCTGGCCTTTTCTTGGTATCCTGACTCCTGAATTGACTACCTTTCTCTATTGATGAAGTCCAAGAGACTGTTCTCTGGTTGAGTGGTCCCTTCATAGCCAAGTGACACAGGTGTTTTTAGCTACCGACCTGATTATTTAGAAGTTTTCATATGCTAATGCCACTGAATATACAAAGAAACCTCTCCTTATTGGCCTCTGAAGCAATTCTTGCTTGTACAGTGTTGCAGTTAAGATGCAGAGAATTTACAGAAGACAGGGTGTCCTTCCAGAGGAATACTTTGTGAACATCAATACAGAAGAGAAAGACTATGCATTGAATGAAGATGGCAAACAAAACTTTCCTTCAAGAAAGAAGGAAGGGATTACAAAAGTTAAAAGTAATATTACTGAAACAGCAAATCACAGCATGTATAGATTACAGTAAGTGAAAACTCGCACATCATCTACTTAGAAATAACTATCAGAGCAAACAGTAGTAAATTACTCTATAGAAAATGTAGAAAAAAAGTACTTGCTGCAGAGAACAGCTGATCATTTCATTGCATTGTTGTTAGCAGTTTATATTCCCCTTTCCTAAATCTGCAGAGATTCTAATAGCTTTGCTTTCTTCCTTTCAGCAGAGAGGGCTCAGCCTGTTTGTGCATTAATGTTTAAGAGTGATTGCATTGCAGCAGAAAACAGAAGAGAGAACAAGCAGAATGAGTGAGTTGTCCTGTCCTTCGACAGGACTCATAAATGCCCTTGTGCAACTCATGTCAGACAAGATGAAAGAACAGGGCAGCAATAAGAGATACAGAGGTATCAGATACTGAGCACATGCAAGTTGAGGCCTCTTCTGTAGACAGAGGTGAGACCCCAGCACATCTCAACTAAGATTCATTGCAACATCATGCACCAGAATGCTCTCAGGTTCCCAGCACAATCACTCTGCCTGTCCCTCAAGCCTCACCATTCTTCTGTCTGGAAACACTCCCTTTTTGAGTGGTTGAAGAAATTCATAGTTCAACCTGATTGGGTATCCAAGTCTTCCTACTGTGTCTCTTGGAAGTGTTTCAAGTAAGGAGACCAGAGTTCTAGGTAGCCAGCACAAGCCACCAGTACTTAGTTCCACATGAATGTAACTAAAGTTTCAGTCAGAGCACACAGATAAGGTCTTATGGATCAATTCTTTTACTACAAATTATAATACTGGTCTTCTATATGAATGCTGGCCATGCACTTTGCAATATTCTATATGCATTTATAAAACTGCAGTTGCAGCATCTTAGCAACATGGCAGGATGTGTCAGAGAAAGTTACACCATTGCAGTGGTCCATATGAATAAATATCTCTACCTGGCTCTTCCTTCAGACAGAATGGCCATCTCACTGCCAACAAACACCGGCTCTGAATAATAAGAAATGGAAGGAGGCTACAGCATCACTGCAGGTGGCAAAGCTTCTTGACCCATTCTGTATCACTGGGAAAACAGGTAATTAGGCTAGTCCTAAGAAAAAGACACCTGCCCTGCCTGTGCTGCATAATCACTATTGAAGATCCAGTGATACTGAACAGGAAATCCAGGCCTGGCAGCATGGTTTTCTCCCAATGATCACTTATGCAAGGGTGCACTGGGAAAGGAGGGAAAGGAGAGGAAAGCATCCCAAAATCAGAAAGCTTGTTAGGAAAACTAGGTTCTTTCACAGACGGAAGTAAAGTTAAAGAAAAAGAAGCTTAATGGTAATTTTTCTGAGTAGAAAAGATTCAGTAATGATGTCCCTCAGGTTTTAGTTACCATCCTCATCAGAAAACTTAGGAAGAAGCTGAACAGTTAAATCTCCAGTCCTGCTGATGATAGTCTTTCAGGTAGTCAAATGCCACAGTTAGTGATGAGGCAGTCCAGAAAAACCTTTCAAAACTGATTTAGTGAGCAAAAGGATGGCTGATGGATGACCTCCATCATAAATAAACATGAAACAATGTGTCTACAGAAAAATAATTCTAAGCCCTGGTATTGTAGCAATGACAGCAGAACTGGCAATTATTGCTCAGGTCAGAGATCTCAGAGCCACTGCAGAATGATCTCCAAACTTTGCTTCAGCATGCAATAGCAGTGAGTTGAACAAAACCCAGAAGAATGCTAAGCACCACCAGGGAAGGATGGAAAACAAAATGGGAGAATAATTCTTTTGTGCACCTACCTCATAACCACTGTGTGCAGTTCTCTTCTGTGCCCCTCTAACTGGCAGTGGGGATCAGACAGATAAATGCAATCAGCTGGTAGACTTCTAGAGAAAGACAGTTCTGCAGTTCTAGACCAAAGAGAGACTCAGATGAAATTAGTATGAAATAGTTTAAAGGAATAAAAGTATCCAGTGGTGAAGAAATTTGCAGAATCTGCTGTCCTGGGATAGAGAAGCAGGCCATGTCAAAAGTTGTGGGCAACAAGCCAGTAATTATGTAGTTTAACTTTTACTTCACAGATCCAGGGACAAGTTGAATAGGAGATCTGCAGAAAATAGCCATGTTTTCATGATTTTCCTCAAGGTTCACCTCTGCCTACTTCCATAGCTGTCCTCTCTGACACTTTCCAACAGGAGAGAGCAAGCAGGGATCAACACTGAAATGCGAGTGGAGAGGCTCTCCATGGTAGATAAGGGATTTTCCAGATACAGAGAGTAAAGATGGATGATTTCTATTCAAGCCAGTTCTCTTGAAAGCCTGGGAACATGTAGATGGCCTGACCTACCATATAGCTAGAGGCAGAGAAGGTTGATCCAGACTAGAATTAAAACTAGCTACAGACAGCAGTGACTGGATGAACCTCCATGGTGGTAGCTACATAAAAGAAAAACAAACTGCAGAGAAAAAACCCAATCAACCCATCCAAAAAAACCCAACCAACCAACCAACCAAAAAAACCCCAACCCCAAAAACAAAACACAAAAAAAATCAATCCAAACCAAACAACTACTGGAAGGCCACTGGCAGATGTGACCTCTGAGAGCAATCTACTTTGGAAAACAGAGGAACTGTCAGACCAACAGCAGAAAAAGCCTTTATAACTTTTTAGCATAATTTGTCTCAGAAACTGAAATCTTTTGTCTTAGGAAGCATTTTGGTCCAGACATATCTGCTTATATACTCATCAACAAGGTCTGAGTAGGCAAAGGCAGGACAGTACGTGTTTCAAAGCACTACGAGTCCAAAGAGAATAAGCAATGTTTTCCTTGTACTCCAGGAAGCTGCAATTGCTCCGTTTCAACCACATGGAGACACACTGAAGACATTAATTCCATTTTGCTACTGACTGCCAATACTGGAGGGGGGAAACAAAGGCAGACACAAATAAAAATATCTGCTACCTGCAAGAAGTATGCCCCTGTGGGGAGAATACACTTGACCCAGCTGGAGCGAACAGGCCTCTGGAGGCTTTGAGCCATACAGTATGGAGGAGTAGGTGGCAGTAGATAGTGGCTTCAACATGCTCTTCTTCTTGAGACCCTATACTCAGGTACACAACAGATCCATGCTTGCCGAGATTCTAGAAAGAAAGGTAGTATGATAATCTAAAGAGATTAAGAGTCTCAAAGGATAGCACTGTTATCACAGGCCCTGCTTTTAACTTCAAAGATGTTGACATTGGATGCAGAGCAGAGTGCTAGGTGAAGAGTGATCCTTCACTCAGACTTTTTATGGTATCCACCTTTGAGGAAGAAAAATTGCTCATGGATCCCTTCTCCTGGTGCTAGTAATGCCAAAGTCATGGGTTCAATCCCCATGACCATTCAGTGAACATTGGACTTGATGATCCTTGTGGGTCCCTTTCAGTTCAGAGTATTCTGTGATTCTGTGACTCTGTTTTTTTTGTCTAATCAGAGCCAATTTCCATTATTTATTGTCTGATGCTTTCTGTCTGATTGCATCTAGTTATATCCCTAAAAGTTGTTAGGAACTTCTTTTTCTATATAGTTAATTGAATCCACTGTACATGTATTCCCTCCTCTGTTCAGTTTTGTTCAGTTCAGATTCATCTGAGTTGTTACTTCACAGATTATCTAGGTGCCCCATTTCATGTGGGACCACAGTGAAAGTGAAAATTATGTGCAAACTGAATGAAACTACTGGGGAAAGAGATAGATATTATGACCTATTTATTGGCTGCTCATCCAAATATAAGAATCTGATAACTTCATACAGAGACTAGTTTGTATCTAGACAGTCTCTAGAATACTTGCTAGTTTATTGTTGCATGATGGGGTTATACATACATTCTAGCTGGCAACAGTCCTTTCTGTGTTTTGCCTGTAGAAATGAACAGTACAGAGTAATCTAACACCTAGCTGGATCTTATGTATATTACATACAACTCACTGCCTGCAAAGTTCTTCATGAGGAGTCATGCAGGCAGTGAGCACATCAAAAGAATACATTTCATCTATAAAACGTTTGGAATTTCAAGCAGGCAAGCTGACTGCTTGTATGCCAGAATAATAAAGATGTTTTCAGGCTATTTCAGCCTGATCTAAACATCTGCCTTTTAAGAGAGTTTTTTCAAGTTGAGAAATCAGACTTAGTTTTTCTTCTCCTTCATCTTTGAATGAAGCTATTCTTTCGAAAGGCATAATGAAGAATGTGTATAGTTGTCACTTTGCACTTCTGAAAGAGAGAAAAAAATTACTGCTATTATCATTGATTGTGATTATGATTAATGTAATGATATTGTCAATATTATTAATATTTGAGGTTTATGTTTATTTTTGTTAAATGAACTTTTCTCTTTACAGAAAACAGAACCAGAACACGAAAATGGGCAAATGTTACAACCTGAAGCTGTCACAACAGGTCTCCTGAGACTTTTTAGTCTTCCAGACTTGTCACAATCCATCACACTGATTGCTGTGTCACCTTGCTTCTTGAATGAGATGTTCTTGGCAAGTAAAAACCAAACCTTCTTCCCAGGCTTTCCCAACCCTGCAATTGTGACAGAGAGCTGATGCCACTGAACTGCTCATTCAGCAAGTTAGGAATGCCTTTACCTTTCTTTCACAGTGGAGACTCAGAAAACAGTGAGTGTTTAGTTAAGCAGCAAAGACTTACAACAGAGAGTTGTTTTCTCTGCCATATCATACACTAATTTCTAAGGGGCAGTTTGTAAAGCAACAGATATTCCTTCATTCCTCACTTCTCTCTCTCCTTACTCTGGGAGGAAGAGATCTGGAACAAGGGGCTGAAGTGCCAGAGAGGAAGTGGGCCTATGCACTAGGTAAGTTTGCCCCACACGAGGCAGAACTGGGGACTAAGAGGTGGAGAGGGAAGGTGAAGTCTAAGACATGCGATAGTCATGATAAGAAGGGGAAAGACAGGGAGGAAGAAAGGATCAGTGCTATGCTCTATGGTTAAAAATTTGCTTTCACAACTAGGTTTTCTTTAGTAGTGTACTATCAAACAAGAGACATTATACCTCTCCTACAGCTATCTTTAAAGAGGGAAAATAATCCTAACCTTCTTTTGTTCATATGAAGAAATTAACATACTATAGGAAAGTCATCTTTGCCAGTGTACCATATCCCAGTCAAATAAAACCCATCAGTATTTGGAGCAATAACACAGCACATGCACAGAACATACAGATGTACTAGATTAGTTTTGTAACTCTTTCAAGATTACANATAAGCCAGGCCCAAACACCGGGAGCTCGTCAGCGTGCGAGCCCGAGAAGGAAAAGAAAGCAAAGAGAGAGAACACCTCCCCCTTCGGCTTATATACACCTAATTACGTAAAGAGATGGGATGGAATACTTCCTAAATCTTGACCCTGGTTACCAAGGAAGGCCTACAAAAAACAACCCATCACACAAGACAAGAAAACAAACAGGGAACTGAGCTTTGGGGTTGAACAACATGGAGCAAATCAATAAAAATTTCAATGCGAATTGCACATCTAAAGGCTAAAAGGCTAGAGTCACAGAGCCAAGAGACAGAGCAGTGGCAAAGGATGGAAAATTACTTGGTTTAATTAGTTTAAACAACAGAAGAAGATTATGAGGATTTCTGGATGATTCATAAATGCAATGCTTCTTTTGATCTAGTCATTTCAGGATTGAAAAATGAACTCCATAGGAATTTTCCTTTATACTCTGAAAAGAGTTTTTTATAGCTGCTTCAACTGTCAAAGCAATCTCTGATTTACTGACCTGGAAATATATTCTGCCTTACTGAGAAATAATGTCTGTAACTGATTCTTATTGTTGATACAATTATTAGCTGACAGCACAAGACTTAGGGAAAACAAGGAATACTGTCTGTTAGAGTCTGTGGGCTTCTGTTGCACACACAAAGTTTCGTTTCAGCTTATCCAGTGGGTCTGGCCTTTAAACACATCTTGTACACTTGTGTAGTCTCACCAGAAATGCCCTTCTCTTTACACCAGTTAGTCTGTTTCTTTTGGATATCAGGCAGGAACATGCCAGGTTAAGATTTTTCAAGTCTCATTCACAACAACTGAGCAGGTTTACCTGAAGCTTTCTAAATAGCATTCAGCCAGAACCACACACTGGGCATGGAAAAGTATTGGCCTGGATGCAGTTGTGTCAGGTGGGATGTCATGGAAAACATCTGTCACAGAACACACTATCTGTTCTCCCAAAAGTTACAGGACCAGTCCCTGTGATTTTCCTTCTGTCCAGAATGACTATAGCTCACTTTCTCTGAAAAACATATATCAACAAGTAGCGTATCTGATGACAAGACAGTCAGTCTATTTGAATACACGTATTTCACTGAGATCTTCAGAAAATTGTCTGCAGAAGAAATGTCTGGGAAGCCAGTACCAACCTAGAGATGACAAGTGCCAGGCTAACACGATGCAGTTATAATCTTAGAGCATTTTTATTGGTAAGTTTCTGCATATTTGCTCTACTGTTGAAAGAGGTTCAGTGAGATGAATCAGGCACTTTTGGGGACAACAGAGATGTAAATTACATAGTGATACTTGTCTCTGATTTTATGATAAAATCTAGGTACCTTCTCCAAACTGTGGCATTACAGAGGCAGGAAGAAATAAGATGAATGATGTCAGATTCTTAATACAACCTTAGCAATCCTCATACTCTTGAAGACCTAGTAGTCTTTTCTCCTTCCTTTCCTTTGCAATTTCTGCTACCTGTCCCTACCTTAGGCCCTTGGCCCAGTTCCAGGTGTTTGCAGAGTATGCTGTTGCCCTCTGTGTATACAGGTTAAAGAAGACAATGTCCTATGCACAATGTTGAATTCTGTACATCAAAGGCGAACTTCAGAGCTGATTTTCCAGAACTGTTGGCAAATGAAGTAAAGTAAAAATCTCTGTGCAGATCTGAAATGCTCAGCAAGTTAGGACATCATCATCTGCCTGTCTGAAGCAAGTCTGAATGTCCTAACCTGCTGTGCTCCATATTTGTTTTGTAGTTCTCACACCACTGCCTGATCATCTGTAACAGAGTAAGAGTAATAACCTGGAAAAAAACCCACAAACTGAAACTGAAAGGTAAACAAGAAGGTAGGAGCAGCATGTGTCAAGTGCTGGTCTCATTCTGACTTCTGAAACACTTAAAAAATATTCTATTATTGGGATATTTTATTTGGGCCCAAATTGCATGTCCTTAATAAAACCTGTTAGCTAGTCTCAGAAAGATGACAATTCACCTTCTTTTCACCTGCTGTCTCTGGGCCTCAGCAGCCACATTCTAAGCAAAGAGCAGCTGTGCTGCCTCACAGAAAGTTGTTGCTTGCAGCAGCGTTGGCATTTGAAGGGTCTGATGAGGATAAACAAGCAGAGATGAGCTATCTGATCAACTGCTGGAGAAAAACTCAGCTACAGATACAGTTATGTCATTTTTCTGTAGCAAAGCATCATCTGAGGTGTTGACTAGGACTGTGTCCATACAATGCTCAGAGTTCATTGAAATCAGCCCTGCTGGGGACCACAGTCATTAACAGTGCTGACCTCTTTGTTGGGGTCTGTGTACTACTATCACCACAATAGTTGCTCTGTGAAACCATTTCAAAAGCAATTACTGGAGCAGATTTTTTTTTTTTTAACTGATCAGGTTAGAAAATGACCTAGAAAAATGAATTGGAAAGGTGGTAGAGAGCTTGCTCCCCCAGGACCACAGCTAAGGATTCATCTCAGGGTTAGCATCACATTTGCATGCTAACAGGACTATGGTGCTACTAATCATTACTCTGCAATGTTTTCAGAGCGTCTTTTTCCTGTGTAGGAAGAACTAATAATTTGTTGGACTTCTCTTTTCTGGATTATTTTCTACAACTGTGTGTTCAACACCTTGCATGGTAAACCTCTGTTTTCAAAAATGGTGTCTACATAATACTGCAATATGAGCAGCAAATCAGAAGTATGCACTTATTTCCTTTATTTAATTGGAACAATCTTTACATATAGTGAAGCACGAAAGTGCAAACAAAAGTCTGCTGGAGGTGTAGGGGAAGGAATTTGGTATATTGTTTGCACTTCATGTTTATGCTTATCAGTGATAAACTAGTTAAAAACGTATCTACTTTAAGAGGTTTAAAGAATCTGAATCAAATGCATCGACAAATGACTTCTTTGCAAATATATTTAGAAGTAGAAGCTTGCTTTGTAAAATCTATTTGAAGCCTTCTGGCTTTTATGTTTCTGGCATTTGTTTTGACACACGGGTCATTCAGGCATTTAGGAAGGCGGTATCTTCTACCAGTACCAGAGAAGTGATTCTTCCCCTGTACTTGGCACTGGCGAGGCCGCACCTCAAGTACTGTGTCTAGTTCTGGGGCCTTCAGTTGAGGAAGGATGCTGAGGTGCTGGAACATGTCCAGAGAAGGGCAGTGAAGCTGGTGAAGGGTTTGAAGCACAAGCCCTATGAGGAGCAGCTGAGGGAGCTGAGGTTGTTTAGCCTGGAGAGGAGGAGTCTCAGGGGAGACCTTATTGCTCTCTGCAACTATCTGAAAGGAGGTTGTAGTGAGGTGGGGGTCAGTCTCTTCTCCCAGGTAATCACTAGCAGAAGAAGAAGACATAGTCCTAAGTGGCATCAGGTGAGGTTTAGGTTGGACGAGAAGAAGTTCTTCATGGAAGGGGTGATTGCACATTGGAATGGGCTGTCCAGGGAGTTGGTGGAGTCACTGCCCCTGAAGATGTGTAACAAAAGATGTTGCACTTTGTGCCATGGTCTAGTTGACATCATACTATTTGGCCATAGGTTGGACTTAAAGATATCAAAAGTCTTTTCCAACCTAGTTGCTCCTGTGATTCTGTGATTCTACTCTATTACCTTAATCTGGATTTCCTGCTGCACAAAGAAGGCCATTGAAATCATAGGGCCTCATTTTACATCTGAGGATGACAGTCTCCAACAACATGCATGCACAGAAGGCAAGTGACATCTTTGGAAGTTAGCACTCCTTTTGGGCTTCCATGGGGTATCAAAGTAAACAAAGGAAGAATTCACAATTATGGTGACCGTTAGCAGAGTCCCTAAGGTCTCATCTTCAATCCCTCTGCATGTTTACAGAAGAAAATCAGACTGCTGCTTTCTGATAAACTGTCATTTTCCTGCAGGGAAATCTGTGACATGCATTTCTGCACAGGGTAGAGTCTGGAACAGCCAACATGCATTTTTTGTGATGACCCATAGGCAGATAAATCCAGTCTGTGCATTTAGTTCTAGAGACATGGGAGACAATAGTAAAACCAAAAAGAGTTCTGTAATTTTAAAACATGGAGAGCTGCTGAGCCCCTCCACAAAGGCACTACTGATTTTAGCAGATTTTCAAGTGTCAAAGTGTACTGTGGCTGCAGGAGACAGGACTATAAGGTTTGGACTAAAGTTGACTTTTCAATGTTTGCAGTACCTGTCTCCCTACAGACCTATGTCTGTAATCACATTATCGACCTTGAAGGAGTTTTCATGTGTCTAACAAGAGTTGCTGATTAGAATTCAGCTTTTCTTTGGGATGTCTACTCTCCATGAGCTTGGGACATTACAAGTGGGGTTTTTGTTTGTGAAAATACTGAGTTTCTGCTAGACAAATTGCAAGAAGATGGTAATACAGTGAGGAAACAGCTGCTCACTGACCATCTCTTCTCCAAGCCAAAGCCACCAAACACTTTCATCTCAAAATCTAGGTTGTGGCCTTCATTCTCTTCATCTCACATTGAACTCAGCCACACAGACTTTGTTCTCCTGGCCCCATTCTCTCAACCCACCTAAGATAAGTCTGAGGACAGACTAGAGACAGAGGAAGAGTGATTTGTAGCTGTGGAACTCTTAGCATTATGAATAAACCTCAGGTGGTATTGTGGGTGGCCACACTATGTCTGTCAGCAAATCTAAGGAGAGGGACTCTTCTGAACAGCAAAGAATAAAGGTCCTTTAGTCCATGGGAGACACCTGATGTAAAACCAGAGTTGCTGTGTTAAAGTTTCTGATGTGTTCACCCCTCCAATAGCCCATAAAACATGGCCTGGCACCCTGGGGTGCATGAATCCTTTCTGTTCCAATCTTTCTGGGCCAGTGCTTTATCGTAAATGCAAATCCCCCTGATAAGGTAAAAAGACCCAACAGCATCTAAAGTTTCTTGCTTTCAACCAAGGAACATTGTGGCTGGTTTGTTTTTAGGACTCCTAAGGACAGTTTCTCAGCTCTCTGCTAATTTGAGCTATGAACTGGGCCTAGAACTGGGGTCAGCACAGTGGCAGCTGGTGAATAGGTCTACAGGAAACAGTTTCTCCCTGCTCCAATGGGAGGTACAAAAGAGCTTGCCTCTGAATGCTTTAGGCACTAGCAGCAGCTGCCCCTACAGGTGTTAGTGGGAACAGTGCAGTCAGCATCCTATGTCACCTGAGACAAACCTCTCAGCAGCACAACACCACACACAACAAGCAGTGTCACATCTCATAAAGCATTACAGGTGACTTGAGGCAGTTCTGTCAGAAACCTAGAGTAACTGGCTTTTGGGAGAAGGGACTAGCCCAGAAGCATGAACAGCAAGCCTAGTTTACCAAGGGGTCTCACCTCACAACTACAACCCTGTCTCAGCCATTGGGGCTGCAAACCTCCGTTCAGTGTGTGCTGCTGAACAACTTGAATTAGTTTTGAAGCACCAACATGAGGTTTGTCTACCCAAAGGTCCTGCTGCAGTATGGGCTATACATACCTAAACTCACTAAGAGACCAGGAACAACCACAGTGCAGAAGTTCAACCAGTATTGGGAACAGACTCCACTATTCCTCACCTGCAGTCAGTCATCAGTTAAAGAGACTGACAGCCTCTAACTAGTTCTAAATCTTTCAGGCCCTCAAACAGGAATCTGGACAACAGTTTCTTCCTTTGTCAAGTATGATGGTCCAGATTGCAACAGCAAGCCGTCTATGACTGACCAAACAAAAGAAAATCTCCAATTATTCTGCTGACGGCTACTCAAAGTTTTACACCAGCTAATCTGAAAAAATACTCCACTAATACTTGTCTACTTGCTCTTGCTAGTGGTGGCAAGAGTCTGTTAATTGAAAGGTCACAACCATTTCGTTATCTCAATTTTTAAAAAGTGGAGCAAAATCTTTGCTGATGGACATCCTAGCCTGTAGTTTCACCAGTGTGGCTTTGGCTATTAAACCTAAAGAAGTTTGGGTTTGGCCAACACAGCTAGACCAGTCCCTACTGGCCCAGTTCCACCTTTTCCTGCCCTCTCCCCATGGTGCTTTTTCTCTCGTCCTAGCGATTTTTTAAGTAACTAAAATATTTCCCTCCCTCCAAATTAATAAATCAATAAAATAAAGAAGGAAATCAAGAAGAGGTGAAATCTACTGTAATAAGAACTAGCAATTATTTAGAGGCTGTGTGAACATAAGGAGTCTACACACCAAATTCACAGTTCAAACTTCTTGGACATCCTCAGCAGAGATATGTATCCACTTTTTCATGAGAAATGACATTTGTGCTGAAAGATCGGGAGCTAGGAACCACTGCAATATTTTATCAACTGTATGATTAATAGCAATTCTTTACCTTGACAACAGGATGAGAAAGAAAAATCATCTGGGTGGGCAAGATAAAGCTCTGCAAGCAGTTGTATATTGAGGCATCAGCATCTTCAATCTCTCTCCTACCAGCAATGTGAAGGTACAGACTGCAAACTGCTTCTGGTTGATGAACTACTAGGGAAAAGCCATGGCTGGGTCAATCTTTCCATTTTATTCTGCCTAGCATAATAAAAAATTTATGAGCAATGAAGAACAAGCTGTCAACATGTCAAAAACTGTGCACATGTCTGCTGTGTTAAAATTTCTTCCTTTTCCTTCCTCAGATTTTCACCAGCAAACCATCAGCCCACTAAATTATGGGAATTAGAGGGATAAACTCAAACAGAATATCCTTTGCAGGTTTACATTATCAGCTGCTCACATGCATAATTATACATTTCTTATTGTTTATCAAGTTTAAATTATCTGTGATGTAATGAAAACACACAAAATAAGGAGCCATCATTTTTTGCAAGAACTGGGTTCCAGAAGGACTTACTGTACGACATTTCACACATACCATCCATTCAGAAAACTATGCTGTAAAGGAAAGAACATAATTTTAGAAATCCCTCATTCTTTAAGTAACAACAGACCCAACAAATTAACCATACAAAACCCCAAGTGAATGTGGAAGAGAGAGGGGGGAGGGAAAGGCATTTAGACCTTAGGAAGTAGTTTTTGCTTCTGAATTTCACTTTTTTCACTCACACTGAAAAATATTATGCCATTTTTCAGAACAAAAAATCTGAAAGTTTTACCTAAGTGTTCTCAAGGCGTTTATGTCGCAATAGTGAAGTTACTTTTGGCAGAACTGGCTGAGCTTGAAACTGCTCAACTCAAACATTTCTAGAGAGCAGAAGAAGAAACAAAAGTCCCTACACTTGTCATGAAAGATAAATGAATGTTTCTGTAACTCCCAGTGTTTTTGAGCTCCAAGGACTGTCAACAATATGTACTTTCTATTGTCAGCTATAAGACTGTCCTCATCGGCTGGCCAGCTACTGTAGATTTGGGCTGTGGAGAAGGAATTTGAGCAGCTGGGGTAAGCATTAACAAAAATTGGGAACTAATTCTTATTCCAATGGACATTCATGCAACAGGGTTAAAATAAGGTGGGCCTGAAAGTTAATCACTTCTCCACAGTAAAAGAAATTGAAAGCAGTTTTAATACAGACTCTACGCTGGTTTTCAGGCCCTATATAATTAAAGCAATAAATGTCTTCTTTCAGGGATCTCATACACCAAGCTAACCAAGCACAACATAGATTTGTCTTTTTTTCTGGATTTAAAGCCTTCCAGGTTTCAGGATAGCCCTCAATCACTCTTTTTTGTCAGGAGATCTTAACTCTAGAACTTGGCCTGTTTCCATGAATTATGTTTAAAACTCCACCTACTCTGCTTGGAGTCAGTAACTTACCAAGAGTAGCTTTGACATGACTCATTCTGTCTTCTGGATGATCTAACAGATTGTAGAAATGAATAAGATTTGTGAGGAAATATATTGGGGAGGTTGTGCCTGGATGTTTTTTCATTAAAAATACTGCTACCTTGTGTTGCTTCTGTCCAACAAGACAGACTTTTATATGCAAATCCTTCCCTGAGCATACTAATGAGGTACATAATGCCTCCTCTTTCTTTTGAGCAGGGACAGTCCATGGAGAACTCCCTCTTTCAGCTGTAAGTTATGAGTACCCTGGAGGATGCACTAATGTATCCAAAGCTGCCTTTAATCTTTATGAAGTACTGACCTCTCCCTTCGTCACTGTGTACTGAGCTCACTTTCAAGGCCTTCCAACTACAAGAAAAGGCAGACAAGATTGGAGACATTTACATATTTTTGAGTCAAGATTTCTTGATTAAAAACTAGAATCTATGTCCTTTCCTGACTGAACATTCCTAAGTATTACAGGTGTTCCAATGGTAACTTGAGAAGTTTGGCTCCTAGTATGGGACATACTTTAAGCGTTTTGCTCAAAAAGCAGTGACAGTTGATTTTTGGGTGAGGAGGCACATGAATTCTTGAAGAACGTGGGATAGGTCAGCAGACATTCCCAGTGTTCTTGGAGCAACACAAAGGCTTAGGAGGCACCACTGAGTTTCTAACACAGAGACAGAGATAATCTACCATAGGAGGGTTTGGGAATCTGTATGTGTCCATCCCTGATCTTAGGACATTATCTGTAGGACACACAACTCATCTTCACAGAAAGGTTTTCCCAACCCAGGCTCTGAGGAATGCTCACTGGAAGCACAGATATGCTTAACCCTGACAGAAGACAGACTTTTGTTCTGTGAGAGGGTGCCCAGAAAGCTACACATCTAATCCTAATGTCCATCACTACTACTACAAGCAATTGCTGTTCAGTCTTGATGGGATCTGGCCATGGTGCCCTGTGGAGATCTGGACTACTGCAGTGATCCACACAGATTGGTTCATCCTGTTTTAAGTCTCTCTATAAGGGCTTCAAACAGACTCAGGCTCCTTCTTCTCACCAGAAGGCCAAACTAACACAGCAGCAAGTCATTATAGGCATGTAGGGGTGAAGGCACAGGATGGGTCAATAAGACTCACTTCTTGGCTCTGATGTGTTACTACCCAGCACAATTGCACTTATGTGGCTCGAGGACTGCATAACAGTTCTGACTTCTTCCACTCCAGGAGAACTTGATATCCAAACTACCAACTAGTCTTCCCTCATGGGGGTTAGGGCTGGTTATCCATTTTAATATACAGTCAATCAGAGAATGGTTACTTCTGGCTTCCAGCCTAACACAAGCCTTCCTCAGGCTGTAAGAGTTGCAGGACATTGTACTGCACCTTGTTATATGCACAAGAGTCTCAGCTGGAGTAGCCAAGCAAAAAGGTAAAGGGCATAAGACAACTGTCCTGTTCATGAATTGATAATGTCTTCTTAAAGCTCCTTTGACAAGAAGTCTGAGCAACCTAAGTCAGAAAGATGAGGTGACTCACTGGGGTGTTACTGCATATCCTAGCCACTATCAGCTTCTGCTTTGAAACTTCTTCCTTCTAATTTCATGTGTTGCTCTATAACCTTTTGGTTTGAAGGGACAGTGAAGAGTCAAACTCCACCTCCAAACCATGGAAGAATTTACAGAAGCCTCTCATATCCGTTCTCAGTTTTCTCTTTTCCATGGTTCCATGTATTTATCATTTTTTGTAGTTGTACCAGTCTGTTTACTCATGCCCAAAGCCATCATAGACCTCTAACCAGTCCCCTTTTCTATACTATATTTTGTGCTAAACAGATACTATGCAATACAGTTACAAATGGCTTTTGTTCTATATGGGCATGCAGAGCACTTTGCAGAGTCCGGTGGACCATAAGAGTTAGATAGGTATTGAGGTGCTCAAGGTACCCAGCAAGCAGTTATTTGAACCGAGATTAAATGAAATGCTGCTAAGCAGAAAGGAGAAGTGTCTCCAGTGACCCATAGACAGGAGAGACACAGGTCCCTGTCTCATTCCTTTCAGATCTGTAGCAGATCTGGGTCTGCTTTCAGTTTGGTTTCCTATTGGTAGAGAAATGGTGTACAGGATCTGAGTGTTTTCTCAGTTTAGTTAAGGAAACCCAGTCCTGGAACAGACACAATCCTAAATGACACACAGATAACCCCATTTCTAAAAATACCCATCTGCTGTCTCTCACTTTAAACACTAGAGGTGACAACATCTAAAGTATGTTTTACTATTTTTTCCAAGCTTTTATTGTTTGAGCTTTTAAGAGACATGTTTTATTAGGCAAATTCTAAGGTAATTCTTGGGCTCACTGACATCTCTGAGAACTCTGCAAGTGGTGTCTTACCCTTCTGACGACTCTGTGAAAATTGATCTTTTCTCTTAAAGGCTGCTGGACTTCTATTAATATATACTAAAAAATCCAATTTTACACAAATTGCAATATTATCTGTCCCTCAGGATTATAGCACAGAGCTAAATAACATGACTCAACAAGATCACAGAAGCTCTAAACCCATAAGGCAAATAAAATTAAACCCACATCTGTAAAAGTTGCAAATCATAAGCCAGTCTTGCAATTTCATGGAGAAGGACACAATCTTGTGTATTTCAGCTTAGCCATGCTTCCAACTGAGTTTCAAAGCCTTGGATAAACACTTCCCAGAATCATAGCTGAGAAGAGCATAATGGGCAGAGACTACTCTATGAGTACAAAAGAAGACACCAAGAAACACAAAGAAATTTTCCCGACAAGAACCTTCAGAATCTGAAAATGAAAGGCCATCTCCAAACCCTTCTTTTCTAGGACAAAATAAAGTATATGGCTTATTGAATTCTCTCACAGCTGGAATACTCCAAAGAAGAAAAATCAAATGACAAGCACTCTCTGCTCTAAATGGATGAGGAAATTTAAAGTTTTGCAGGAATGCCTGTTTTGAAAGAGCAAGCACAAGCTTATGCCAGTAATCAGTAGAGCTGGATTATTCTTGCAGCCTAGCTATGAAGAATGAACAACACATGTAATATGGAATGATCAGTTCTTTCCATAGGTACAACTCTCAAGGGCAGAACTGACTGAACAATACGAAAACATACCAAACAATACAGGCAGTATAACGGCTCATATTGCTCTCCTTAAGAGGGATGTATTTAGAGGTGCTTTACCATGATCACTCAGTGCTCCAGTTTCCTGTATATATGCATACCAGTATCTGAACAACTGGTCACTGCTGAAGATAAACCAAAAGAAACTGGGCTACACACTGGGAGAGCCCCTCAGAGGCAGGCTGGGAGTTGAAGCACACTGTACTTCAGACAGATCATTCAAAACTGAGGGTATTCTGGAAAAATACTTTAATCCTGTTGGGATTTCAGAAGAGTCTAGCTGGAATATCAGATGTCTGCTTTAGCACTTGAGGAACAGACCTGAAGTTCAGATAGGCAGCTTCTGAAAGATTCAGTTGTATCCAGATTTTGTTCTGTTAATTTTCCCTACAGCTTTTCAGAGCCTCTTGGATAGACACGGAAGAATGTCCTGCAGCATCAAGACAAGTGGTGTCACTGCTTAAACTTTGACAATTTTCTCTAGGCCTGATGTTCCCTGATGCCTGTCCTGGTCTTTTTCTTTCACCTGCACTACTATTCTTCCCTCCTATCCCATTAACTTGTGTTTTTCTTTACAGAAGAGCTCCTGTTTTTTCTCAACTTCTTTTTTCTGTTTTCTTCTTTTCTGTTCCAGCTTTTCTCCCATTGGTCTGACACAGGTAGATCACTCTGGCATTCTCCTAGACTCCCGGGTTCCTAGGAAAGGCTCTACTTCTCAATCTGTGCACATCACCACAGTGCTACTGGTTGAGTCAGAGAGTATATTTAAGCCAATGAGTCATCCACAGCTCTTTCAGGAGCAGATTTTTTTTCTAAGATTGCAATTACTGACATAAGCAAGGAGCCTATACTGTGAACATTGAGACAAAACTGGTAAGACAGTTGAGAGTAGGGGAAAGTCCCTTATTACAGGTCAGAACAGCCTGAACATTCTTAATTGAAGTGCTGTAAGAGAGGAAGAACTTATTTTGAAGGGACAAATTTTAGTGCAATAAATGACAGTTTTCTTTTTACCTTTTTTCAAGATTTTGTTTTCTTCAACATCCAGAAATGTCACTCAGCTTTTTAGAGGTTGTTGGCATGAGCTAGAAAATTGTGCAATGAGTTAGTTTCATTTATAGTCACATACTAAACAGAGCTACATTTTTTAAGTATTCTAAAAAAAATTTTTTAAAAAGGCAAGATTAAAAAAAAAAGCTATGCATAATGCCAATTAACAAAACCCTCTAACATTCAGTACTTCAAAACATTTTGCTAACTGAAAACCAAAAATGGAGGTGATAATGTATTAAAATTACTCTGCAGAGTTAGCATAAGTGTGTTTACGATTAAATATAAAATGGAGCCAGCATGTTTCAGAATGTTTCAATAATAAATATTCCTCTGTTCCTGATGCAAGTGGGCTTTCCTAGACAAATCCAGTACAAGGTAAAATAATCTAAAAGACAATTACAAAACACAAGAATGAATTGAATCAGCAAAAGTTTCCAACCTGCAGAAAGAAATTGTAGTGATAAAGCTACTTACCAAAAGGATATTACAGCGATAAAAAGAGAATATAACTGACGATAGTTCAGAAAAAAAAAAATTACCATACCCATTCATCTGCAGTTTCAAATACATGCTTGTTCTTTATTTCTTTGTTGAGAAGGAAGCTGTCATAATTGACAGATAGTCCCATTAGGAATTGTTCCCAGCTGTCAGACTTCAGGAAAAGGTTGCACCTTATCAAACAAAACAGTTTTTATAAAGTTTTTCAGGGCAAGGCACAGGCTAAAAATTAAACAAGAAAGAGGTTTTTATAAAATTGAAGACTACATATTTCAATCCAGCCTAGCACTTACGCCTTTCAATAGAACAGCAAAAGCAATTTTGACCTTATCTTTGACTGCATCCTTGGAAGACAGCTAAAGAAATGAGTGCGAGTCAGCACAGAGAAACGCTTGTATTTTCCAAACTCCCAGTCACATAAAAGACAGTGAAAACCCAAATAAATCTAGGGAAAGGTGCCCAATTATATCAGATGTAGGGCTGTTAAAAGATGAACCTGAAGTAAATTACATGTGTTTCTAAAAAAAAGTTAAAAGAAAGTTTAAGGCTGTGAAATTCTGTTTGCAACCTGTACAAGCAGCTTTCTGTCTCCAGATCTTAATAATTTGTTCTGAGGAGACTGAGTTCATAAATAGTAACTATCCTTTCTAAGCAAAGGTTGTACATAGTAATAGATGTACTCAAACTGCACCTTTTCTGCAACATCATGCCATGAAGTTCTTGCAAATTCCAGGGTGCAAAAGCCAACAATGCTCTAGAGAAATCAATCCGCCTCAATCAATTGAAGCAAAAATACTCCCTGAATATTGACTTATTAAATAGTGAGAGACTGAAATCAAATGTAGTTTTTTTCATTATTATCATTGAGTTACCAGCACAAAATTTACACAGAACAGTCCTAATGAGGACCTAGTTGACAGCACAGCAGCAAAATATGAAGCAACCAAAATTAATGAGGAAGCAGTATGGGAAACAAAAAGGGTAGAGCAGGCCTTGGTCACCTCGTGCTGATCAACATCTCTCTTCACTGACAGAGCTCAAAATCTTTATTACCACAAGGGCAGTGCATCTATTTGCTGCACACCATGTCCTTTATGCCGAATAACACAGCCTTATTTGTGTCAGTTCCAAAGGCTCACTAGAGCGTATAGTTATCTACAATGTTGTTTTTTTCAGTTAAGTGGTTGGTTTTCTCATGCTAAGCATCACAGATCTGTTGGGTCATGGATCTTCTAAGGTCTGACTCCCGAAAAATTTATTTGCACGTTTCTGAAGGAAATTGAAGCCATCTCAGGAAATACACAAGTGACATTTAAAGCATTAAGTAAGGTGCTTGTGCACATATCCTTCCATCTGAACATGCAGTTGTCCTTGAAGAATTCTTATTTCAGTCAGATGAAGGCAATTGTATCCTACAATTCTTTATCGAATTGCTTGCTCTAAGTGGAAGGCATTCCAGGACAGAGTACTAACTGCATGAGGAGACTTCTGAGACTCAATATTTCTTCGTTTCCATTATGACTTGCCCCAAATCAATAGTTCAACTTTCTCACTTCTGACTGAATTTCCTCCAGGGAACTGCACATGTTGCTTGTATCTGTGTATATGCCATCTGCAAATAATTCTTGAGTAGAGTTGTTCTGTCAGGCAGAGCCTGTTATCACTGCCTTTTCCTTGCTGACTACTTCATATTGTCTTCTCCATAAGAGTCAGATCATCTCTTCTTTCAGACTCAACTTTAGACTCTGTCAGTACTTTGCCAAATAGAAAGAGAACAAAGCAGACAGCACCTCCTAACTCGTCTGCACTGCTCACAGTGATGTGGTACTCCCATAGATCTAAATGGAAGGGTTATTGTGCATAAGATATGTCCCACAAAAATGAATGAAAACATTTGCTCTGTTTTGTACAAGTGAGTAAATTGGAACTAAGAACACATATTTGACCCCTAAGCCTCTGAACCCAAGAAAACACAGACCAACTAAAATCTACAACAGCTGTTTGTTGGGCTGTGAGTTGTGCTGGAGGCCTAGCAACCAACACATAGAGGAAGCTTCAGGAAGTTCGTATAAGAGGATTAAACAGTGTAGGTGCACTGCTATAGAAAGATCTTCTGTCATCCTATCTAGTCTTGAATGGACAAGGAGAGCCTGGAATGAAACAGAGGGTCACTAGGTAGCTGAAAAGTGAGCAGAACTGTAGCCTGTGGAAAGAGCTGTGAATTTGACAAAGATCCATGGGTACCCTCTGTTGGTCACTTCTAGCCTGAGGAAGGAAAGCCCTCTGCAAAATGATGGACCTAGGGAGGGAGAAAGGGATAACAAACATTATCCCATGTTTTGTCATGCACTCCATCCCAGAGTTGAGGTCCAAGTAAAATTCTGCTTTATAACAACTATGGGGTGACCTGGAGATGTGTGTGGATGTCAGGCCCTGAGGGCCTAATACAGTCACTGGGTGGTTTCGTGTTCCTGTCTCAGATACATCAGGCACTCTTTTGCTTGCACATTTTAGCATGTCTCAATTCATCACAAAACATACAGGTTGCGTATTTTTGAATGCAGCCTCTGTCCCAGTTTGGCTGACCAACTTTTCACATTTTTCTGCTCTGACTTTGCCTTCCCCCTCTCTTGGATCAAAGAAGAGGAGCAGTGGCAGAACTGTTGTCTCAGTGGATTACGGTGTATGTTTGCACAAGGTCTACTGTGATTACAGGGACATGAAAACTGTGCCACGTACTCTCTGAATCCTGTGCTTTTGTTTCTGAGGCACAGCTGGTGGATACCTTGAACCACCTTTGCTTACCAACACAGACTTCTCATTAAGATGATCACCCATCTTGGAATGGAATTATTCCACTGGGAAAAAAACAGCAGGGCACAGAGGGCATTATGGAGATTTTAAATGAGGGGGGAAAGGAAGGGACAACATTGCTAAGACTGTGAGATTTTTTCCAGCTTCACAGGAAAATGACTCAGTTGTGAGACCAGAATAGTATGGAAGTCAAACACTGCAAGTGCTGACAATGGGGTATGCAAATACATCAAAGTGTTTAGGATTCACTGGTCTCACTCAGCCTACCTCGTGAGAAGCTTCTGCAAGATTCCCCACCTCATGGTGCTGAGAATCTGACTACATTTCAGGTTAAACCCAATTGCCTTTTATTCACTGTTGTGAGCACAGGCATGCAATTTCTGTCTGGTGAGGATGTTGAGGTAAGAAGACAGTTTGTTCTGACTCGTCAACACTACACGGCCATCTGTGTGGTGAGCAGACCCTACCTGCAGCTTGGATGAGTGCAGGGAACAGGAGTGGGAATTAAAGTGGGAGCAGGAAAAGGATGAACCACACAGGTGTGATATAGGTGATTTTGCAGTACTTCTTGCCTCGATGCAACTGTCTGCACTGAAGAAACACCACTTACCACAAAGCCATACAGCAGAGAGGAGATGAAGCTTTCCTGCTGAGAGAAGAACACCACTGCAGGCTTAGCTGTAGTCAAGGAAGACGAGTCATAGCCATTTGAGAAACCTGGATGTGGGAGAGAAAGATAAAAAATAACTACTGCCCCCAGGTGTTGCAGCAGCAAAAATACTACCAGTGCTGTTACCATGTTCAGGGGTCACAGATCTGGGCTGGCAGGAAAGAAGTAGGAAGGCCCGGTAGTAAACTGCAGGGAGGAGTGGATTCTGAACACAGCAGGCTCTTCATAGGTTACTATTACCAATTTTGAAAGCTGTTTTTCTTTTTTTCAAAGTGAAGCAAATCAAGACATGGAACAGAACAACAGGCCAAGGAACACACTTAAGGGGCAAGCATAAATCTTAGGAAAATGCCTGAAAAATGTTTTTCCCTTATATGTTTGAAGTATCATAGAGACCAAAGTGACTAGCTTCCAAAATTTCATGTGCATGGCTCCAGCTTGAACTACTCCAAGGAACAGATTCAGGCTGATCAACAGTGACCCTGGCACACATCACAGCTTTTGAGTTGTGAAAGTGACTGTTTCTGTGTAAGTCATGCTTCTCCAAGAAGTATCACAATCTCAGGTGACATTAATAGACCTCTCATGCTAGGAATCTGACTGTAACTGGTGTGAGAGAGATTCTTCTTCTCTACATGAACAAAAAGCTCTGCTGCAGTATTAGGCCTTTCTCCCATGAAAGATAAGGCACAGAGGAACACATCACTGAGGTTTGCTGCAATAAGGTGGTAAGCAGCCCCGTGTGCTTCATAATGTGCCTTTCTTAGTGAAGGATCATGATCTATCCTACCTTAGGCAGATCATCATTAAATTTCACACAGTGGCATACCATGAGAATCATCAGGGAATCATCAAACCATTGTATGCCTACAATAAAGGGAGAATCTTCCTCCCCAGCAAAGCAATTGCTCTGTGATATCTCCATTTTTCACTTAAGGGTATTCTCTCACTTGTCTCTGCTTAGTCTTCATTTCTTACCTCTTTATTAGGACCTCTTTATATGAGGAATAGCTTAAGCCTCCATGATTTATGATCTTAGTGGACTTGACTTAGAAAACTTAACTTCCATACTTACCGTGAACTCTAATTCATGCTCTCAGTGTAAGACAGAACTTATTTAATTTATAGTTGCTTATTTCCAGAGATGCTACTGTGCATCGTATTTTTGTTATTGCTTCATATAACTCATCCCTTTCTAATGATCTTTGAGCTGTTTATGCAGGAAGCAGCAAGAGACCACATTCTGTCAAACACATTTAATACCATCATGAGATTGAGAGTGCACTTCCCCATATGCATTCATTTCATAAACATGTTTCTGCAATAGTGTGCAGGAAAAACAAACAAACCAAAACAAAACCAAAAACCAAATCCCATCACAAACCAAGCAAACACAAAACCAAACCCACTTCCACCATCTTAACTTGGAAACATCCTGTCCTTTATAGGGCACAGGTTTCCTTCTCCAACAATGATCTTTATCCAGAGAAACTCTGTTCTATCTTGTCAAATGCAAATAGTCTTTTAGGCATGTCTGGAGACAGGATCATCATCTTGTGAGGGGATTAAGTCTTATCTTCCTGTGGGTTCCCTGGGTTCTGGTGTTTTGCAGTTTCATATTCCTACAGATAAGGACCATGCCATTAATTTCCTTAGAATACACAGCATGTGATAAGACCAGGAGTTGTTAGAAAAATTAATAACTGTCATCCCCATTTCATTCTTAAGAATCCTGTGAAACCCTCTTAGTTGCATGTTTGAGTTTCTGCCTTAAGCTGTAGGTGAAAGCTAATGAAGATGAGAGATGAAACAAGAAAAGTCATTGTTAGACCTTATTTAAGCCAAACTCAAGTAGATAAGACATCCCAAGAGACTTCAGTGGAGCCTACCTCATAGGCTAAATATGATTGTTTCAGCCTGACTGTTCTTTAATTGACTTTGAGTGAAACGAGGCAACCTGAAGACTTTAGACTAAATGTAGCCACTCTTTGGGTGCTGTGCAACAAATCTACACAGGAAACAAGTTGTCTCAGGATTAGTTATTAGATTTGCATAGCCAAAGCTTAAAACCTTTTTTGAAGTCATGTCATCTTGCTATTCTGCTGGGCTTATTTGTATCCTGGAAGTATTCTTGATTATGTGACAGAGAGCTACAACTCATTCATAGTTTTTCCTGTAGCGGAGGTGTTAATAATCTCTCATTCCTGGGTAGTTTCCCTGGGGTAGGATGTTTCACCTTACATAACTCTAGATAACTAGTGAGTAGGTGAGCCTGTGAATTAAACTCACTTTATGAACAGCCTAAAGTGGCAGTCATGAAATCTCTTTGCTTCACTTGTTTTTAGCCCAAGTGCCACAATTTTATAATACATAGTACCCCATGTCCTCACAGGCTGCTATGTGATGGCCCTTCCTTCCTATCTACTCTATAAGGACTTCAGAGTCAGAAAGCCCTACCGTCAAATATGCAAGGATCCACCTGTTTCAGACACACTTACATAGTGAGTAGCTTCCATCTGGTTAACTATGATTCCCTTGATATTTTCATACTGGTCTGTGATTGCCTGTTTCTTGACTCCACCATATCCGTATATAGCACACATAAATTTGTATATAGATACATAATGACATAAATTAAATATACATGCATACATTCATAAGAATGTAGGTACAATCAGTAGAAAATAGTCTTTAATCAGAGCTGGGGACATTAATTACTGAAGTCTGACTGTGAATATAAAGCAGTTAAAGAAAAACTAAAACATAGATTCAGTCCCCAACCTGCTTTAAAAGGCAGCTGAATAAGCCTTCACAGGTCTGGGATAGGGAAAGGGCAGGAGGGCTGCAGGTATTGCAAGAGTGGGAGACCTAAATGAGTGTCAACATATAAACCTCTCCTCACAGGCGTATCAAGGGGCTCCCTGTACAACCCCTGCACTATGCATAGAAGAAATCAGTCCTATGAGGTGAACCAGAAGGCCCCTGCACCTGGCCACAGCATAGCTGGGTGATTGTACAGTGGGACTTGGGTAGGGTTTGGGTTTTTGCACAGTGGTGTAACACAAAGGCAACACTGTTTCCATAAAAATGGAAAACCAGAAAAAATGCCAATATCAAAAGAATATGGGGAGTGGGGGGGTGTGCAGTGGCAGGAAGACTTTATGGATATGCAGTGGTTTTCCACATACAACAGTGGTGTCAAGTGCATCTTTACAGTGCTTTGAGTATTAGAAATGGCTAATATGACTGAATGTCAGTTCAAAAGCTAAAACAATCTCTGAAACAGTCCAGGCTTTTAAAACTATTTTAGCAGAAGTTCAAACGGAGTAGAGAAAATAATTTTAAAATCAAGTTTTACATGGTGTGTTAAATAGGGATGATGCTCATAATTTTCCCACTATTAATAAGTATTGCAGTTGTAGAACATTTTAATATGACACTTAGAATGAAGATGTATGATTTATTCTACCATGTGCAATACTTTTTGCTTCACTGCTGCATTATTAGAGTTTACGAGAAGTTATAACCATAATTTCCAGGGACCTCTCAGAGCCAAGACTGTCGATATGAAACCTTTCAACTTGTGGTAAAGAATGCTTCAACAAGTGTCAGCAGAAATAATATGGTGGACCCTCTGTTACTAGTGGGATGGGACATCATGTGGTAATACCATTATGAGGTAAGCATGGAGGTGTGATGGCTACTGCCAGCCAGTCTCAGGGCAACCTATCACACCCTATAGCATCTAGTCCTGCTCTGGAAAGCCTGCTGCTGACAGGCATGGCTGCTTCATTAATGTTGAATCTGAGTTCAAGCTGCATTTCATAGGCTGGATACCGAGTGGTTTGAAGGCAACAGTGAGGAGATGTCATGGAACATGATAGTGCCAGACTGTCTGCAGTGTCTGAGCTAGCAAAGCAGTTCCTATAACAAGGGCAAAGCAAGAACAATGGCAAAGAGAATGCAAAGTTTCTTTCTCAGTGCCAAGGTAGGCAACCTCATCAATCCAACAAACACAGTTTAAGGAGCAGTTTAGAGCCTCCAAGCGAACAGCTAACATGGATCAGTGTCAGCTACCCACCTTCAAGCAAGTTATCAGACAGTATCTGTATATCACAAGGCAACCTATATCAACTTTGACAATTCTGAAGAAGGTCTATTTTCACAACAGACACTGCTTATATAAATAATACTACGAAGTATATGTTATGTTGAAGTGAAGGCTTGCTTCAAGACCTTGACTGGGCAAAAAGGAGTAAGAACTAACACAGGCAGCCACAACAGCGACACAGACTATTTGAAAGAAGCTGAAAATTACTTGGAAAAAACTCTGTTCAAACCAGAAAAAAGTGGGGAGAGGGGAGGATTATGGTAGATTGTAAACTTACATCCAGTGTTATCTGTGGATAATGTTTTGAATTTATAAAGTCGCTCATTACCTGGCTTTTCTATAGTGAGCACTTCATCTTGTTTTATTTCTCATACCCAATTTCAGATAAATGAGAGTCAAATCCTATTCTGTTTCCCTAGTGTGTGGGATTAGCTTTCAATTGTTTACCTACTTGCATGAAGAGATAAAGGGATGATTTGTGAGTGACCAAAAACGGATCATAGAATATTTTATGTTGGAAGCGACCTTTAAGACCACTGAGTCCAGCTATGAAGGGGGGTAAAGTGGTGAGTACCATTCTGAAAGCATTGTGGTACAAAGCAGCTGTGCTTTCCAATCTTTTCCCAGCTTCTTATTTTGTCCGTTCAGCTTTGTCATTAAAAATGATACATTTCTAAAGGCCTGGTAGGAGAAGCTCTTCCGTCACTTCTGCTCAAGAGGTTTTCACAAATTCACCTTAATTGCCAGGTTCATTCATCTGTTTTCAGGACCTTCTTTTGCAAAGATTTTCCGTAGAACTGAATGCATCAGAGAAAAGAAGAAATACAATCAGCCTGAAAATGTCATCAGCTCAAATGCTACGCTGGATTCAGACATCCACATTTAAAGCTGTATTCCATGTCTGCATGAGAAAAGCTGTTTCCCTAGGCTGTGCCCCGAGATTTGGTTCCATTCCTTGTCTAGCAAATAGGAGCATTTTAGAGGCAAACACACTTACCATACATTTCAAAAAACGCCAACAGTCTGAGGTGGTGGCAAATAAGTCATCATAATGTCACAGAATCATTTAAGCTGGAAAAAGTCTTTAGCATCATTCAGTCAAACCATTAACCCAGCACTGCCATGTTAATGACTAAACCATGTCCTTAAGTGCCACATCTACCTGTCTTTTAAATCGCTCCAGGAATGATGACTCAACCACTTCCCTGAGCAGTCATTTCTAATGCTTGACAACCCTTTTTGTGAGAAAATACTTCCCAATATCCAGTCGAAAACCTACCCTGATGCACCTTGAAGCTGTTTCCTCTCATCCTATTATATGCTACCCAGGAAAAGAGACCAAGACACCTTGCCACAAGCTTCTTTCAGGTAAAAAGAGAAGCAGTTTCTTTCACTCTCAAGTGCCTAAGGAGTTCACAAGGAGAAGTGATAGGTGAGTACCACAGCTGTAGCACAGTGTTAAAACTTGTGTCTTTTTTAGTGGGAAATACTCATGCGAATTATTTTTCCTGATGATTTCAAAAGACTTCTGGTCATTAGCAAGACAGATCTGATCTATCTCACTAAGACTGATAATACAGGGTTAAGTTCAGCTGTCTGGGTGCATGTGCTGCCACACTGCAATGGAACATACTGACTACACACTCCCAGGAGATGCAGAAATACCACCACTGACTAGCAGGATGAAGAGATAATCTTATGACCTTGTCTACACATCCAATCAAACTAAAATCAGAGCTTATGTCCTACGAATTGTTGCCTGGTTCTTTATCCATTAGTTATCTCTTGCTGTGGTGCAGATACCAAAGCCTGTGTGCTGCATAAGAACATCAACCTTCCTATATCTGGCACACAGAGCATGGGCTTTACTGCAATTAAAACCTTTCCAGCAGTCTCCCCAACAGACTGCTCTCCATAAAATTCCTGTATATTGCCATTGAATAGGCTCTAATTTCCTAAGAACAACTTGTCCTCTGAGCACTATGTACTAAATGACCATTAAAAAAATTCTGTATTCTAGAAAAAGACTGTGAAACAGTCACAGGCAGGAGATTATAAAAGAGCATCTGCTGGAAACAATGTCAGGGGTCTTCTTTGCTCCCACTGCTGTGTACTCTCTTGGTGCCTCTGCACCTGCTAAGAAATCTTCTGAGTTACTCAAGTTTTCCAGTTTTAATGCTGGACACTGCCACAACTTGTTCAACATAGCTGAAGATATTTCAGAGATTTCAAACCCCAGCTGGTGGGTTTTTTTGACCCACTGGCAGACTAGAAAACAGCTCCATTACTTCCAAGGCATAACTTCTGTTCACTCTGCAGGCAGCTGCCTCCTATCAGACTCTGATATTTATGTTCGGACTGAGAACTGGCCGAAATTGAGTCAGACACAGACTTCTGTAGATGAAGAAAAGTGTGAGAATGAAATGCAGACTTCTGCTCTCACACACTGCATTGTTTCCTCCAATTCCTTATCTCTCAAGCTTTCTGTTTTAAGACGCAATATTTTTAAAAGTTGCATGTTGAATATGAAAATGTTAAATGGTTGGGCTTGGTTTATCAGTCAGCTAATGTCAACTGGTTATTAGCAGTCACTTCATTTCCATAAGTCATCTTCTGTTCCTAATTTCCTGCCAGCTTTTTAAAGACAAATATATTACCTTGTTTTGTCACAGATCTATCTATCTATCTATCTATCTATCTATCTATCTGTCTATAAGGGTGGGCCAAAACACTACACTGAGCTCAAGGGTCCCTCCAACTCAAGTGTCACAGCACTACCTAACATAGATGTTTCCACCACTCTGTGTCTTCCTTGGCTGTTCACAGTATTGCAGAGAGCAACACAGGTGTGTGTTTCTTTCTGGAAAACAGCCATGGGGAATTTAGATCCAGACACACAGCTTGGGTATAGTGGTTTAATGCATTCCCTATGTGAGCTGTGTCACAACCATTCACTCTCTTAACCCATCTGAATATGAGGAAAAATCTTAAGCTTAACTTAAAGAGGATTTAAATAGCCATTTATCTTATCCAACCTCTAAGAGTCAAGAAAATACACAAATGAGGTATGTTGCCACAGCTGAGCGCATATAAAATACCTCTGTAAACACCAAAATTAAGTGATGTCTGAGCTATTAGACAGCTTCTCCTTAATTGCAGACACACTGTTTTAACCATTTCAACAGCAATTGTGACTACCCACAGCATCTTCTGACTGTTAACCAGTCTCTCCTGGCCTTCACAACTTTGGATTCCTCATATGGGTGGCATAGGCCAGTTTCTTACCTCCCTGAAATAACTCAGTAACCATTTTTAAGTCAGTGAAATTATGGAGATTTATGCTTACTGATGTACCCTGTTTGCTTACTGCCAAAGAAGGTAGGCTTTCAGGTGAAATTAAGAATGTCTTTAAGCTGTTTTCTAGCATCCCACAGTCAGGCAGAAAAAGTTTTTTATCTTACACAGCTGAGCAAGGGAAAGAAATCCTTGTTGATTATAATACTTTGTTGTTGGTGTGTTCATCATTGGGACCATATGTCCACAGAAATTATAAAGCACTGTACAGAACCACACTTCTGTGTCATTGCTGGAGTTTCCAAACTAGCACAATTTACAGATAGGAGAGCCTTGTAATGCATTTGCCTGTACTTGACTTTAACTCTTCTTGCTCAGTCTCCAATGGCTTGATTGCAGCTCTGGCCCAGCCACACAGTGTCTCCCCTCTGAAGGCAGCAAAGTTTTTGCTGATGGGTAATCATTGTTATTATTCTTTATATTTTAGTCACTTCAGAAGCTGAGATTGTAAGGGGAAAACAATAATCTTATCAGAAGAGATTTACATGAAACATGGTAGAATCACCCTCTCACAGAAAGGAAAACTGAACCATAGACAAGTGTCAAACGTGGCCCACCATCACCTAAAAAATCCACAGAATAAAACGGTTTTTAAATTACTTTTTTCTTGTTTGGTGTTATTTGGCAGATGTACAGACTTCCAACCTCCGTACAGTAGGGAGTTCGGAACTTCATGATCTTTTAAGGTCCCTTCCAACCTTATTCATTCCATGATTCTATTCCATGTTGATTGATACTGGGGCTGTGATAGAAGTGTTGTTTACAGATGAAACCTGACCTACAGCTTACATGTCTCAGAGTAACAAATTTCACATTTTTGCTGAATTTACATGGTGAGGATGAAGGTAGATGCTCCTTAGAAACTGAAATCACATGTAGTATGTAGAACTCAAGTCTTTCAAAACACAATGGCTCAACAGACTTATCTGTGTATTTTACAATGGAGTCATGATGTACTTATTCCTGTATTGTACTCAGCTCTGAGAGCAGAGTACAAGAATTTGGATGGAAAAATTAATCTAAGAACCTAGGGGAAACCTGTTCCTTCTTGCAGGTACTGTACCATCAGAAGATTCTTCTTTCCTACATTCTTTTTTTAATGGAGTGTGCATTACAGGTCTTATTCCAGTCCTTTTCTGCTTCTATAGCATGCAAAAAGTGGAAACTCAAGTGTGTTGCACAGTTGTTATATAGCTCGAAATTTCTGAAATGTTCAACGTGTAGCCCAATACTTCAAATTTTTTTTGTGTGCTTGTGAGTGAACTCCATCACCTTGGGGCAAAAATCACAGAAAAGTCCAGTCAATTTATTCTTCTAGGCAACTTTTGGTCAGGATGCTGCCTGGGGAGCTCAAGCTTCCAATTTAATATTTACTTTTTGTCTTCTTACATGAGTGAAACAGGAATCTGCTTCTTTTGTATGTTGTCAAGTACATTCCCCATAGATAAACTTTTCTGGAGGTAACGGTACCCTGAGGCCTGGGGTCTTGCAACATGCATTTTAATTAGGATTTTAACACTTCTATCAGTTTCCATCCTCAAGACCATGCTGAAACAATAATCTTTCCTGTTTGAAGGTATGCTTTTAAAATACATAGTCTTTTACCACACAGGTGTGACTGTGTTTCCATTGTCTTTAAGAGAGTAACTGCTTTCTATTCTTCTGTATTTTTTTAAAAACAACAGCATATTTTGCTTCTGTTCCCAAAGTCACAAGGCTTCCATGGTCTACAGCTGTTACTGTCTGAATGTATGTACTGGGCTTATGCCTCACCAGCTTCAGACACAGTGCTACTCACTGGATACCCCTTTAAAAGGACACCTTTTCTTTAACATGAAGCTGGAAACTGGATGTTTCAAACATGGTATTACAGGCTTTGTATTAGGAGGAGGCTTCCCTTCCATTTTTTCTGGGACTGATTCCTGGCATAGGGAGTAAATACTTTAACTTTTAGGGACATTTCCCAGAGCTTGTGGGAAGAAAACCCAAACTCTGAATTCACTCCGCTGATAACAAAAAAGCATTGGAAATAGTCTTTTGTAGGCAACTTCCACCCAGGTTGCAGGAACATTCACTCTGTGTGATGTACATGCTAGATACTAATACAGAGCACAACACTGTAAAGGCTGCTGTAGGACAATAAATAAAGTTAAAGCAATCACTGGAAGCATGCAAGCAAAAGAAAGAAAGAAAGGAAGGAAAAAACATAACCAAAGATTTTATTCTCTACTTCCCACCAGCAAGTGATGTCCAGCCACTTTCTGGGAAGCAGGGCTTCAGCACATGTAGCAGGTGCTCCAAAAGGCAAACACCATAAACAATGAATGCCTCACCTTCCTTCTCCTTTCCCTTGCCTTTTGTATCTGAGCTGATGTCAAATGGTATGGAATATCCCTTTGGTCAGTTTGGGTCATCTGTCCCTGCCATGTTCCCTCCCAGAATCTTGCTCCCCACTCCCAGTCTACTGATGAGGGGTGGAATGCTGGAGAGACAGCATTGGTGCTTTGTGAGCACTGCTCAGCAATAGCCAAAATACTGGTGTTTTATCAACACCTTTCTAGCTACCAATGCAAAACACAGCACTGTGAGGGCTACTGTCAGGAAAATGAGCTCCATCTCAGCCAGATCCAATACTCTCTGACATAAGGAGGTGACATCTTTCTCAGACATATGGATAGAGCAAAGAGGTGCATTGGCAACTCTTCAGGAAACAGGCTAATGTGTGAACTAGTTTTTTCCAAAATAATCTAGTTGTTGAATTTCAATAGCTACTTTTATTAATATATGTAAGAACAGTTGTGCTGATTGGGGATTAGGCACAAGAAAATGTAGAGAAAATGTGAAATAAAGGAGAAAAGATGAAGGAAGGAAGGAAGGAAGGAAGGAAGGAAGGAAGGAAGGAAAGTAGGAAGGAAGGAAGGACGGAAGGAAGGAGCAATGTCTGATCAAGACTGTTTTGGCTAACATACCAAGGCCCAGAGGGAGATTTTTTCCTGTTCATCTTCCTTTTACCTCCCAGGAAGCCAGAGAGCAAAGCAAATTGCAATAATTTGTGACTGTAAAGCAAGCATAGAGTTCTAATTATGTTGTTTTACACCAACACTCTCTTTAAATACACTGTCCTGGCTTGCATTTTCTTTTCTAAAGCCCATTAGTTTTGTCACTAGTGTTTTTCCTGGAGGAGAAAGCTATTCTAGCTGAGTAGCCTCTCATTATTTTCATTAGTATCTGAGACACTTATATGGCTTACAAAACATTTACTATGGCCTCTGGCCTTTGCAAATGCTGCTGTCTCTCTTCAGTATCACTTGATCTGGTTTAAGAGATTCATCTAATTCAACTGACAGAAAATAATTTAGTCAGGTCTTAAAGCAGGTTTCTTGTTTGACCTGCAAATCTTATTTCCAATCAACAGTTGCTCTTTAGTTGTCTTAGAAAGTCAGACATAGACAGGCAAACAGATTTGCTTTATTCTGGTATTCCTTTATTTATTTTGTGTTCTAGATGTCATAAATATGCTTACATGAAACATCCTTTCACATATTTTATTTTTCACAATGCTAGTACATTCTGAACAGTAGTTGATTGACTCTAAGTGTTAGGAGAGTACCAACACCAAGGCTGTTCCTCTAAGGATGACTAACAAAGCAAGAAGACAAATTAGACAAGGAAACCAGGAAAGCAATGGATGAGTTAAGACCTGCTGGTCAAATGGAATGGTAGAAAGGAAATGCATAGGCAGTAGAAGCAGAGTCATGATGATGGTGCTCTAGGTTTGTAATTTTCTTTGTCATGTATATGTCAAGTTATTCCCTTTGGCAAACGCCACAGAAAAGAACACATCCCATCAAGGTATTGTGGAAGTTAACTTAAGAAATGGCAGTTGTAATTATGAACAGCTTTTCCATCAGAGTGGTGCATTTAAACTGCTTCTCAGTTTGTGAGCCTTTAGCCTGTTACAGTGCAGTTGGGAGAGGGCTAGAGTGTGACATTTCAGGTTGATTATGAGGTGGAGTCCCTCCCAGTGCTAGAAAACCTCCGTGTGACATAAAGGCCAAGAACCCAGGCAAGGGCCAAGACTTATTGTCTATGGCCTACATAGTGTACCTCTATGTTATATTTGCAGATGGAGATATGCATAGTTGACATCAAGAAAGTATTAGTAGGCTGAAGGATGAGGCCTGGTGGAGGTAGGATGGTCTTCTTTTTGTTTCTGAAGAACTGATCAGAACTAAATGAAATTGTATGACCAGAACTTTGAAGGGTGCTATGAACATAAAGGAACTTTTGTCTTATTAAGGGTTATTTAAATATTAAAATACACACTTGTCATATGCTAATAATCTTATTGAAGTACATGTTGCCACTTATATGACTATATTGTTCAAATCTCTGCCTAGATCATGTTGTATGTAAACAAGAGGAGGAGGATAAGATTGGGCTGTATATGAGGAGGGTAGAAATTTCCTCTGGTTAGGAAGAAGACCAAAAAAGACCCTGAAGACTGCTGATGGACTGGTTTTCTATCCCAAGTAAAGCACTGTCTTTTTAAGCAACTAATCAGTGACATAAATGCCTACACAGGCTTGGAAATACTTTGCCTGTTAATTGTGCCCCCTCCTAATATTGATATCAAGGAAAAAATGGACCACTATAAATGCTTCCATTAATCCCATGAAGATGGGATTTAGCTGAAAAAGTATGCTACTGTTCCGTGATTCCTGCCTTTCTGGCGAACTCCCAGTGGAGTTTGCTGAAACTGTTGAATTGTGAAATCAGTTCCTATATTAGCACTTAGTAGCCAAAGTATGTGAACTACTTGAAATATCTGAGCTGGGGATATATTTCCTCTTATGCTTACACTTTCTGTAAGATTTACTTTTTCATTAAATATTTCAGTGCTGTTGTTTAGTCTCATTTTAAGGAAGACAATGGAGAGTAATAGGGAGAGTTGTTCAGTGGTTCCTCAGTGCACCAGTACATCAGATTTCCTAATTCATAGTACTAACTAATGTAAAATTTCTGGGTGAAATGTGGTCTTATACTTTTCTATCCATATTCAATCCATTTTCAAATACACTTGATCATCCAAGCTAAAAGCCATTAGGACTGTTTGTCTGCAATGTAAAACCATACACTCTTATATCTAAGCATTGGAAGAATTAAAAATGCACATAACTTTTTAAGAAGAGCAGATACTTTCCAGAGCAGAGAAACTGCTTTCCACACAGGTGAATTTTCTGTGTTTGAAAGCTGTACACATGCAGCTACCTTTATTTGACATGTGACATGCCTGCCAGCCTTGATACTGATGAGATACTTCGAATTTTTCTTTTCATTAAAAATTTTCTTTTTATATGGTTTCTAATAATAGATCAAAAATAGTCTGCTTAACTAACATTCTTCTCTGGACTTTCTTTTATGGCATCATCAAAGAAATGCATGTTTCTTCCATACTTCCGAAGATCCATGTTGTCGGGTATATTAATCCCTTTGCTTTTCAATCTGAATCCTCAAACCACCTTGGCACCATTGCTCACATTATGACTGATGTGTGTTTGTTCTCTCTGATTTGTTTTATAGGAATCTTTCTTTCAGTCATGCTGCCAATTTTCACCAGTTTTGTAAAAGTACTCTTTTATTGCCTGTGCAGATTTGCAGAACAAGTGTCCCCCATTGCTTCCTCCCTCTCTTCATCTGGCTATACCATGTTCCAAGTTTCCTGAACACTGAGGTTTACTACCATGACTTCTCTGCAAACTGTGCAGTTCTGCAGAGTCAGTCTTGCAAACTAAGCTGCTTGAGTACTCATTGACTATTTTCAGATATGTTTTCAAATTTAGAGAAGCAGCCCTGAAATCAGAAAGGAGAGCTACTCCCCTAAAGACCACCTTTGTAAAAGTGCAGCTTTTCAAGGGAAAGTACTAAAGGCTTGAGAAGTCTTCATTTTACAAGGGTCAAACAACTTCTGGAGCCATGTCTCTGAATACTGAGTTTAGACAGAGGAAATGTCATCTTGAAGACTATTCTCCAAAGCTAAGAAGTGTTGCTGTGTTCCTGATATCAGTCTCAGCACCTGGAAATTATCTGGAAAGCTGCTTTATACAGTGTATAGGTAATGTATTCATTGTAAGCTGCAAACAATAAAAAATCAGATATTTTCTGCATTATCTGAAGTCTAAGCAGAGACCATGAGAGGGTCACTTTGCATTTAGCAAAGGACAAATTCACAAGGAATCACAGCATAATTCTTAATGCAAAAACTGATCTATGACAGCCTACTGAGACAAAGAAGGGGACACAGAAAAGAGGAAGAAGAACTGGGCATTCCTTTTGAAAAATTGTGGTGTATGTCTATTACCAACAGATGCACACAAGTACTTAAACAGCTACAGCCAAATGTCTTCTAGATTTTTTTATTCTAAAAGGAACTCAAGACTTCTCAGCTGCTGCTGGAACCGTGCAGCAATTCTTGTGCATGGCTGCATAACAAGCCAACACATACAAATGCACTGTTCTTAAAGTTATGTCTGTGCTCCTTAGACTACACACACCCTGACTTATGGAGGACTGCCTGTCCCAGCAAAAGCAATGCAGTCCATCCATTTCCAAACATCCTTTACACATTGGTTGATTTGCTGGGGTTTTTTGATGGGGTGGGGAAAGGGGAAGGGAACAGATGAAAGAGAGTGGTGATGCAGCAAATCACACATCTCTTCAAGTCTGAAACAGGAGGAAGGCAATACCTACATCTTCTCACTACTTCTCCTTCTGCAATCCATCTTGGATCAGTGTAGGAAGTCCTACCAGTGCATATTCTGGGTTGAAAACAGTAGTTACTGGAGTGTACAGGTGATCCTGCAGCCTAAACTTCAAATGCAGGCTTAGATGGGGAAATATAAGCAGGAAAACTACATAAGTACATCTTGCACACACAATTGCATTCAGGCTGAAAAACACACCAATTACAAATCCCCATCTCTGCCAGAAACCACAGACAAATTTAGTAAATAAACAGGGTCCTGGCATCAGTTCAGTTATTCCCCAAAATGAACAAAGATGGACAAGTCTATGCTAATGTATCCTCTGCAATTTTTACTGGCAGATCTCAGAAGTAAAGACCACCTTTTGGCCCACAATTGCAAAATTAATAATGAATAGCATATTATATGAGACGTTACCTGACTCCTGTTATGTCAAAGAACTGAACATCTATAAAGGCATTACTGAATTGTTTGTCTAAAAACTATTTATGACTGATTGCCTTGTTCCTCTGTAGATGAATTAAATCAGGGCTGTAATGGGGATTTTGATACAACACTGTAGGTGTGACCTTGTCATGCAGAAAATCACTTTGAAAAGAGAAAGGATCGGAGATTCAGAGAATTTGTTTTTTTAATTTTCATGAAAAAGGTCTTTGAAATGCAAAACAATTGTGACTAAAAATAGAACATTCATTCTACATAATGTGAAAGATGGTTAATAACTTAGACAATGTCTATTATATCAGATTCTGTCTGTGAAAAATAAGAAATCATATCAATTCAGCAAAGAGAACTTATCAGTATGGGCTTTTTCTTCTTCTGGGATAATACATTTTTGCTTTTTTTATCCATAGAAGTTGTTCATTTTTTAATAGTGAGACATGGTAAAAGAGCAGTATCCAACTCATGATCTTATTTTCTTTGTTATAAAGAGTTAACGGGGAATTACCACACAAATTATGGTGACTTATTATAACTGTGAACAAGATTTGTCAGTCTAGAAGTATTCTGAAAGTCATTGGGAATAATTTTGTAATGTGGGTGACTGAGGAATGAACCAGGTTGTGTGCTTTACTGCATCTGACATTCATAAGCAAAAAAGAATGGATTAGGGATGTAAATGCTGGGATCTGTTGGGCAGCACCACTGCAGACAAGGACCTGGGGGCGCTGGTGCGCAGCAAGCTGACCATGAGCCAGCCATTCACCCACAGGCCATGAGCAGCCTGGACTGCACGAGGATAAGAATTGTCAGCAGGGCAAGGGAGGTGACCCTTCCCTTCTTCCTCTCAGCACTGCTGAGGCCATGGCTGGAGTGTGGATTTCAGTTCTTCATTCCCAGTACCATAGAGATACAGACTATCTAAAGAAAGTTCAGTGAAGGGACTAGAACATCTTTTGTACAAGAAGAAGGTGAGAGAGCTGTGACTGTGCAGCCCAAAGAAGTGAAGGCTCAGGAGGGCACTACCATAGCACGGTGGAGGGAATGAAGAAGGAGCCTGACACTTCTTAGTGGTGCCCAGTGACAAGATCAGAGGTAACAGGTGAAAACCAGAATATAAAAAAATTTATTTAAGCATAAGAATCAATAAATTTATTACAAGGGTGATCAAACAGTGGAATAGATTGCCCAGACAGGTTGTGGAGTTGCCAACTTTGGAGATATTCCCAGTTAAACAGGAAATGGACTGGGAAATCCTGATCCTTCAAACTCTGCTCTGAGCTGAGAGATTGTCTATTGTCAATTATAGAAGATAATGGGAAAATAACACCTAATGCTGTTACAAGCTTCTGTGACTATTAGTGGTACAAAACCATGTAACTTCAAACCCACTAGTAACAGGCACAAAAGGTCTCTGCCAAAATCATGATGAAGTGCATCTGTGTACAAACAGGCCCAGGCTCCTTTGCTTTTACTCCATAACACAAGGTCATCCTCACACCCAAATATATGTTATTCTGCCATCTTGCCAGGATTCTCAAGAAACCAATCAGCTGCAGTAAACTGAGGTTCCAAATCCTGATTCCCACATCAATGGTGGTACCTCCTTTTAAACTGGAACCCCATCATGTTGACCTACACTGTGCAAGACACAGTTTGTCTTCCTTCGATTAAGGAACATATATGCCTCTGCTTCTTTTGTAGGTTTCTAATCATGTAACATGTGGAAAGAAATGGGCACTATCAGATCTATTCTTCACTTCTTTTGCACTATCATTTTTTTAAAAGTGCAAATTATTACAGCTAATGTGCAATAACATAAAGCACTGTTTTTTTCTTCAGTCATGAAAACATTGAGTCAATTTGGAAGGATTCCTTTTTTTTTTTTTCTTGATATGTGATTCAGTTGCTGGACTGAAAGTCAGATATTCAAAGGAACTTTTACAGAGAGTGAAAGAAAGAATAGAAGCCCTTTATTCCTGTTTTCTGTTTGCCAAATATAGATTCTCTTTCAGGAAGTATACTGTTCTGGAAAAGCCTCTCGTGCTCCTGTGGAGTTCTATGGCATTTCATTATACTCTGACTTTAGTGCATAAAAGATTTGTTGAAGCTTTCACTGCTTTAATGAGTAGGAACAGGCATTGTGATGCTTCAAACCAGCCTGCTTCACCAGTTTATTTTCTGGTTTGCTTTCAGCTTCTTGACTCAGACACTTGAAGAACAAAACTCAAATCACTAAAAACGAGTGTAGATGATAAAACCACAGTTTTGTTTAGCGATGTGGAACAACAGACTTTCTTTCCCGATGCAATCAAATTGTACACTCTGTAGAAACTGCTAGAGTATCTGATTAAGTTGTCCAGGTCTTTTTGTCATCTTGCCAGAAAGTCAAAAATAAGGCAAAAGGCTTTTTTATTCTCAACCTGGAGTAGGTGGAGTTTGTTATGTTCTGGATTTCCTGGACTTGTTTGAATTTTTTAAAGAAAATCAACTGTAAAGTTTAAGCATTCTGAGCACAATTCCACTTAAAACTGTCACATCTCCCTTTTGAAAGAGGCTCTAAGGTAAGACCCATGAAAGAAGAGACTGAAGAGCTCATTGCACATAACCTGATCTAATTCATTACATTTGAAATAAGGAAAAGCCACTGGGAAGGAAAGTGAAATTGAGTCTGAAGTGAAATTGGCCCTCTGAACCCTGTTTTCTCCATGAACAAATTTTGAACAATTTCCTTGATATTACTTTTACTCTATTCCTTCACAGAGTACCCAACCGGTGCAGGTTGATAAATGCGAGGAAGAGAAAATTCCTACTCTTTGGACAGTCTGCATAAACAGAGGAAATGGGAGACTGTGCTGCATCACAAAACTGTTGTCATCATAATATTAAATTGTTTTTGTTAGGACTAGTACTTCCTCTAATTAACTATTCATTTTAATATTTCAACATTTGTGTTTACCTGGAAGCATATGAACACTTTGAACAAAATAATAAATATCCAATTATAGATAATATCCCTGAGGTAACATCAGGCAGATTGCCATCTCAGGCTTACCCCACTCACCCTGGAACTCCAGTGCAAGTCTTAAATACTTTTTTTCACCAGTGTCATAATCTCACCTCTCTGATATTGAATGAATTATGGTGGAAGAGTTGCAGTTGGTGGTTTTTGGAAGGCTATGTTGTCCTTGGTCAAATTACAGTAGATTTTATGGGAAAAATAGTAAATATGATTAATTACCAGAAGAGTTCCTAAAGGAAATGCTAGTTTTCACTGGCAGTAAGACTTCATACAGAAGACCTTTCAGGCTGACTGCAGCAAGTGGGTTTGGAAAGTTTCATTTGCTGGTTTAGAGAACAGCAGTTTCTCTTCTACTCATTTTCAAGAGCATCACCCACTCTTACTGCATACTACAGCCAGAAAAATAGAGGTTTATGACATCTGCAGCATCACAGAGAGCTGCCCTTCTTCCCCACCAGAGATCACGGATTAATATTGACTGAGTAGCATAAGCAATGCCATAGATCAGCCAGTTTTCATCCCATACAAATAAAATTATATTCTTTTTGATGTCCTTTAAGGAACCAGCAAGTCTCATTCTTTTACAGAACTGTCCAATACGTGAATCTGTAACAAAAACATGTATTGTCCTTAGGAGCTCACTTTTTGACTCAAAAAGTGATGTCTTGATTTGCAGGAAAAGTTTGTTTGTAAAATGTGAAACCTGGAAAATTTTATTTGAGGCATCCCACACAAAGAGAAAATGAGTTCTAGCTGTGCTCATATGTCCTTACTGAATCTCTCCAATAGGGAGAAAGATCATCTCTTTGTAGCTCCTGGTCAGAATAAAAATCAGACATTATTATCGTATGAATCACTAGCAAAGATGTCTGTGTCCCATGCTAACAAATCTGTTTCCTTCAAACATCCTGATTCCTTTCTCTCAGAAAGGCATGGGACTATAATATTTCTGACTTTAAAAATGATTCTCAATTTATTTACGTTTCTGACAACCAAATTGAAACTCTCATATCCTGATAAAAGGAATAAAAATGGAAACAACCTGCCTATATTTTAAGCTCCAAAATAGTGAAGTAGATGTCCATGAAATGCTACAAAAGGTTTCTTGGAGATGTTATTAGTAGGTGCCAATGAGAAAGTCACATCCCCAAATGCACATGAAGAACACAGTTCCTTTCTGGGGAAAGCCAGTTAGTGAGATGATCAGAGGAGGAATAAAGTGTGACAACTGCCTTTAACTGCATTCATGCAGAGACAAAAGGATGTTAATGTAGCCCACTGATATATCATTCTTGTCCCATACTGATTTCCATCTCTTGACTATAAGCAGCTGCCTTTGTGTAGGATAGTGCTCTGTTCTGTTAGGGGCCGTTCCATAAACCTTTGCATTGATTCAATTCATCAGCTGTATCCAGTGGCTTGTCACAGAAGTGACTAATACTACAGAAATCTTAAGTTCCTTTTCCCAGTCTAGAACAGACTTTCACAAGGCAGGAATAGCCATGTTCAAGTACATGATGTGCCAAGCATTCCTAAAGTATATTCCCAAAATGTAATGCATAAAATCCCCAAAGAAAACTCTAAAAGCAAACATTGTCAGATAATGTTCGGTGTTCCTGGGCTTCTGGCCAGGGAAAGAATATTGCATATAACTTCTCAGTCTTATCAAGGGCAGCAGTCATCTGAACTAACGCAAAATAATTCAGGTCACAGGAAAATATTCACTTGTGTCCAGTATTCCAATCTACCCCTTTCCTAGATGTTAATGAGATATTTTTCTGGTGTTTCCTTCCTTGTTTTAAACTGCCCATTTTGGGAACCAGTGCATCATAAAGGAAAATGCAAATGTGGAGTGAAAATCTGCAGAGGAGACTGAAATAGCAAAGGCTATCCCTAACCTAATTTTGAGCAAGAAAAGCAGAGTGTGACAGAGCTATACAGAACAAGAGCTTAGCAACAGTGGCTGTCTTGTGGCTGGGATTCAGAGAGAAGAAATTTCCCAAGGATCAACCTAAAATCTGAGAACAAGAGTGAAGCACCTTTGCATCTGACTCCGCAAAAGGGATGCTTCCTATTGCTTGTTGTTTAAATGTCAAAGCTTTTAGCAGAGCAGAAATTGGAGTCACTGTGGAGCCAGAGAAAAGAGGCTGCAGAAACCTCAGTAAATTAGCAGTGATAAATATTTGAAGGATTTTTACAGCTTAGTGGCCTATGATGAATAGTAGAATTAAACATAGTAGACCCTTTCTTCACTTGCATCCTCACATCAGAAAGAGAAGAACCCACAGAACAATGCAATATTGGTTAAATTAAAACCCTTCTAAAGATGTGTAAGAAGCTAAAAGATGATATTTTACAGCTATCATTAGAAAATAATAAATAACATGACTTCAGTAAGCCATGCTGTAGCTCTAAGCTGGCAAACATCCACTGGAGACTTCAACCTTATATATACAGGTAGATGTAATAAAGACAGAGATTGCTCAGTGTTCAAATCAGGTGTGAAGAGTGCACCCATTCTAAATTAGCCCAGGAACATTCCAGGCACCTCCAGCAGCATGTCATAAACTGACCTCTTAGTAAACTGTCTTAGTTTTCCCAGTAAGTAACTGAATGCCAAGTGCCTGTGGCATATGTTCACTGAAAGATCCTACTGGGGACAGTATTCAGCCAATCAGGAGCAGAGATAATAGTCTACCAATCCCTGCATTTGAATTCTAGGAATGCTCCCCTACAAACACAGACCCATTAATATAGATACAACTAATATTTACAAGACAAGAGCTAAACTGAAGAAGTAAAACCACAAAAAATTCTATAATCACTATGACACAGTGTATTAGAAACACAGTCTCTGAGTACAGGTGTAATGAAGTTAACAAAAGGGATTCTTGGGTTATTTCAGTTGGGTTTTGGTCATCTCCCTGTGTGTTGACAGATGCCTAACCAAGTGATGGATCACTTTGAATAGAGATAAGTGCCTAGGTTCTTGAGGCAACTACCAAGTCATTAAAATCCACAACCAAGCAGAATGATTCCTATGCACAACTACCTGGCTGTCAGCAAACCTCCGGGTGTAGTTTCTTATGTTGTCTTAGCTGATGCATGGAATACAGTTGAGGTATACCACACGGTCTGTCACACCACTGGACTTGTGCTTTCCTGCATTAAGCAAAGCTGCAGCACAGGAGAAAATTTTTGTCGTTATTACTGAGTCATTGAGGATATCAAAGGAAGACAACCTCTCAAAGATTCAGGCTTTGTATACAAAATAAATTTATGTTTGTTAAAGAAGGTAAGAAGGCAGGAAAAATAAGCATGATTAGACAAAAGCAAAATTACATTGTATTTAGTGAAAAGTCTAAAAAAGAATTAAAAAAATTAAGGCTAAAAGAAAACTGGAAGAGAAATGGAATTTCGTAATAACTCTCAATCCTTATATTTTTAATTCAGTTATGTTTTCTGAATAAAATTATATTTATTTTTTCCAAGTTGTAAAAAGATGTGGTTGTTTCTCTAGTAGAAAGATAACTTGGATTGAGTAAGCGTTAAACTGAAAATTATAGTCCCTCTGCCCCAAAAAACCAAGCCAGAAAGCAATAAACAGAAACTCATTATGCATGGAATATGGCTGTCTAATGATGCCTAAGATGTCTAGAATACTCATCTCAGCATTCAATAGCCTTAAGTCAGTGTACAGAAAGTTTATTTAAAAAAAATAATCAAAAATCAAACAAAAGGTGCCTAAACTGTTCATAAATATGGATCAAAATTTAGCAAATAACTTTGGTAAAAAAAATTGTAACAAGAAAATTAAATCATACTTTTACTTTGTGCCATAGGAAATATTTCAGTTGCCTCTAAATGACTTATCCTTTGCTTTGTTAGGAAAGGAAAACCCAA
>VXBX01000693.1:3330-34681 GCA_013400415.1 Scytalopus superciliaris | reverse complement strand
AAATAAAAAACAGGGAATAAAATATATTTAATGCTGATGTAGAATGAGGTCACCTGCGTAATTATTAATAGGTACTTAATAATTACTGCCAAATGCTATTGGTTTATACTTGGTCACTTACGTACATGATTGTTTGGAAGGACTGGTTTATGGCCTTCACCATTTTTGTAAATCAGAAGTGTGCCTTTCTTCCTATCTATCTTGAATTCACATCATCCTGTGCTGTATGACCTCCTACCTTTCACACCTTTTCTGTCTCTTGCTGGCATCTTTTTTAATCTTGCTTTTTAGTACTTGCAAAGTAATGAATAGTTTTGGTTCCCATTGTTCACATGCTCCATTTTGTGTTATCCTAAAATAATACTTAACAGGAGGGCCAGCAAAATTCCTATAACAATGAGATCTAATTTGAATTCTTTGTAGGCAACTCCATGAATGTAGACAATTTGTTCTGTCTGATTTTAGCAGTTCTTTGTTTGACTAATTTACTGTTCCCTCTGCAGCCTGGTCACTTATCCAAATATCTCATCAGCTACAACTTTCTCTGGATAATCATGCTAATCAAGTTAAACCAAGCCTGTAATTGTTTCTTGGCTTTGTAGTTTAACTGTTGAAATCCATTCCTGCTCCACAGCCATTCATCAGTCTCCTTATGATGTGAAATTTTTATCTGATATGGATAAAATCTTTAGAGCTCCTGAAGTACATATGAATTTGAGGCAACTGCAAAAGAGTCCACTTTAAACTGAAGAATATAGCTTGAAGAAAGGACAGACACACTTGAAACACAATAAGAACATAACCAATAATCCATAAGCTTCTTTTGCCTACTCATACTAAAACCTTGCCCAAACCTCAACCCATCACAAGTATTCATGTTCATTTTATTTGAAGAATAGCATTGTGTAAATGGTTCTCTGCAACCAGCTGCTAAAATCTATAAATCTGATAGAGAAAGAACATGCAATATAAAAAAACTGCATTCATTCTAAATTGCTTCTAACTGCTTTTTCTTTTTTTTCCTAAGACCTTCTAACAACAAGCCTTATCCAGACTGAAATTAGGAAAACATCCTTCTTTGAAGCACACTGCGATTTCCATCTTATAATACTAGCAGAAGCTACAGTTAATGCTACATTTCTATTTATATTCTAAATTTGTCCCTTTCCATTCCCTCTGTTCTGTTGAGCTTTCATAGTTTTCTTTGTTCTCCCACCCAGGTAAGTGGAAGGATGACAAAATCTTACATGAATTTGAGGAAAAGGATAAAAGTTTTTGTATTGTAAGATCATGAAAAACATTTAAATATAAGAATAACACAGGAGGTCAAGGACAACACTTACCTCTGAAGTTAGATACCTGAAATTGTGAACTGACTTGCTGATGTTAACTTTTCAAGGCCCACAGTTGTGCTTGAAAAGAAAAGTCAGTCTCATACGTGTTCTGTCTGGTTTAAGAACCTTTCCCACTACCACTGAAGTTCTTTCAATAATCAGTATAAGGACATACTCTCTTCAAAATTCTGCTAAATATTTGCCTGCAAAAGAGTGCAAGACAAGGAAAACACAAAAATATAGATGACTGCATGAAGCTGACCCATCCAGCTATTTTACACCTTGACTGTTTCAGTGACACACAAAAGATGCTGTAGATGAAACTGCAAAAACTCCTTAATGAAAGATGAGATATAATCCTTATTCCTAAAGTGTCACTTTCCAGTGATGTCATGTAAGTCTGTAAACTTGAGGAAGGAGTTAAACCCAGAAACTTGATGTTAAGCTTTCCTTCCAGAGTGTACATTCAGATATATATATAACCACTTTGTGATCAGAATAGATTTGTTCAACAATGTGGCTTGAAACAAAAGTTCTCATTGATAACCTGTTAAATTCAAAGAGCAGTCAAATGAGGCCCCACTGAGTTTCATTCTGATCCCATTCTCAGTATTTCAATTATCAGCTTGAATAGTACAATCTGCAAAATTTGTACCCAGTACAAGAGTAAGGGGAATATATATACTGGCCATCTGATCTCAGGAGCCAAGATTCCAACAGAAGAGGTAGTCATTAGCTGTGATGGCAGTAAACATTAAAAAATATTCCAAAAATAAGAAAGAAAGAGTTAAAAATGAAAGCAAATTGGGAAGTATCAGTTAGTCAACAGAAAGGCAGAAAAGGGTTCTGGGTTACATTGGATAAAAAAGTAACTTTACGTATGTAAGGGAGATGCAACATGGCAACATTGGTGTGTATTAACAGTAGTGCTTTACCTGAGAGGCAATTACTTTCTCTAGTCCATTCATAGATTATATTAACTGGAGAAGTCAGAACTTTTCTGGGGAGATTCCAGAGCACAAGGAAGATGTAGACAAACTGAAGAACCTAGAGAAAGGCTGAGAAAATGTGGCATCTCAGAGAAAGGTGGGAAAAGTGGAGTTAATTTCACCTCAAAAAGAGGATATAGAGTGTGAGTAACTTACTGGCAGCTTACTCATGCTTCAGCTGAGGTTGACTAAACTTGATTTTCCCCCCTCAATAGGAAATGTCATTAGCAGTCAAGTGTATTATGGAAAAGGTGGCTGGCACCTCTAATACTGAAATCAGTTGGGACCTTGTATATCATTCAAAAAGACTCAGGTCCCTGTTCTAGAGGTAGAGGATTCTGGGGTCAGGGTCTGCACACACAAAGGTAGGGGCCTCACTTAGAGAGCACACACTTTTAGCAACTCCTTACAATGATGAGCTTAAAGACAGCATTTCACCAAAGATACAAGACTTTTAGTTTCCCCATTCAGAAATATCCATTCCTCCCTTACATGCTGCACATGGAGTCCTGGTGTTCTGCACTGCTCACAAAGGTACAATGTATACAAATTGAGCAGTGTAGATCGAGCTCTGAGTATTCAAAACAAAAGCATAAACAAAGAAACACCCTGTGCTGCAGAATCAGCAAACTCTGTGTACCAATCCTAACTGGAAAACCATTGTACATTGAAGAACTACTGATCCATGTAATAGGTATTGTGAGTGGGCCCAAGACAGAGCTGTGCTCTGCTCTGCTGTGTGACATGCACAGCTTGGCCTTCAGTCCTGTCTTGTGCTGTGCTTATCTATTAACTACAGGATATACCTACCTGGCTGAATGTAGCAGGGAAACCAACAGACAGGTCCCAATTTATATCCCACTTGCATGCCCTTGTCTTTATCTAGCAGTTAAGTAGCAAGTTCCTGTAGGAACCACCTTTTCTTGAACAACAAAAATGAAGAATAGAATTATACTCCTTGTAGGACAATCTTATAAGACAAAAAGGAATAAACTTTCCATAGATGGATCTGCACAGCATTGCCACACCCAGCCTATATTGCACAACTTGAGATTGCCAGCACCTGAAGTAAGCTTGTCTATACTTTGCTCTCTTTCTTAATGGTATTATCTCTAATAAATACAATTTTAAGCAGTACTTTATGGAGTCTGAGCATCTTTCTTATGGGGAGTATAAAAATCCCAGACATTCTGGTGCTAAACAACCCTGTCATTCCTTTATCCACTCCAAATCCTGAAACAAACTTCATTTCTAGTGCTCCTCAGACATATAGGACATGCTGCTGTAGGATATGTTGTCATGTTGCTGTTCAGATTCAGGGAGACACTGGAGCCTATATTTAAAAGGGCTGTGACACCAGAGTAGTATTGCTTAAACCATTGTACCATGAGAAATCACCATTGTGCACTTTTCTACTCAAAGAATGTTTGTGTGAAACTCAAAAATTGGAAAAATACTTCTGTTTGTAAAGAAAGAATTGTATTTTTCACTTGTTTTGTGATTGTGTTTGAATGGTTCACCCCAGTAATAAAATTTCTCAAAACCGTAATTTGTGCTGTGTATGTGAAATCTGCAGATCCTTACAAACCCTCTGATATGAGTGCAGCATCACTCATGAAGTGAAGAAGGGATTTTGCAGTGAAGATGACCACTTGCTGTTTGCTTTAGGTGTTGTGAGGTTTGGGCAAGAAGCAGGAGTCATAACAAGTAACTTCCTTCATATGCAGGAAAAATAATAAAAAAGTAATTAAAAAAGGAACTTGGAAACCTTAGTGTGAAGGTAGCAATGCTTTATGGTGTGATTAGAGGAGGGATGAGGCACTGCCTCCCATTTCAAACAATGGCATTAATATGCCAGCAGTCTGTATGTCACAGGTGACACTTAATGGATCAGACAAAGATCAGGAACTTTTGCAGTTAATATATGTATAGTTAATGTATATGAGACACACAATGGTGGGTCTGCTTATAGGAGGATTTGAAATGGTCTAATAATTCCCACAGCTAGTTTAACTATTGTCTCTTCATAAACTGCTACCTCCTCTTGGGATCCTCATTTTCAGAGTCTCTTTCCATTTCTTTTCCTGACAGATATTGATTAAACTTCCTAAGTTTATGAAGTGAAATTATCAACTGGTAGTTATGCATAAAGACACCAATCCAAAATTCTTCAGGATCGAGAGGGTCCTTCACTTTTCCTTCAAAGGATTTTGCATCAAGCAAAAATCTGTAAATGAAATGCTGTGGAGTACACTTAAGGACCAAATAAATGCATTGTGCAAATATATTCAAATTTTGTACCACTTTTATGTTCCTAACAGTCAGCATGCATTTTAATGCATTCTTCCCACACCTGGTGTCTGAATAACAAGTGAATTGCTCCTTACCAATAGAGCTTATTTGCTTTATTGAGTTACAGACGCATAAGTGAGGGACCCAAAATGTTTGTGCTTCTTGTAGCTCAGACTTCCTCTCCAGAAACAGCTGTTTTTCTACCTGTACTTTTTCCAGCAAAATAGTCCAAGAACCTGCTAAGCATCTGCAAGGACTCTCATTCTTTTTTTGCAATTTCATTTGTGGGCATATATGTGGGCATGCCACGGCACAAGCTTGGCTGAAGTGGAATGAAGTCCCAAAACAGCAAAACGTGCTGTACTCCAGGTCAACTGAATAATCACAAGACAACTATTTGTCATATCAGATGATCCCTGCATCTGTACAGGAAGAGCAACAGTGTCCACAGTGGGTTTCTGTCCTTACAAACTGACGGATTCACTACAAAACTCAGTGAACCACAGTGTTTACTCCAATTCGTCCAGTGTTGCCACAGAGGGGAGAGACAGGGACCTTGAAGCATTATCTGAGAGGAAAATAGGAGCCAAGTTATATCCCTGAGCTTCTTTGTGAAGTGTAACCATTTGTTTTCCTCTGTAGGTGTTGTAGTCTGCCCAGCTGTCTGACCACAATGTTACACCCAGCTCTGCAGGGCTTACAAACCTATGCCTGCACTGAAGAAAATGTCTTAGTTCCAGAAGAAGATATGCCAGGTCCATTACCGAGCAAGTGTTGCTAACAGGATCAGCTCTCAAAGGGAATTGCAAGAGCTGGAATAATAATTTCCTTACGTTTTTGGCAAAAAAGAATCTCAGAGAACCACATGAAAGGAGCAAGAGCAAGGATCTTACGCAGTGTTTCCCAGAAACAAATTTGCAAGACTGAGTTGAAGGACTTTTTTTTTCACCAACTGAAACTTTCAAAGTGAATTTAAAGTATAGAACATTTCATGGAAATTAGGCCAACAGAGATGACTGGAGAAAGGGAGAGGAAAAGGCTCAATGTGCAAAGACAGAAGAAAGAGTGAGCCCTTTCTTCTTGGTGTACCTTAGCTGCAGGCAGCAACTGAGGACTAAAGAGAGCATACAGAACCATCCAAAATGTACCACAAAGCATAGGAAGATTCTGGCTGTAGGTATAAGAGCTGCTCATGTTAGTAGGAGTTGATCATGACAGCACTCTATTTCAGCTCACTGTTTTACACTTTGCTGGTCTTCAAGACACTTGTGAACATGTGCTGAGTATTGTTTAGGCAGCATTTCCTATCACGCTTCTTTGATTGGAATGAAATTTAATTTGTTAAAATACAAGTAGTTGTTTGTCTGATTTCAAAGCTCTACAAAAGCTTTGCCAGTTCAAACCATTCATAATTCTCATTCTTCGGTCCCAAGGTTTGAGCTTGTCTTCAGGCTCTAGTCCCTGAAGAAACATCATGAGATAAAAAAATCTAAGTAGTAACACTTAGAAACTCAACTCATGCTTTATTCAGAGGATCTGATTAGTTTGACAGTTTTGTACCTTCAGGCATGATTTAATTAATACTAGAAGATAAGTTAATAGGGTTTTTTTTTTTTCTTTTTGGTGACTAACTACACTTAGATGATAAATAATTTAGTGCTGCATCATCTGGTCTCTTTCATTTTCTATCAAAATTATCAAGTGTAATAAAAAGATGTAAAATTACTGTGAAAGCCCTACTATCTAATGTCAATTGAATTTCCAAGCATGTTTTTAGGGTTTTCTGGCACACAGGTTAATGTCAACTGATAACGATCATATCTCCATGACTGGAGACAAAGAAAAAGTTTTAAGCAAATTAAGGCTCACCATGACAGTACATGCCTCACAGTTCTAGCCACACTGCCTCAACATGTCCTGTTTCACTGTCAAAAAACCAGACAACAGCTTCAGTTTCATCAAGAGGGTACAGTGTCCCCTCCCTCTCCAGGTAAACAGAAGCATCAGCATTTCTACCAAGAAAAAAGACATAGAGAAGAATAATCAGTCGTAACCTATAACTTGGGTTTCTTTCCAAGAATTTCTGAAGTGAATGAGATAACACCTGCAAGCAGAACTAAGCCATAAAAGATGAATCGTGATATTGGTAACCATTAAGCTTGAGTCCATCATTCTGTTGATGCCATGACAGTATGGAGAGGGGAATTGTCTCTGGTAAGACTCAAGGAGATACAGCTTAGAAGACTAGTAGCCTTAGGGCCTGTCCAAGAGAAAGAATTTACCAGTCAAGACGTGTTGGAATTGAAACTCAGAGATCAGCAGAAAAGGAGCTGACAGGCTTGAGCAGCAAGCCATGGGACAGCAGGGGCAAGGACAAACACCCAGCTCTGAGTGTCTAAAGCCTCACAAGAGATATCTCACAAGAATTATCATGAAGACTGTATCTGTTAACTTTTAACTATGTTTGATAGCTCTGTCTGCCTTAGCAAGATATGGAAAGACCTTGTAATGATGTTGTAAGATTACATGGAAATCCCTTTGTTCCTCCCTCTATTTGGCCCCATGCTATGGGAGAAGTACTAACAGCCCTTGTTTCATTGTAGTAGAGAATTTGCTTAGTCACCTAGTTAACATAATGCATCCTCTTCATTAACATGTCCTGCCCACAAGGCCTATATATTGAGAAGCACGTGTTTAATAATCATCTCAGTTTGTTCCCCTAAGCTGGGTCCATCTAGTTTATGACCATCTCAAAAAAGAAAAGGACAATCCTGTTCCAGAAGCAATTCAAATTGCTACATGGGATGAATCACAGTGATTTCTCTCACTGTCTGGAAGGCTCGTTGTTCTCTAAATTGTCTCTCAAAAAAGTTCAGGGCCACCAGGTTTAGAGGCTTTGCTCATACCAGGAACTATCATATTGGCAACTTTCCTCTTACCTGCAAGGCCAGATATAATGTCAAATGAGAAAATTTTGTCACTCTGATAAAATTTATTCTTAACAAAGCAATATTGGTTGCTCTATATCCTTCTAATATGCTCTTGAGAAGTTCTAAATGTAATTATTAATGTGCTTATGAATCTTTTCCCAAGTTCAAGTTGTTCCCCATGGTCCCATTTTCCCTTTTTAGAAAGAAGTAAGATTCCTGAACTTCCAGAGCTTTTGGGAATTTCTTCAGCCTTTGTGATTCATTAAATATTGTTTTGTGGGCCTCATGTGTCCCTAGTAATAAAATCTGATAGTGAAGAATTGGATCTTAGGAGCTGCTTAAGGGATCTTGGCACACTAAGTGCCCTCTCCCCTGTTCAATTCCAGGTAATTTCTAGTTCTCTGTGATGTAAAAATATAATTGTAGAGCCTTCAGACAGGACAACACTGGCAGTAGTGAGGTGAATGAACACTTTTGAGGCCAGCACAGACCTAACTCTTCAGGCAGCCAGAGACTGAGCTCAGTCCTTATTTCCCAGCTGTCTTGCAGGCAGCTCTTTCTCTGATGCAATTCAGTTAGTAGGTACACATCACTGAACAGCATGTGCTGTAAATCCATTCCTCAATATTCACTGCATAATTGAACATGCAGATTGATTCCAAGCCCTGGGATAAACTAAAGAAAGAAAGAACACCTGTGACTTAAAATACTGAAGCAGCATATGTTTTAAAAAGTATCCTGGTGATTTCTTTTTCTTTTCAAGCTGTGACAGAATTTCCTTCTCTGTTTTGTCAGCATAGCAGATGTCAGAGAGTTTGTTTTGTCTTCAGTCTTTGATGCCTCTCTTATAGATTACCAGGACCGAAGGATCATATAAGTTAGAACAGTCACCATTGCAGCACGATGTTTGAAGTCAGGTCTAAATTAGTGCAGCATGACAAGTCACAAACAAAAAATGTTATATGTATTTTAATTTTGCTTACACAAGATATGCAAAATATAGCATACATTAATCATATCATATTATAAACATAAATATATATATGTCTTATTATCTATTAAAATCTATACCTAACTTCATCACTCTCACAAAGTGTCAGATAGCTTTCCTCTTTGATGTGGATCCACACAGAGGATTTAACAAGCTGTCCCTCAACAACATAGATAAAGTTCACAGTACCACACAAAATTTTCCTGTGGTTGGATAATAAGACTTCATTTAAGGCATTAAATCATATAGATGAGCTATAGATGCCACCACATCTTTTAATAAGTTGTTGAAATGGTTAATTACCCTGCACCTTGAAAGCAGGAGCCTCATTTCTAATATGCATATGATCTAGCCATATTTTCCAGGCACCAGTTTCTTCTGGCAGAAGCCTTAGTTATCCAGACCTGTGGGTCCCATGGGTTGTTACCAAGTTCTGGGTTCCTGACATTTTCTCTAATTTAACTGTGAGGAAGAAATAGGTTTCTTCACAACTAATGGAACCTTTTCTGTCCTCTCTCTTTTGTAAACAAAGATTCAAAAGTAAACTGCCAAAATTTTGAAATCAGAAACCAATTTCAGAATGCACACAAATGATACAACGTATTCCGGAATTCCCACCATAGTCCATAAGAAAAGTTTACTTGTGTTTTTTGACAATATACCAAGACATGGAGAGATACTCACTTAGGTCCAGCTCCAAGAAGTAGAGGATGGATGGATGCCTGGGTGGATAGCCAGACAGGTTTAGGAAGAAATTATTTCATTAACTACTGTCTAATAGAATGGGAAGTTGGAGGTGGTACACTGAGAACTGTCTTCAAAATTTAAAAAAAAAAAAATTCTTTTAATCTACACATATAAAACTGTATACAAGTGTTTTATTCATATTATGACAAGGCTGAAGTAAGGGCATTCTCAGAACTACATCAAAAACAAAAACTTACATCACTGAACATTAGGAATTGTGTTTTCTCTGTGCCCCATACCATCTCATAAATGGAAGATGTGAGACCAAGGGACTCTAAGATTGTCACTTATAAAACACTGGGGGTTCTCGTGGAAATATGACCACTGAAGTTTTGAAAAGTGGATGAGAGGCTATTCTGCAAAATTCAGCCTTCTTCAGGCAGATACAGGGCAGAGGAGTCTGATCTAAAGGCACTGGGACAATAAAGCACAAAGCATGACCTTAGCGTGATGTTTGCAGAGATTAATGTTAGATATAGCAACAAGTACAAACAAGAGATAATCTCGTTTCAACCGTCATTGGGGAAATAATATTACTCATACTTTTCATTATTTAATCAAATACAAAGGCTCAAGCACTAGCTAGAGTACTCAATATTTTGAGCTAGAAAATTATTCTTCCTGGAATAAGTGAAGTTTCCATGGATTACATAAATATGAAAAATCACCATCTTTTAATTTGTTTAATTTTAATTTATTTGTAAATGGTACAGAAAAAAAGTTTCTTCATGCATTCCAATTGTGCAGCCTTTGCAGAGTGTTCCACATACAGCATGCCTCCACTTTGGAGACCACATCCCTAGAGAATGTCATTCTAGATGGAGATGAGGAAAAGTGACAGAACTGCAGAAAAGTGAGTCCCAAATGCTTATGGAGAGAGAGGACAGATCTGGTATTCAGGCCATGAAAATAGAAATACTTGCCAGTATTTCCAGATAGAAACAGCATTGTCCTTCAAATTCAAATCTTCAAATTGGTCAATTGTCCTTAAAATGTGGAATCTGGTTGGTCTTTCCCTTTGCCATCAAGTTTGTTCTTGCTGCTTTGTATGGGATACTAAGGTCTACATTAACATCTGCTTTCAAATATTCTCATCAGTGTTGGAAGCTACATTAAAATTTTATTGAAAAGAAAAAATACTCCAGGCAGCATTCTCTGTCTGTTCCTAGTTCAGCTGTTGAAGCTTTAAGAAAGGCTATACCCTGAAAACAGTTGTCTGTGCCCTTTAAAATCTTCCATCTCACTTTTAAATGACATACTTGGATTAAACAATTTACAAGCAACAAAGGAAGGACACTCAGCTCCTGAAGCAGATGGGAAGGAAGGTAACAGTGCATGAGCCTACAGTGTTCCTTCTCTTGCCATATGTTCTAATTACACTTGGTGCTATATACAAACAGAAAATTGGCTCAATGAACAATACCTGAAAAGCTATTGCTTTTCAGCAACAGAGATGAGTCGTATTGAAAATGTGGTAACTTTACAGTGTCATTCAAAGAAGTACTAGACTCCAAGGTAGACAGGGATTTCTTCTACTGGCACAAAAGTTTTCATCAATTCCATAATAAAATAGAGATGTTACCAGCTGCTCACCATGTTTATTTTGAAGTTAGAGAGGGAAATGCATAATGCGTGTGATAGTCAAAAAAGCAGCATGAACTTCACACAGTAAAACCATGTGATAACATCCTACAGGCATGTTGCCATATAGCCACTGCTGCAGTTTCTGCTGCCTCAGCTTCCCTGTTGCAGTGCACTTCCTTCCTAAATGAATGTTAACTCAGGTACGAGTCATCTTGGATGCCCTGGATGTTGACATCACCCTAATATAGGACCTGGTCATATCTGCGTAATGTTCCTTCCTCTTTGCATGCAAAGCTGCTGGACCTTAAACAGTGAACAGTAAAGAGATGACACCACCAACATTTGCATTTTTCAAAACTTATTCACCATGTATCTATAGCCTAGGTAGTACATTCAGCACACTTCCTTAGTTTCTATTAAGTGATTATTAACATGGTGCTGATGTCTGTGGCAAAAGAGATACTGGAGAAAAAATTAATCTAGTTTCCAGTCCTTTAATCTTTTTTCACTCCACAGCAAGATAACAATGAAATAATTTTGGCAATTCACTGTTAAATCCTCCCCACGGACCAAAATCAATTCCCAGTTCCAGTTCTCATCTTCATTTTCTGTTAGTCAACTCCAGAAATGTATAAATATCAAATGCAAACCTAACTGAAGGCAAATGGAAATTAAGTTGATTGAGTAATCCAACAAAGTACCAATAGAACTCCCCTGGAGGACCTAAAGAAAACAATGAAACAGAAACAATCTTTATTGTTAGCATTTCCCAGAAGGATCATTCCCTGGTGAATATTGACATTCTTCTGTTAAAATTTTCAACAAAAAAAATGCTTCCACATTCTTAAGAAAATTCATCTTGGATCTCTCTTGAAATTGAAAATGCTACAGCATTGAAAGCTGGGGCAAATTAAGTTTTATGTCATAATGGGTTACTTCTCATTCAATCCCATGGATTTCGTTATGTTCAAGTTCCTCCGTTGATCCTGAAGCTGAACTTCACTACCCAGTCCCTACCCTGAAGTTCAGGGGCTTGAGAGATGTGAGAAGAGAGTACAAGATTTAAAACCAAAGCAAAAGTAATTGCTGAATAACTCAATTTCTCCACATTGATTTCCAATAGTTCTCCTGTCTTTTTTATTGGGGAGCCACATTTTCCTTAGTCTTCCTTTTCTATGCAATGTACCTGTAGTAGCCCCTATTACCATTTGAATCTCTTCACTAGTGCAGCTCAAAATGTGCCTTGGCTTTCCTGTTTGCTTTGCTATATATCTTGGCAGTGTCTACATTCTTCCCAAGACAGATTGTGGTTCCACTGCCTTTGCATTTCTTTCTGTAGCTGGACTGGGAAGCCAAACTGGCTCACACCCATCTTGACATGTCTAATTAGTTCATCTGTGTTTGTAAGCAACAGGTCTGGTAATGCTTCTTGTCTGATTGGGCTGTCTATCACCTGGATTAAGAAATTATCTGAAACACGCTCCAGGAGTGTCCTGGACTGTTTACAGTTTGCTGTGCTGCTTTTACAGCAGATGTCAGGGTGGCTGAAGCCCCCCATTAGGATCAGAGCCTGGTAGTTGTGAGTAAGAACACTTACATTAACACCCTCTCCTTGATCTAGTGGCCTGTAGTAAACACTAGCCATGAGGTTTCCTTTGTTGACTTGACTCTCCTTTTAAATACTCATAATTGTTCATTGCCCATTCTTGGTTTTCAATGGCAACTTTGTGTAGTTTATCCATTTTTCTATACAGAAGGTAACATCCTCTCCACTGCCACCACTCCTCCTTCCTTCTCTGTCCATATTGAGCAGTGGTTGCAGCACTCTGGCCATGCAATTTGTATTTCATTGACAGTGATTAGACCACGGTGCTGTAGCTGCACAGCGGTTTACAGCTGTTGCTGTTTGTTACTCGTGCCGCATGTATCAGTACAGGGGCACTTCACATGGGTTACATGCTGCTTCACCTCTTTAGGTGAATACTCCCCAATGCCTTTGAGGCATTCCACAGGCATTTCTATGTTGGTTTCTAATACATCAGGCAGCCTCTGGTTATTCTCTCTTGCTCATAACTTCCTCCTCTTCCCCACTAAATCTAATTTAAAGCTCTCCATGTAAGTGTGGCCATCTTGTTGGTAAACAACCTTCTGCTGTGCTTGATCAGCTGAATGTCATGAGGTTGCAATAGACCCAGCTTCCAAAGTAGATTCATGATCATATAACCCAAAACCTTGAGTAGGGCACCAGCCATGCAGCCAGGCATTCACTTTTCAATTTGACTCCTTTCTGAGCCCCTACCATTGACTGGGACAGAGGAGAAACTGTGCTCTAGCATTGCTGTGAGGGATAGATATAGTCTTTTTTGAGAGTTTGAAGTTGCCTTGCAAGAGACTCTACACAGAATGGTATTGGAGCAGATGATAATTTGTAGGGATCACTAGACCCAGCAGCCTAGTGAGACTCCAAACTCAAGCTCTTGATAGGCAGCAAACTTCTCTAGAGAAATAGCCTGGATGGGAAATAGGTGCTTTGGTGCCTCTCAGCGAAGAATCTCCAAGTACTGATAGTTTACATCCTTTTCTGAAGCTACCGTTTCTAATACAGACCATAGAATTGAATAGTTGGAGTTTCCCGGATTCTGTCCTTTAGCAATGTTACTTTCATTCTACATCCCCAAAGTAAATAACTGTTGTCTACAGACAACTCAGGGTAAGGTTGTTCATGCAGAGAAAAATGCCCATTCTCCTTTATCTCATGAATTACTAGTGCCAGAAACCTTGAAGTTGGATTCAGGCTTGTCTTCCCCTTGTGCAGCCTTAAGGAAGGGCTGTGGGTCAGTCTAGGACAATACACAATACCACTTACTGATCTCCCCCTTACATTCCCAGATACTGAGCTGCCTGTTGAGCTCCTCATATAGATAGAAATACAGCTAATTGTTTGAAAATTTCTTCCTGAGTCCACTTGCAGCTATGACATCCAGGGCTAGGGATGAATGCCGGGTGCACTTTCAAGTGCTGGAACAGCAACACCTCCTCTGGACGGGAGTTTCAGTTTTCAGCAGATGTCTTTGAGTGGACACATCAGCACAGGTGTAATGCTTCTGCTTGTGTTCCAGTCATGGGACAATTAAACCTCAGCAGATAGAAAGCAGTGAAAATCCTAGAAATCCAGATACTCCTATTAGCATATTTTTAAAGCCTTTCTAAGGCACAGTGGGGAAAAACACAGCAAACTCTGAAATTCCAGTTTTAATTTTCTGAAGTTCCTTTCCTCTGGAAATGTTGGTTTATAGGCCAGGAACAACAAGAATGCACAAACTTCATGAAGATACTGGAACTAGAGCTAAGAAATGAAAAATTAATGGATCCCATTGTGAGTTTCAGGAAAGGGCTAAAACACTGTTAAAATCACTGTTGATCTCTCTTCTTTGCACCACTCAGTTTAAAGGAACTTAAGTTTGATAAGTCATTACCTTTCCAGAATTTTCTTTCCTTTTCTCCTTCTCCAAACAACATGTGCTTTGTGACATTTTGCTACAAAAGCAGTTTGTAGTAGTTTCACATATAATGTGACAACTGGCATCTTGTGCCAACTGTCATCTTTTCACAGAAATATGAAGTAGAGCAGGAAAGATCCAGTACTCATTGGTGCATTATGGCGTGCTTCTACCAGATACTCAGGAATGCAAGGTTAGCAACATGAAGTAATTTGACTGAGATCACAAGAAGAAGTACTGGGGGTTGTGTAAAAAAAAAATTTGAGGAGTTAGCACATATTTGAAAGAAATACTCCCATATACTCTGGGAAAATACTGAATGTAAAAGATCTCTCTGAACTGTCTTAAACTGACTTGGTTTCTTGGGATTTGGTCTTCGATTTGAAGGAAAACAGAAAGCAGTGCTCATTATCACAGTCTAACTACAGTGTCTCACAGCTGTCCTGGATTGCACAAGGAGTTAACACAAGGAGTGACAATTCTTTTACAAGGTGAGTCAATTCACCTCAGTTCTTCCATAACCCTTGGGACAGTTAGCCTTGTGGCAAAACAAAAGCATTTAGTATCTTACCTCTTTTTAAGATAGCTCATACAGAGAGGATTTACTTCAAGGTAAAAAGAAAGTACTATTTTCATAAGGCATGAAGTTAACTCCCATGTCTGGGCTCTAACTCACTTCAGAATGGGCTTAGTGTCTTATGAGGCACAAGCCTGACTAATGCCAAACTTGTCAGGAACTAATCTGTTTCCCATTCCTCTGTTTCTCCATCTCTGTTGTTCCTATTCGAGCAGAAGACTTTGTTGTCACAAATCAGAAATCTTTCAGAGACAGGCATCATGAAGAGAACAAACAAAAGCAGGTAGTGTCCAGAAAGCATGAGTAGAAGGCGGCTGCATCTGTGTGTTATGCATGAGATTTACTGGTGACGTTAGTGTTTGGCTAAATAGTCCAGACTTAGAGAAGAACTTTTATGGAAAATCAGATATTTTCCAGGTACGTAAATGAAAAGATCGTGGTATTTTGGATCATTGGAAAAACAAAGACTGTGCCAAGGGTGCAGATGCAGGTAAATTGTTGAATGTCACTGACCTTGACCTCAGCAAGATTTTCAACGTGGTTTCTCACAGTATACTTTTATCAAACAAGGAACCTATTGATTTAGTCAGGCAGATAAGTGCCTGGGGGAAATACTGAGTGGATCACTGGATTCAACATGAAGTGGCTGTTCGAACATGTACTCCACTTGACATGTACTTCACTTGACTTGAGTGACAGGTGGCATTTCCTGGGGATTTGTCATGGAATCTAGCTGATAATTTGGTATTGTTGTCAATGACCTGCATCAGTAGACAATGCATCTCAACACATCTGAAGATAACACCAAATTGGGGTTGCAGTTCATACATTTGAGGGCAGCCATGTCATTCACAGGGACATAAACAAGCCAGTGAATTGGGCTGACAGAAACATCTTGAAATTCAGCAAAGACAAACGCAAGTCCTGCACCTGTGAAAAACGCTTGTTCAACCAGAAAAAAAAGGTACCTAATAATTGTCCCATAATACCCACAAGGTCATAAAGAAGACAGCAAATGTCTTCACAGTGGTACATGGAAGGACAGAGACAGTTGTCAAAAATTAAATCAATGGAAGTTCAGATGGACATAAGGAAAAAGAATTGAAGAGTTTTCCTAGAGAAATTGTGCAGTCTCCGTCTTTGCTTTATTTATTTATTTTTTTTTATAAAGCCCATGCAACCTGGTCTGAGTTCAGTATTAGTCATGCTTTAAGGATGAAATTGGATTATATACCTATGAATCAAATGTAGGATTTTATGAATCTTGGAAGGAATGGGAAATAAATAGTATCTATTATCTGCCTTCCTGATTTCCCAGACTCCGAGGAGCCTCACCAGTCTGTGCAGCCCTACAAAAGCCCTACATTTTTTGACAAAGGTCAGGACTAATCCTCCCTCTCCTGACGAAGCACCAGAGTGGAAACTGTGCAGTGAAAACTTCTAGCATAGAATTAACACTCTAAAAGGCCAATTGCAAATAATGTCCTCTGAAAACACCTGCCATAACCACCCACAGCAGATTCTGGCTGTCAACTCTACTAAATTTTGTTGTCCATGTACTCTGGAAAATGACAGCTTCAAATTCCACAGATCATTTGACTCACTTGTAAGCTACATACTTCGTCCTTTATATACAGAAAAGTAGAGGTTCTCTCCTTATTACATCTAACAGCTCAAGAAAGAAACTGGATTTTTTCATTTCAGATTTGCTAAAAGGGGAGGAGATTTATGAATTTCATTATGTTTCTCCAACTACCAAAAAAAGTTGGAGAATTCTGTTCTCATTATGCTTCTTATGGTTACATCAGTCTTCTGCAATGAAATGACCCCACACCACACAAAGTATCCATGACTTCAACATATGACATCTGTATATACTTTCTCAAGAGGGTTTTTATATGTAAATTATCCTGAAATATTAAATATTAATTCTCATTTAGGCCATTTTGCAATGAAATGTGAATGAAAACACAAAGTAAGAGAGACATGAAATGTTTAGCAAGCAGGGGAGTCAACCAGGAGACCAGAAACTTGAGTTAAACACTTTGGGTTTAACTCCAAAAAAGTCTTCCATCTCAGTGTGATTATCTGGGATTCACCATAAGACAAAGAGTTACTAACAATCACACTTTATACAGTCAAGGAATATTTATTGCTGCAGTAAGGTTTTTAGTTTTCATGAATGATGTGGCAAGGAATTATATTTGATGTTTCTCGCTGTCTTTAGTCATAGACACTGTGCTGCTGTTGGTCAGGAGTTCGCCATGAAGAAAATGAAGCCAAAAACATGGCAAGTATACAAAAGACTTAGGGATAAGATGGTGGAAGACAGGGAACAGAATGAGAAATGTAGAACTGATTTTTGCCATCTTACTCCTCATGTGTAACTATTTGTGCTTGCAAATTCAGTCTCAGAGAGAATCTCTACAGTTTTGTCTATAAGCAATGTAATTAGCAGTTTGTATCATGCCCTGAATAACAGAGGCCTCAACATAATCAATGAAAGCCAAATCATGCCCAAGACAATGAATTTTATATCTTAGAATTCCTCTGACTCAGAAAATTAGAAAACATTTTATACACTTACAAAGTTGGGATAGCTTTATCCTTAAATCATCTGGGTTTTATGCCACCTATCATATTTATATCCACAATAAATCCTCAGTTCCCTCCATGATTTCTGTTAAATCTGCTAAAGATACTGCAACAAGTTGTGTACAACTCGAAATGGCAACTCATTTTTCAGGGGAAATAAAAAGACAAGTGTATCCATGTTTTGTTTCTTAAGGAGCTATAAAACCCATTCAGTATTCCAATGAAATTAAAATGAAAAATAAGAGTACAGATAGGAACTAGTTAGAATCAACTCAGAGAAAAGACCAGGATTGCATTAGGGTAGTTCACCATAGTACACCATAGGGTCAAAAACTTGTGGAAACAAACGCAAGGGAAATAAGAGGGAAAACTGAAGTCTGCCTTCAGATTTATCTGCACTGGATCTGGAACTGTACCATTACAAATCCCTTTCACACGGTCTTACAGTGGATGAACAAAAAGCAAGCTGCTTTTAAGTCCAGAAGCTCTACTTTATTCTGGGTAAGCAAAGCTATACTGTGTGAAATATGAGACAGTGAGAGGTACCATTCTAAGTATCTCTGAAGGCTAATAAAGAGAAGTTGGGAGGAGGAAGGGAGAGGATAGGGGGAGAGGCAGGGAAGAGGAGATGCTTAGCTTGATTCCTGAAAGTCATGACAGTACTTATATTTCCTAAAACACTGATAAAAATGAGATAACATTGGAGTCTTCAGTTCTCTCAGCACTGCACAACAAGTATTAAAATTATTAAATAGTGTAAATTGTCCATGTAGATTTATAGAAAATTGAGTACTAATATACTCTTAATTTCTCTGAAAGAAACAACAGCAATTGAAATTCAGCAGAGCCAATGTCCTTTGCTAGTGTCTACTTCCTCATGTCCTGTTGTGTCTCTGCACAGGGTGAACTATTAATTCACTGAAATTTTGTTGTTTGTTTTTCCCTGACTGAATTTTATTGTGGAGGGAATGGAGAAAGTGAGTCTACTCCCTACTGGAATTTAAAGTGATTTCTCTTCCATACTGTGTAAAAATATCTCCCACTGAGTTAGACATTTTTAAAATACAGATTTGTGACCCCTACTTCAGACAGCTTTTTGTCAAAGGCTGCGCTTGTGAATAAAGGCTTTCAGTTTTATCAGAACTTTATGTGTTTGTTCTAACAGGGATTGGAGGTTTAGGTGCAAGAAAAAGCCTTCTCTGCACTGCAGAAACATTTTTATTTTTAAATAAATTTAAAATTTTTAAATAAAGGAACCATTCTTAATGGAGGCATTTGGGAAGACCAGAGGAATGCCCAGTACCCTGTAACTAAAACAAACTGACACATCATAATTTTGCTGCTTCCCTGTAGGTTCCAGTCAGATGTCATTGTCCCCTCCAGAAGAGCTCTGGAACAGATAGAAGGAAGGTGATGGATAGAATGTTGCATGTGAAGATGGGCTACATCTCACATATGTGCCATGTAAAAGCTGTGTTGTCCATAGTCAGAATCTATCTCTGTATTCAATGGTGCATTTTGGCAGCCTTTCTAGCTCTGATTTCATATGAGGCAAAGGTAAAACTAATGTTTGGTGACAAGTAGGCTTTTGATGCCCTCCTTTAGATGTTTACATGAGTGGCCTTCATTTTCTAAAGCTCACACCTGTAAACCATTAGGTGAGCAAGCACAACCTTACTCCCACCACCTATCTTACAACCCCATATCAGAGTTTCTGTTCCAGAAGAGAGGCTTCCAAAAATGACCACATATCAAAACAAACAGCACAAGGCTCCTTTAGTTTCCCTCTTATTTTAAACCCTTATCAGTCAGTAGAAAAGAAGGAGGCAAAGTGTTATCTAATCTAAGCTCACAGGAATAGAGAAATACTTGACTTAAAGAAGGAGCTTGTCACAGGCCTGTAGGAGTTAAATTGGTAAAAGATTCAAGTGTCTGGAGAAAGCTGTCCTAGTCAACCTTCTTTTAAATTTGGTCGCTGCTCAGGTACAAATGCAGTAAAGTAGGCACCTCCATCTGAATTAAAGAGTGAGCCAGGGAAAGGGGAGCTGGATGTATCCTTTGATAGGCACCTGCTCCACTCTTCTCTCCCAACGGGAACAACTCATTCTGACACAAACTGGAACACACATGTCTTACCTGGTATACAAATAAATCTAACTCACATGAAAGTAAGTTACATGAACAAAAAATTATACTTTCTTCAAAGTGTTTGGATTTTTCTTTTGGTTTTCCAAATAATACGGGAAAAAGATATTTCAAACCATACATGCATTGAAAGACTTGGAGTAGGTTCAGAGGAGGGTCACAAAAATGATCAGAGGGATGCTACAACCCTCTTGTGAGGAAATAGTTAAAGGGGACCTGTAAGAAAGATTGGGATGGACTCTTTAACAGAGCCTGTAGCAATAGAACGAGCAGTAATGGTTTTAAACTAAAGGAAGGTAGATTCCGACTAGATAAAAGGAAGACATTTTTTACTTTGAGGGTGGTGAAACATGACAACAGGTTGCCCAGAGAGGTGGTCAATGCCACATCCCTGGAAACATTCAAAATCAGATTGGCTGGGGCTCTGAGAAACCTGATTTAATTGAAGATGTCCCTGCTAACTGCAGGGGAGTTGGACTAGACCTTTAAAGGTCCCTTCCAACCCATTCCAACCAAACCATTCTATGATTCTATGATTCTATGATTCTATGATTAGAATATTCCAGGAAATGTTTATTACTATGAAAATCTCATTATAAACAGAAGGTACATATCCAAGCGATTTTTCTATCAGAAATAAAACTTTCACATAGCTTTTCAGCCATTAAAAATAAATAAAAAATACTAATAAGGTTTTTGTTTATTAATGGAGTAGAAAGGAATTAAATAAATGAAAACAAATAGAAATAAATGGAAGAAAGTCCTATCTAGCAAAACTTGCATTAATGATCTCCCTAAAACATTATAATGAATAAAAAATACCTAATAGAAGACATTCCAATTAAAATATTCTCCCTTTATCAATTGACCATTAAACTAATGTACTTTCAATCACATATTTAATTTGCTTTGCCCTACCTTTCCCATCACCAGTGCATAGAATAAACATTTTCAGCACATACCCTTTCTCTCAAATATACTAGAAGGACTTTGGAATTTTTTTGACCATAAACAGTTTACAGGCATCCAAATATATTTGTCACCTCTTTTCTCCCTTAGAACATTTAACCCAATCTGAATTGATCATATCCTATTGCTTCAAAGTAACAACTCTCTTAGCAAACAAGCCAACATGGAAACTTGCATCATAACCCTCTGATTCTAACAACCTCACCCTAAAACAGGGTCATCAAAGGAAAGGTTTTGCAGCTATGTTGAATATTCCTCAAGTCTGAAAACAAGCCCATTCTCAGTCCTAAGGAAGAGACAGAAATCCTTATATGCTTGCTCTTGTAACCATTTCAATTTTGTACTGGTAAACATGTTAAAATAATGATCAGTTACTTTTAAACAGATTCAGTAGGATTTTGCTTTGATATAATGACTGAAATGTCTCTTAAACATAATTATTTCCAGCATTAGACTATAATCTGATCTTCTGATTTCTTTTATTTGTCTAATTCTCTGCTATCTTTTAAAATGTGGCAAACATTTTATGTTTTCTTGTTTGTATTTCACAGGCTTTGCTCATTTTTTAACATTTCTCTTTAAGACCACCATTAAGCTTACATAAGTAATAAAAAAGCAAAAGCACTAATAAGGTGATGATCTTTTTTCTTCTCTCCTTGTCAACTGATGGATCACAGATGAAATCTTTTTGAAAGATTTAACAGCTAAACAGAGGGATAATCCCTTCTAAATGTGTTATGTAAACAATAATCGAACAAGAAATGCACTGGACTCAAGCTGCACATTATTTTGAGCTGTCTGTTGTGTTAGAAGTGTCAGACTGGCTCCTAGTAGCTTGAAAAACAGAGTGTGTATTAAAAATAGGTTTCCGAAGAACGGATCTTTCTGCAGATTTAACAGGAGAAAGCATCATTCTGCAGTCAGATCTTGTCTCCCACCCTCTGAAGCCACTGTACACAAATCTCCCTAAAGGTATTTTGGCAGCTTCATGTCTCCTTGGCACGTGGTGTGAACAGAATGGGCAAGGTACTAAGAGGTTCTTCCCATTTCATTCCAAGAGAAGCTAGCCAAGATGCATGTGGTTTATAGCACTCATAAGGGACCTGTCTGTTTCTTGGATGATTCTGGTTTTCCCAAGATGCAATGTCATCTGCTACTGTCTACCCCTAGAAAAAAATCACCATCACCAAACAAACAAAAAAACCAACTAAACAAACCAGCAGAACTTGAGAACTGTCTTTCTTGTGTCTAAATAAGCACCTCTCTGCCACAAAATCTGCCCTATGAACTGGTCACATCAGAAAGTTTACAAAAAGAAGATATGTGCAACATCATCCTCTCCTCTCAGATGGCTTCTATTTTCAGTGATCCCAAACCTTTGCCTCTTTTAGTGTTGCAGAGTCTGCTGCAGACCTTTTTGCTAGGGGAAACATATTTCTGGCAAGAAACACGGATACCCTCCTGTTTTCTATTTTGTTCATATACAGTACTCTTTGTATGACCATTTGAAATGGACCTCTGTTTTACATAATTATTCACACCCATGTATAAACGGGGCACGTTCGCATATGATTGGGCTCATTTACCTCTCAATATACATGTCTGTGACAGAGTCCTTGCCTGGATAGCCCACATTCTGTGTGGGGACTGCAACAGGAGAAGGCTGTATGGTACATTTGCTCACTGGAGAGAAATGCAGAACCATTTCTGCTACTCTTGGAGAGAAGAGACCCAGCTGTTTTTAAATATAGCTATCCAAATATATCAAAACAGTTCGTGCTGTCTTCCATTAGAAGTACACTGACAGATTATAAATATCTGAGGCCAATCCTAGGACAGAATACCTCAACTCATAAGAAGCTACATTTGAGTGATTTCTCTTGGCATAGAACTGACTCTCAGAGAACAAGACTGTACAAAGCTGCTACAACAGCTATATCCCTCGTCCTCACCGACAACTGCAATTAGCAGGTATTCAAAGAATTTGTTACCACAGCAGTGTGCCCCACAGTGCCCTCCTCATGTGCTTCCAGCCCAAACATCCTCACAGACTCTAAACACCATCAAGTAGTTCTGATCAACAATTAGTTTGAAGGTGCCATTTTGAAGGTGCCAGTTTTCATCCATCAGAACCCTCAGTAATGGTTAAGGGTGTATGGAAGAAAAGGACAGAGGGCTTACTTCAGAAGTACAGCTATAATACTCCTTTATCTTGCAAAACTAGCTGTTCATCACAGTCCCACAGAACAGCCCTACCTAGCATTAAGAAAGACACGGGGGAAATTTACAGATTCCTGTTGGATTTCCCTGATGAAAGCCAGGTTGTTCAAATAAAAAGCCCTCAGCTTTCCTACTGAGCAAGAATTTCTTATCCTGTGCCGGCTCCCGCTTTTGTGCTGCTGCTGCTCTCTCCTCCCTTTCACCAACACTGTAAGGAACCACAAAATATAAATCTTGGGGGGTTCTGCACTGTTTCTGTAAACTGCAATATGCAAACTGCAGCATGCCAACTGCTCTGGGGCAGCATTCAGATGTATATAATAAGCAGGCTACCACAGCTAGTGCCTTTTTCTCCCAATTGACAGGAAAGCAGAGGATTGATTTTCCTTCAAACCCTGTGGCACTTACAGAAACATTTGCAAAGAACACAATCTGCTGACAAGCAGCAAAACAGGTTTAATCCTGCAAGTGAACACTTTGCTTGTTCAACCAGATCTAACTGCGGCTTTTCAAAAGCTCAGCATCTCTGCAGTGTAGCCTCACAGTCTCACACTGCAGCCTCCAAAGTCTGCATTGAGAGCTGATGACCGCGCACTGCAGTGTGACGCACTCCTACCACAGTGCTGCAGTCTGTACAGACTGAGTAAAGGACAGCAACAAAACAAGAGCTTCTGGCTGAGCTCAGCATCCCAGTTAATTTCAAGGACATGGCTTTGTTGAAACAAAGCTTAATTGTTTTGACACAAAACTCAAAAAGTGGAATGCCTCTGATTGGATTTCAGTTGCAACAAATTGAGGTCTGTGTTTTAGAATTAACTCTAAGGTGACAGTGGGACCTTTGAAAGCTCTGTACTGCATTTATCCTCACATTTTTCTCTGATGGACAGAAGTTCCTAGCAAACCTGTTCAGCACTGAACATTTTTACACAGCAAATAGCATGTGAAATTGCAGGACCCATGTCATACAGCTAGCTTGACCGGGGTATCAGAATGGCTTTAAACTACTAACACCTGACCAGACACAAACAATTTCTCATTTGGAAATTTTTTCTACCTCACTTTGGCTCACCTTCACATTGCAGCATTTCTATGTCAGCCAGAAGAGTTGTGCTCTGTGAGGCCAGTCTGATGGCATATAATTCAGACTGCAGAAGAAGGCCCAGACTGAAACCTGAAGACTGTAGCTGTTCCTTGTCCATCTCTCTCAAAAGATGGTTTTCACTGATAGAGCAGAAATGTTCCACACAGAGCAAATAATGGACAATACAGAAACAAATTTCAAGAATTATCTCAAAGTATAAGAAATTTGCAGGAAATGCAAATATGGTTGTAACACTTATTTTTTCTTGATTGAAAAACCTGAATACACAGCCACAAGAATGAAGAAACTTGAAAGAAATATTGCAATATACAATCACATAAACTTACCTAAAAGCTCTTTCCTGTGTTACAGGAAAAATAGACTCACTGAACCCCTTCATTCTCCATTAGAATCTGTGGGATTGCTATATTTGGTAACTCATGTGGTTAATATTAACTAATAATGTTAATGTTAACTAATGTTATTGCAAAGAGAATCAAAAAGTGCAGAATAAAAAAACACTTAAAGCACGCTCTAAACTCCATCTTGCAGTGCTGTCTGCTTACAGTGAAAGAGAAGACTCTCCTCTCTGTAAAAGAACAGAGACATCTCTTTTGTGAAAAGTTAAGGTTTCAAACACTGCTGTAGTTAAAGAATTTTGAGTAAAACTATTCATTCTTGGTTCTTAATGCTAAGTTGGGTCTAATAACGAGATGCAAGAGAGTAGTCAGGCGCTTTCAGAAAATACTGCCTAACAGATTGATTTATTTTATAATAGCTGTTGGCATTTCAATACCTCAAACTAGTACTATTTCTGGAGATATTCAATAATGCTGCTTTAGTATTCTCAGAACAGAAGAATCTCGCAAGCTGAATGCATGTATGAGAAATAAACAACATGGTTCTATTACAAACAAATCAGTTGAGCAGGGTGAGGGCTTTGATTACCTTATAGGATATTGCAAAGTTGTAAGGTGCCTGATTCTGCCTGGACCTGGTGCCAGGGACCTTTCATGATTGGGAATAGGGAAGCTGCCTAAGACAGAGATGTAGCTAAAGCAAGAGCCTTCCCCACCATGCCGTAGCCCTTTGTGTACAGGGGGGCCCCTTTACATGTGCACAGGGATAAGTCACAGCCGAACAAGAAAAGGGTAACACCTCCTCCCTTACTGCTTAGAGAAACAACCTTTTAATGGAAAAACAGCATTTAATGAATATGTATTAGCTGACATAAAAAGGTGGGACTTTGTAAAACTACAAAAGGTGGGATGTTTAAACGTGGGGTGTGCTCTCAAAACCTCATGGTCTGATGCACCCAGCATGCTGCTGTTAAATTTTCCTTTGTTTCACAGATTATCGCTGTCTTTCAAATACAATAAAGAGATAATTTTCACACATGCAAACTGGGGGAGAAAAAAAATTAACTCAATGTGACCTGCAGAGACGACTCTGGACAGCAGCTCAGTGGATTTCTTTAAACCACAGGACATACTTTCTGCAAGCTGCAAGAAATGTTCATTTTGTTTGCCTTAAAAAATATTTATTTCAACCAAATCTGTAATTTTCTACTCCAGTTTCACACCAAACTAAATCCAGATGCATTTTGGTTCCTTTTCCCATTTTCTAGTACGGGTATTTTTCTCCATAGGCTTTATTGTGCTTACCTTTGACTTCAGAAAGTTAGCACAGTTTATCTTAATTGGAGTCTGTTTTGTCTTTCATGACTCAACCATGCTTCTCTGGTCTGACCTGGCAGCCTGACAGATCAGAATTTAGACCTTCTACTGGCAAGTCTGCAGGAACATCAGGTTCATCACCAATAGGAGAATCCAGTGTGAAAGAAAACTAAAACTCTTGTGTTCAGATGCTATGCAACTTTTTGTGACACTTACTGGGTGAAAATATCAAGAGCAATATGCGCAGTATCAGAGATGGGATCAGAAACACATCACAGAAGCACAGCCTGACAACAATGGGGAAGAATTAACATCATCTTTATGGCAGAAGGGGTACCATATCTCTTGATGTTCCTGGTATCAGTCCCAGTGTCAGACTATCGCTTCCTCTGAGAATTCCATCCCTTTCCTGTAACAGCACTCACATTGCTGATAGTCTAGCACTCACAGACACTTGCCCAAGTAAAGTGTGGGAACTATCTTGGGATCTTCTCTGACATGCTGTTTCCAGGTGTTGGCACTTGTGCATGTCATTTGAGAGACACATCAAAACTGCCTTATGAAAACTGTATGCACAAGGGGTCATTGAAGGGCTCTTATCCAAGACCAACACTTTGCAAAGCCTCATTGCTGAATCTGGACCTGCCAAGGAGGGGGGTGGCTGAGGGAAAGCTGTCATTCCTATGAAGGTCCAGAAGCTACCTGTCCCCCTGTGGAACATTGCCTATTGTATATCACCCACGAGTACTGACTCAACAGTCCTAACTTCCAACTTCCTCTGGACCAAAAGCTACGTCTGACCTAGATGGGGATTTTCCTGTAAGCCATTCCAGAGGCATTCAGATCATGGTTACTCTGAATTGTTTTGATTGTCCTTGTTAATATGAGCTGGCACTCTTGACAGAGGTGCTGACTCCTCCTGCAACTACAAATTAAGTGCAGGTGTTGGCAGAGTTGGGCAGAAGAGGCAGCTCCTTGCTAAGCTGGCCCCCTGCAGCACAGGTTCCAGAAGTTCATTCTCTCAGCTGGTTCCAGCTTCATGCACAGCCCTCGTTCTGTGCCTGTAATGTGTTATAGGAAAGATTGCCTAATAAAACTCGGGCTGTTGTGCTCTCTGGCAGAAGATACACAGAATTTCTTGGTTTCCTTCACCTTTGCTGCTCAGCTCTAAGGCAAGATGCTGTTCAGTTTTACCCAGGGGCAAGCTCTTTATAGTGCCTGAGACAGATGTATTGCCAGCTTTCTTAGAACTGTTGTGGTTGTGAGTAGCCTGAAAACATACTTGCTGGGAATATTTAGCTGGATCTGAGGAACACAGTCACAGCTAAGACAGAATAGACAACATGGAAAAGACATACATCCTCTGCAATACAGATGCTGCCTGGCAGGAACTCTGAAGACATTCTCTTGCAACGAAAGAGCAGAACACAACAAGGCTAATAGGCCTAGATATATGGCATATATCACTCAGTATGTTCAGTAAGGGCTTGGAAATTATACTGTTGCCAAATGTCCTCCTGCAGATATAAGAACAGACTGCCTGAACCGAAGATACTGATAGCATCTTCCAGTAAGCCTTGGTAGTGCAAGAAATGTCAAAATGGGCCTGTTCTAGTAACACATGCTTATGGATGTGGAGAAATGGCAAAGACTGAATTGTCTTAATCTTGGAAAGAGTTGTGTAATGTCAAGTCTGAAAATTAGGCTATTGCAGAATTGGGGCAAAGGAAGTTTTAGAGGGAAAATTACTGTACTTCTGCCTTATTTCCCTGTCTCTGCAATGGATAAGCAGAAGAGTAGATGAAATGGAAGCTTTAAAAGAGAAATCTTTGTGTAGACCTTATATTATTCCCATACAGTTATTTATTCAATAGCAAATATCATATAAGCTGAGTCCTGGACTAGCTATCAACAATCAAGCTGACACCCAGGGTAAAGCTAATGAGCCCCACTGTCACATCTGTGCAGGCAGGTGCATCTATCTGATATACATGAGTAAAACCTTAGAGATTGCACATGCAGGTCACACACACAAAGACCTCAGGAGCCACATGGTAAATCCTTACTATGTTTGGAAAGGCAAGCTGGATACTGCTAAAGTTTCATTTTTCTGCCCAGCAAATTACTGGCAATTTGGAGTATCTAACATGGACAGTGGATCAAAAGACAACAAAAAGTAAACAAAGATAATTTTCAGTCTGCCTTAGCAGGAAATAAAAAAATGGAAGCTGTCTACTTAAAGAATGTAAAATACTGGACAGTATGAATGAATGAATAATCATTCATTATTTCAGGAACCTTATTAAGCACATCTGTATTTCTTCATAGAAAGGAGAGAGGAAATTTTGCTCTGGTTTTGCTATTTATGGTTCAAATTCTACAACACAGGGACGGGCTCTTACTGTGTGAATACATGTTTCCACAGAGGAGAGCTGTGCTCTCATTCAGAGACCTTGGAGCTCCTGTGATAAACTAAGTCCCTGAAATCACATTTCAGACCACATGACTGTATTAAGCTATATTGTTACATACCTATTCTGGCATTCAAAACTAGACACAACTTAAAAATATTGGAGATCGACCTTTTCTTTTGAAGAATGTAATGAAAGTTAAATTATTAATAACTATACGATCCTAGGGTTGTTTGATACAGCCATTAAATTTTCTAATTCAGTGGTCACTGAAATGTATTCTTCCATAGTTTTAGCAAGGAGTTGAGTAGCTAGCACACTAGCTAGAGGTGTAAGAGGTCTGGGCTCTAGTCCAGCTTCAGCTACTGATCTGATGCCTGCCCTTATGCAAGCTATTTAGTATCCATTTCTCTGCATACCTCTTTCTAGTCCTACTGAATTTACATGTGAAAATTTCCAGGAACAGGGTAAAGCACTAAGTCTGTGCATATATCTAGCACAAGAAGGGTATCCAATTCTGAGTCAGGGTCTGCAGCTGCTGAAGTAGCATAATCCTGCAGTTATGGATATGGATAAGCATGCAAGCAGAAAGTGCTAAGGGAGAGAAATTGTACTTCAGAGTGTAATACCAAAGGCAACTGTTTCAGTTATGCTTTTGTGACCTTCCCTTTTTGATCACCATGCTTCAAAGCCTCAGCTAAGCAAAACAGCAGATTGCTTTTAAAATGTCACCCAACAGTTATTTTAACTAAAAGAATCCTCCAAACACTGAAAATTGTATCACTAAGAAATCAAAACCACTAATTTGACATTAAAGTAACCTTTAAAACCCATTCCTCAGAGACAAACCTAACCTTTTTACCCAAGCAATAAGAAACATACTTTACATAAGTCATGTAAGATCTGATACTTCTCATCAGCTGCAGAGAGCGCAGTGAGGGCACCAAGTGCCTTTAACCTCCAAAGACAGCTGCCTCAGATATAACTCACAAGATGGGATCTTTCATATCAGGGAGAACTTCCTTCTCTGAAATTTTTATTGAATACATAATCCCAAATGCCAGCTAGAGGCAAGTGTGGGGATCCACTGAACTGTCTTCAGCTGGGCTCCACAAAGGATGGAAGTAGATGAAAGGCACTGTCACCTTCCTATTCTCAACCCAGAGCAGAACCAAAGCTCTCAGTCCATCCTTGCTGTGAAAATTCACACCCCACATCAGAGAATCTGTGTTGCTCTGAGAGTGAACCCAATTTATGGCCTGTCCTGATTTCTCTGCAGAGCAAGGTTAGCCCTGAACAAGGCATAGGATGAGGATGAACCTGGATTCTGTATATCCCCAGCACGGAGGACAATTAAGAAGTTTTCCTGGTTTGTTTCATTCTAGTAACACCAAGGTGGAAACACAATGAAACAAACTCTACAGGGCACAAATGGAAAACACTTGCATTGAATAGTCCAATTTAAGTGTCCAATTTAGCAAGAAACATGATGAATGGTATTTTGCCATGTGCTGGCATTTTTACAGCTAATTCATGAAATAACATGAAGAAAACTTGCAACAGATAGTCTTTAATTGAGGAAATAAACACACAAAGTACTAGCCACTAAAATATCTGTTGCAAGCTATATTTACATTGCATGAGTTACCTACACCTCATTTAGTTTAGAAGTGTCCGAGTCATTTTATTACTTACCGAGGAAATTTGATAAGGGGAACAAAAAGGCAGACAACTCTTCACACCATTGCTTAGTGTGTTTCTAACTCTGTATTCTTCTGTACTTAGAATATGTGATGATGATACAAAACAGGCAGCTGAATAGAACTATATTCCCATGATTTCTTTTCAAATATGGATAAAGTGAAGGTACTACACACATTTAATGAATTCTGAGTGCTGTCCAAGAAGCCCTTTGGGTCAGAAACATCTCTTTGTCTTAGCTCACATCTGTACATTTAGAAGCTGCAAGAATGTTTTGGCAGAGTTTCCTAATGTGTGATCTCTTCCTGCAAAGACTGGCTGCTGTGGTTCAGAGCTGTTCAAAAATCAAGCTCAGGCCCAGAATTACCTCTCAGTAACAGAAACACTACAGGAAAAGCNAAAAAAAAAAAAAAGTTATCACATTGCAGAGATTGCAATCTAACACCACAGTTTCTATTCAGATGCATGTCCGGGGCAGTCATTATCAATACCATTTTACAGACAGGTAAAATAAGGTTTTAGGAGCACTGCTGAAACCTGGCTCCCTTGTCCACAACCCTAATTGGAGCTGTGTAGCATATTGCAGTCTCACTGCACCCCAGTTTGGAGCTGCAGTTTCAAGTGCCACTAAACAAATGAAGTCTAACAGTCTAAAGCTCTCTGTGCCATCACCTCTAATATCTCCTAATACACTAGCATCTTTCCCATCCCTCACCTCCCTCCCATTGTTTTTTTCTCCTTCTTGAGTGGGTTAGAGGCAGTGTATGCCATAACTGACCTTGAACTATCAGAGCACTGGTTGGTGCCTGTCTGTGCAAATAGGATTACTGATCAGCTGACTGATGCCTTGGCACGGTTTGAGTAGCCAGTGGTGTGGTGTGAACCACTGGTGGTGTGCTTTGAGTTGCCGGTGGTGTAGTTTGAGTCACTGTCTCAGCCGCAACCTTTCAGAAGTGGTCTCTACTGCAGCTTGATAAGCACTAGCCAGGCCCCAGTACAAAGCAAAGAATGGCATATTTAGATCCTCATGTAGAAAATGCCCTTCTAGCAGATGATGGGTCATCTCATCAGGATCTAACACTTGTTTGGACATGAAATCCTAATTTATGGGAGGTGCCACACACCTTATCAATTTTCCAAAATTTTCCCTTACTCCTTGCCACCCAGAGGCTGGCCTTTCCAAGGACCTTTCCAAAGTTCCAGCAAGTCTTTTTGAGGTTCGACCTTTCAAGGTTTGACCTTTCCTAAAACAAGGAAAGCCATATAACACCATCCTCCCCATTTTAAATAGCACTCTCATGTCCTTCTTCACTAATAGGATTGCTACCATATAATCTAAGAAAGAATTGATGTTAAGTTTAACTCCAAAGATTTGCATTACCAGACCTTTGATGTCAACATTAAAGAAAGAGAGATATTTGCCCCAAGGGAAGAAGTTGCCCCCACTCTCTCTTTCTCTTCAAGTTTCTCAACAAGGATGTTAAGATATTCAACCCAAACCCAAAAGGGAACAACAGGTACAAAAATGGTTAAAATTAAGAAAAGAATTAATAGAATGGACCACTGTTTATATTTTCTTCTCTTTGTTCACAAACAAAACCAGTGTTTA
>VXBX01000692.1:0-63398 GCA_013400415.1 Scytalopus superciliaris | reverse complement strand
ATGTATATACATGTATATATGAAAATATTTGTTTTTTTCTTTAAAGTCAAGTACCACATTTCACATATTCTTCAATGCTTAGGTATGAAGGAGGCAAGGAGTGCGAGTGTGCTTTAACTACATAGCCCTTTCCAATTAAATCTCCTGGGGGACAAAACATAAATAAGAGACCTTTCCCTCGAGTTTATTTCCCTCTGGAATGTGCATCCACTTTTTCAACACGCTTACCTAGAAGTCTATCTCCTGTTTCCCAGACTATTTATTACTCAATTAGAAGAGCTAAATGGTGAATAATTGCCACAGTATCGATACAGCTGGAAATAGGATAAGGAAAAAAAAATGGATTACAATACTGATTACTGAAAGCTCTTTATCTGAGGCTTGCCATAGGTATAGTTACCCCCATTTTACAGGCAGGAAATGGACATGAAGAGTGCTGCAGTGATTTTCCTCTAGGAAAACAGTGATCTGTTGGCACTCTGAAAGAAACAAATTTAGTGGTACTGGGAGAGATATGGTATGAGATTCTGAGTCCCAGCCATTAAGAAAAGTGGCATCCTCTTCCCCTTACTACATCTTGCTAAGCATTGAAAGTGAAGGATACTCTTCTTAGCTGACTTGATTAGGCTGTAGTGTCAGATGCTGTTTTACCAAGGCAGGTTTTGGGGTGCAGTATGTGTCATGTGGGGCTGGAGCCAACTGCACCTCTCCCTCACAGCCAAGCACATCCCAGCCCTGGCAAGGAAAAACATTGCAGATTTGGCCCCTGCTGAAATGCACTGGTTTGGTGGGGGAGGGCAGGAGACAAGGTGTCCCTCCTGGTTTGAATGTCAGTTGTTGTCAAGTTGGCATCCTGAGCTGTTTCCATGACAACAGCTTTTTGTGCTGGGGGACGAGGTCATGCACCTGTGATCTCGATGAAAAGGACAATGAGAGAATGTACATTATTTAAAGCTTTTATCTTCTAGTACGTGTTTGAGTATAACCTTGAAATTGGGTGAATAAAGGGCAAAGTATATTTCTATGCATAGCAGTGAGGCAAACTAAATTGGTTAGGAAGAGGTGTGAGAAAGATTGGGAGCATTTTACAGCACGGACACTTCTCTAACTTTTCATGGATGGGTCCAGCTGTCTCATCAACTTTTCATCCTGTATATCAGCAAAAGTTTCTCTGGAGTAAAAGGACTCCATTTTTGTGAGACTGAAAAGAAGAGTGAGCCATAGGCTTTCACTTGGTATTTTCCTAAGCGAAGCTTAGATTAAGTTGGCCCTTATGAGTCTACTTAGGTTGCCCACCACAGTTTCTGTTGTGTGAGCTTCTGGTTGAACACAGAATGAAAAATTAATTTTTGACCCAAAGAGCTTCCAGTCAGTGTGATTATTCACCTTTATTTGTTAAGAATGCGTAAATACTTTCAAAGCTTCACTTCAGGCTTCAGTTAGATGAGGCCTATCAGAAATAGACAAAAATTGTATTTTACAAAAAATACGCTAGCTACTCCTTACATTTTCCAAAGCAAACAGAAAATTCTGCATGACAGAAATTAAAACCAGCCAGAGATAGTTGGGTTTTTTGGTAAATGCTTCTTATTCTGTCACTGTTCCAGGTGTTGTCAACTTACTACAATCAAAATGTGTTTGACTTGCTATAATTTTCTTCTTTTCAGAAGTACTGGAAAACATTATTGAAGTATTTGTCTCATGAGGAATGAAACATGTAGGTCACCCATTGTGATTGAAAAAGAAACCAGAAAGACATCTCTGTAAAAGAATACTTAAATAATGAAATCAAATAAACTAACTGAAAATGAGGAAAAAATGAAAACCTCAGTTGACTCAAATGGAAACACAAATTATATTATTATTATTATTCATAAAATAGGTTTCTATTTTTATATGTGTGTATGATCTATATAGGTAAATCAACACATTGACATTTTAGTTCAAATGCTTCCTTTTCTTTTGCCTGTGAGAGTCATCTCCTGCACAATATATTGAAAGAAAACCCATAGACCATCCCAATAAAGCAAGTGGTGTAATGAGAACAATTGAACAAATTTTTCTTTGGCTATAAGTCATAAAATTCAGAGATGATTTGGATTGGAATTTTCACAGCTCATATACATCAAGTATTTCTTTAAAATCAAAGCATTCAGAGTGGCTTTCAAATTTCTGCTGTTATAGAGATGAAAGGAACTGCACTAAGTGAGTAGAAATAAAACATCACAGAATGAGAAGAATCATTAGGACAGTATATAGTCCGAGGAATGGCTACAATTGTTAGAAAAGACCGTAAAGGTTAGATCATGTAAGCAGGGATGACTGCAGCCCATATATAGTGATGGCTTCACTGCTATCCCAATGGATAACAAAAAATCCCCTGCCACTACTTCTCCTAGTATTGACCACTTTTTGTCCAGTATGGAACTACTAGAATCCATGGGGTGTCAGGAGCAGGTTTGTGAGGCTGACATGAGAAAAATAGACCTATATAGATGCATAGAGCATTACAATGATCCCCAGTCACCAGTGCTGTGAGATGTGTCCTAGAAGACAAGCAAATCTCTGCCAGGTTGAAAAAGGACAAGTTAAAGTAAAGGTCTCCTCAGTGCACCAGCATGGTGATGATTCTGGCCTCTGGTAGTTACACATTGAAACTCTTCTCTCCGCTCTTGATAGGCAAGAGAGACACTCACTGGCCCCCTCCCACCTTGGTGTAGGTCAGCTGCTGCGCTTTGTGCCACTGGGCTTGGGGATAGCTGAGCAGGGAAAACAACACATAGTCACTGTTACTGGTGATGTATGAGGGAGAGAGAGATCACTGTCACAGTATATCTGCTATTTTCAATTTAATTAGTAGTCAGAACTTCATTTGTCAACTTAATCATTGCAGGCAGACACTGCAGAGGTGGAAAGTGGGGGGGAAAAATCAAGAAAAAAACCAAAAGAAGGCCCATTTGTGGCTCTGGGCACATTTTATTTGTTTCTCAGCTTAGCTTATTTCGATATTTCATATATGCCAAAGTTTAGATTAAAAAAAATGATGAATGTATGTAGTCTTGTCATTAAGTATTGGTTGCAGAGGAACTTTTGTCAAGTTCTTTCAGTAAAGTTGTGCTGTAGCCTGCAAAACTGCTCAGCTCCTCCATGTTTTCAGTTTCTTTTTTTCTGTTAAGTAAATAAACATTTATTCTTGTTTCATCTGAGGGAAACAGTAGATTTCATCATTTGGATGCTGCTAGCTATTGCCAAACTGAAGGAAATTTTGCACAAAATAAGGAGAGACTCCATCTGGTTCATGCAGGTCAATAATTCTATTTGCCTACCTTTGGGCTAAGCCAAATTTTGAAAGAAAGAGGAAAAGTGAGGAAGTTTTAGCCCTTGACTGGACTCTTCCATGAGTGGGAGTGATGTGGTAAAGCTTTAAAGGGGAAAGCTTTAATGGGCATGAATAGTGCTTTCCTTACTCATTCAGGTGTTATGAGCTTTCTTTTAAACTCACTTAGGTTCAGCATGCAATAAAAAACCCCATAACAGGTCAAGTTTCTGTTCTCTTGCGTCAGTTATCCAGTCTTGCTTGATGAAAGGCAGTAATCAGAGCATGGAGTGTGGAGCAGACATTCCTCAGGTAAAACAGGTGCTGCAGCAGCCAGCAAAGGACAGCCAGGAGAGGCTGTGGGGCTTGCAGTGGCAGTGGACTGAGGGCTGTGTGTTTGGGAATATCAGTTCTCAGTGATGACAGTGGCACAAAGGATCTGAACCAGTCTGAACCACTCCCCCTGCATTCCTGTCAGCTGCTGCTGCCTCTGCCATGGGACAGCAAAAAATGTCCACCCATCTCGTTCATGCCCCAACAATTCCCTGATGTGCCCAAAAGTGAAGGGGCCTTTGCTCTTCAGGCCCTTGTCCCTCACACTGGTGGTAAGGCAAGAGGTGCTGGCAATACTAACACAGTTAAAACTTTCCACTAGTCTTCAAGGGAATTGGGCGTCTTGCACTGGCTTCTTCTGCAGTGTGACTGTGAGGAAACTCCTGCTACAGCATAAAGTTCTTTCTCCTTAGTCCTGTTGTCTTATAACAATAGTAGTTTAAACCCCCATAAGTCTGTTATACTTTTCTCTATGATCATACTTCTCAGAGTGGATTAATAATAGAATGCTGTTACTTTGAGGAAAACTTCAATGGGAGGTGGCAGTTCTCTGCAGAAAGGTAGGAGTTTTGTACTTGATGGATTTTAGCTTTCAACTTGACTTTGAGGAGTGGTGGTGGAACAGGGACCCTTCACACTGGCCTGCAGTGTGAAACCCCTGCTCCAGACCCCCACTGCCCCTGTAGCCTCTGGTCCTGCCTGCAGTGAACCCAGACCAAGCTGCCATCACGGCCGGCCTCTGGGCCATACCTGCTTTGCATGGTGTGTCATCTGTTGCAGTTCCTCACACTGCTGCCCAGCAATAGCTTTAGCAGGGGAAAGAGAAGCAGAATAATTTGGGGAGAGAGTGGAATGGGTTGGGACTGAGGTCAGTGGGAGTCACTGGATTCTGGGAGGGAGTTGTTGGGTAGCATGAAGAAGAGCAGGAGGATCAAAGTGTAGTTTAAGCTGCAGCCTAGACCATGATTGAAGTCCCTCAGGGCAAACAGTCCTGTGCAAAATCACATCAGAGCTGCTGAATAATGGAAAGCTTTTGAGAAGCAGAAATGGAGTCTTACACCTTAGCAAACAGTGGTAGTAGTGGTACCAGATTGATGCTGGCAAGTCCCAGTAGACTCTATGGAGTATATAATTGAATAGATTGCACAGCCTCAAAGGCTGGGGAAGAAGTGGTGAGTGTCATGAAGTGCTGTGACCAAGGGCACCAGAAAGGCAGGTGACAGAGCTGGGACTGGAGCTCCTTTCCCATATTCTGTTGCCTCAGTGAGAAAACTTTGCTGTAAAATCCCTACTGTGGCTACCACTCTTCCAGACGACACGTCATCTCCTTTGTCACCAGCTGCTGAACTCTGGCCCCAAAGGACAATATTTATCATGTGTTAAGTGGATTTGCTCTGTGAAAACACAATGGTCCATGTATTAATTCAGGTCTGGCAAAACATGTGTGCTGATGATCTCTGTTTGGACAGTTCTTCTTTTCCACAGCTTGTAACTTTGATAGGTATTTTTGTAATCGAATATTTATTTTGTGAATATGCGTTGAAAATACATTTAAGAGGATGTGCAACCATTGTCAAAACACATTTTAAGAGAGTGTGTGAATGTGCTTGCATGGCCTTCTAACCAGATGGGTTGGATGACCAAACTGCCTGGCTTCTATTGTGGTGTGATGATTTACGAGTCACACCAGTTCCCTCTGTGCCTCACCTTTTCCTTCCGTTTGTCCACCTCAAATATGACTCTTCAACAATGTATTTTTTACAGCCTTGTGTGGTCTGAATCATAGTTTCATGCCAAAGTGCTATTGTAGCATAAATAACGTGTAAATTTTTGCATAAGTATTATAATTAATTTATAACATGATCTCTTATGCAGAATTCATGGAGCTTTTAGTTCATATTGTCCTGGTTTCTCAGTTCAGTTTTACTGTCATTTGTGAAACTTCTCTGAAGCTTCTTTGTTTTGGATATTTCTGATCTGCCTGAAGTATTTTAGTACATGAAATTTAAATACAATAGGAATAATTAAAAAAAAAAAAAAGAATACCAGTCCTGATGATGTCACTCTTGCCTTCTTTTCTTAAGTCAGTTTTCTAGACAGTTTTGTAAGAATCTTCTGCTTTTATGTCTAAAACAAACCTGCTAGCAGAAAACTGTTGGTCAGAACTAATGAAAATGAGCCTTACTCCTACTTTCCCACGATGAATTCTTTGTATCTCAAAGGAATCCTTCATTAGGAGAGCTCATAGCTTTTGAAAGAGCAATGAATTTGTATGTCATTACAACAGCCTGTTGAATTAAGTGGTTATGATCCCCATTTTAGTGATGAGCAAAGTGAGGGACAGAGAGAAGTAACTTGCCTGGGGCTATGTGGTAAATCAGGAACTGAACATGCCTGGCTTCTGGCCTCAGCCACTTACAGTATTTTCTTTTCTTTTTCTTTTCTTTTCTTTTCTTTCTCTTTTTCTTTTTCTTTTTTTTTTTTTTTTTTTGGGGGGGGTGTGTGTGTCATGCCTAACTTTTTATTTTTTTTTTCACAAGTCCTGTTTCTTGAAAATTAGTGTAAACTGAACAATCTCTCTTGTTAGTACTCTCTATTAAGGTTCACTTCTATTTCTTATATATATATTTATATATGCATACCTTTTTGTATATACACACATTTATACTCTCTCTCCAGATATATATATACGTATATCTATCTCTGTAAAGATCCACACTCTAAATACAGAAGCTACAATGTGAATGTAGGGACTGAGCAATTGTTTGGACTAATTTTGCTTGTTAGTTAGATGTTATGGCTCTAGGAAAAGGTGAATGTTTACTGGGCATGTTCCAGTAATCTAATTGGAAAAGTGGAATTACCACTTAGAAGATGTGCAAGAATGATGGGGAGAGAGGATCTTTAAGTCATGAAGCTAAAATGAACTGAAGTTATGTGCTGGAAAGTGCTGCCGTTGCTGCTGTGGAGAGAAGCTTTATTTGAAATTACAAAATGAAAATTACCGATCAATGCAGCCAGAATGGAATGATTGATACCTCAATTGCACTTCTAGAAAATGTAACATAGCATAAAGATACACTATTTACCTTCTTTTCAATTCCAAGTTTTTGCACATTATAATAACATATATAAGTGCATAAATGAGCATTTCCAGACTGTGCAGCTGGGAGCAGAGATGAAAAGAGCTGCAGTATTTATCAAACTTTGGGCAAAGATCAGCTGCAGTAGTATTTCCTTCTGGGAAAATGGTGACAAGGGTGGTCTCCCATAGCTAAAGTTGTGTTTTCCTTCTCTGCATGAGGTTGTGGAACTTAAGGGTCAGGAAAGAACCGTACCTTATGTCATCTGCATGAAGTCTGATACCTGTGCAATGACAGGATGCAATGACTGCTCAGAGTGCAGGGCACATTAACATCTTTCCAATCCCTACATCAGTTCCTTGGAAGGAAACTAAAATTTCACAAGTTCACAGCTTAGTTCTTCCACCATTAGGAACCTTAGTTCATTTGCCCTTCTATCTCTGGATATGTTTGTGCAATTGCCACAAATGGACTTCCTGCAACTCATGTTTTCTAGCAATGACTTAAGGAGACGGATATTTTGATGAATAAGCTATGGAGTTTACATCATAGAGATGAAGTTTTTTGCCTTATTTTACTTAATGCATGAATTATGAATGTTTTAGTATTTACACACAGGATATAAATAAATCACCATTCTAAAGCTTGGGCCAGACCTCCATCCTTGTATTGTTCCTGCTTATTATTTATCATTTCCAGGTATGGTTAAACTGCTAATGCATGCATAAGAAATGGGGAATACTTATTTGCTTACAAATATTCAGCACAAAACTGCATAAAACTTAAAGAATAAGAGTAAAAATTGTATTTGGCTTTTGGAGAACCCTTGCTTGTATAATGTCTACATCTCTGGCTATATTTGACCTGCTGCTGCTTTCAAGGAAAGAAGCTTCCTATGAGAATTTGTAAAAATGTGATTTGAGAAACTGCCTGTTCATTTTTTCAATTGCTGAAAGCACCTATATATAGACAGGTTAAGTTATTTATATAAATATTCTGATTTTCAGGAAGGTTTAGCTCATTGTATTTCTGTAACCAAAAGAAAAGGTCAAGTCCTGTGTGTGCTTGTATAATAGCAATGGCACAATTCAGTTTTCTGTTATAATTCAGTTTGCTTTACCAACTTCTAACACATTTTTACACTGCTGTATGGAGTTTGGCCCTTTAATATCATTATGCCTTATTCATTACCCTTCCCAGAAACACTAATTTTATATGACATCATAAGTGGTTGCTATGGATATGATTGCTGTGACACAAGCATGATTAGTGATTAGGACATAAGATGAAAAAATGTTATGTGAAGATGAACTCTTCAGGAGCTGTGGTCTGTTTTCATGCAAATGTCCCTAGTAGAAAGTGGAGGACTAGGAATGCAGAAAATAGAATAAATAACTAGAATTGCCTCTAAATGAAATGTTTTACCAAGTTTTCCCTGAAGCATCAGCAGCTCTTTAAACATGCTGGTGATGGCCCATCACAAAGCCAGATGTTGCCATTTATCAAGTAAAGTAAAGAGCCCCTCCTGCTTCCACAAATATGAACGGAATATGAAATGAAATGGGAAACCACTGCCCTAACACTGGAGAAGATATAATGCAACTTTTAAGCTATCAACAGGCTTGAGAATAAAAGAAGTGTCTGACAGGAAAGAGCAAGTACCGGCACCATTACTTGATTCATCTTTCAAAGGCAAAACTGCAGTCATATGTGTAGACTTAAATCACTTAAATCTTAAGGAAGCAAGCCTTTAGCAAGCTTCCTAAAACCCAGACTAGTAAATGGACATGCAGGACACTCAGGCAGCACTTGTCAACACTTTCTGGTAAGTGTGCTTTCTCTGTCATGTCGCTCCTAAACATGGTAAAAAAAAAATAATTAATGGTGGTCTCCATTTAGGTGAGCACAGTCCTGGATGACGGTGATGTGTTAGGAAAGGCTAATGCCACCCCATGCACCAACAGCATCAATTCTCATGTTTTGTGAAATAATGCAAAGCATCCAAATCCTGTTTGACTCCAACACTGGCCTACGTGGTCAGGCAACAGCAGTAGTAAAAGTATTCTTTTCTCATGAGTTTACTTAGAAATTTATCATTTCCACTCAGGTGAGGACCTGGCAATGTAGGATGTAGTAACTCTTTTAATGGTAACTTACTAGCTTTAGGATTAAATGTAGAATCATTCAAAGAGTCCAGATTGTAAAAAAAAACCATGCACAAAATGGCAGAAGATCAGCATATGTAGCTGTAATAGTCTTACAAAATAACTGCAAATAGGTTTGGAGGCAGAGGTGTGGGAAAACTGGCAAAGTTGGAAAAAAAAGAAAACATATACTTTCATGAATGTAAGTGCTTCTACAGGTCTGAAGCTTACACAGAAAACTTTAAAGTATATGTTGACAGCAATTGTTTGACTAACTTAATTAGGCTAACTCTAATTAGACAATTTAGAAGAAGGGCTGTTGGGACCTGTAACACATTCGGAGATATTAGCAAGAGAGAGGTCATGAGGTCATTGGGTGAATGGATTTTTTATTTTTCTTTGATGTATTGAATTTTGAGGAGTTAGTTGGACTATCATATAAGGATAACTATAAAATGTCAGAAAATCAGTACTGCTTCCAAACTTAAGATTTTTAGGACTGCACTGGATTACTTTTTGTTTTCAGTCTCTTTTTTTTTAGAAGCAATTTGTAGGTTTCCTTTACATACAAAGCCTGAGAGATCAGGGTCTGAAAAGCTATACTCTGAAAAATGTTATCTCACTGGAAATTATTGTTTCTGTGTTTTGTGTGTTTCAGTGTTCACTCTGGTGCATAGTGATGAAGTGTATTGTATCCTGGGATGAATAAAGGATAGTTCCATTGTGCAATGTTGACTGTGGTGGCTACGGTGATACATTTGCATTGCTGGCTGTGTTGTGGTATTAGTTCCTTTCAGCATTTGCCTTAATACTGACATGGGCCATTGGGGTCATTTTCCTAGCTACAGTTACAGCTGGTTTGTGCTGGGTTGGGGATACTGGTGAACACACTGTTGAAGTGAGTGCGGTGAGTTCCCTGTTTACCCCTGTCACACAATAATATAATCACTCACATGTAGATAGGGGTCGTTCTGTCCCAGTGTGGCCACTAGCACTACTTTCTCCTCCAGAAAGAGGACTGAGGCAAAGTCTACCCCATCTGCAGCAGCTCCAAGAGGCCCCAGCCACAATTTCTGCCTCTCTCAGTTTCCCCTCACTTTGGTGCCGGTTGTACAATTCGAGACCAATATGTTTCAGGAGGGTGGCTGTGGAAGTGGGGGAGGGGCTCGCTAAATTATGGTTGCTGTGGGAACCATAACTTTGAATTTCTTGACATCTGTCCAATGACAATCTCAACATTAACGTTGCATTAACATAGTTTTTTTGCATTTAATTAAAAAAGATGATGGCCTGGAATCTGTTAAGGAATTTAAAGCCAACATTTAAACTGTTTGCTGGGAGCAGATATGTCAGAGCCTCTGCTCTGGAAATGCTCACAAAACAGTCTGACAATGTACAATAGCCACAGAGATGAGAAATGAAAGCAAAATGTTTGTAACACCATTTCTTGTCTCCTTCTGGTGGTTTTGCCCATCTTTCCCGTCTGAAGGAAACTGCTCTGAGTTTAAAATAACTTGGAAATGAAGTAATTGTTTCCAGTTCCTCTGTATGCCATCGCCAGTGCTGGCTACTGACTCACTTGTGTGTGCAGGCTGAGTTTTCTGGGGGCTTGCTTCTCCAGCCTACGCTGTCATCCTGCAGCTTCTCAAGGGATTATGGCAGAAGCTCTTGCATGTATCAAGATAGAGGCAAAAGATGATAGTAAATGCCTGACTACAGAACTTATCCTGATTTCTGGACTCTTAAAAATGTGTCTGGATTTCCCACATAACATTCCAGTGCACTCGCTAATTGGTTTTGATTTTGAGGGTTATGCAAAAAAAAGTGTTTATGACTGTTAGGTGTTTCAACTCAAAAGGTTTGGGGGCACTAAGCTTTAGAACTCTCTTTTGTAACCTCATGTTATTTCAGTAAGTTCAGCTATCAGACAAATAGACATATGGACTACGCTATAGTTAGGTGCTGTAGATAGGAGAAAGATGTTCATATGGCACCCATGTTATTTAGCCTTCTCTCATAACAGAATACCATACTGTTAAAAATTGTCTATTTTTATGTAATTCTTCCACTTATATTGAGATAAAAAAATTATTAGTCTAAGGTTGGCTCACATCATCAGAGCTTCTAAATGTTGGCAACTTCCCTACAGTCTGTTGCAGGCAATAACTGCCAGGGAAGTTGCTTGAAACACAAGCAAAAAATAGGTCTTCCTGCTGAGCCACCAGACCAGCAACGTAAGGAAGAATTTAATACCATGGCCTTAAGAAAGTTTCCGTGTTCTTCACAGACAGTCGTGCCTTCAGTAAGGTGACGGAGGGAGAATATAAAATCCCGAGTTACTGCAAGCCTTGAAAAAGTTGTGAAAGAAGACTTGGCAGTTAGTAGCTTTATGTAAAAGATTTTTGCATATAAATTGCATACGCATATGACATTTTAGCTCCAACTTTACATGTGTTTTGGAGGTTGGATGCAATCTTGTCCCTGCCTGTCTGTTTGCTTTTGCCATAGCTGCATCAATATTAATCTCGTTGGTTTTTCCCTCTGGCTTTTTTCTTAATTTCCCTCTCTCCCAGATTTGATTTAAAAACTAGTTGGTTCCTTTTATCCTAGAAAAAAATCTAGCCATTTCTTTTCTATATATTTTTTAATGAATTATTGTATTTAAAACATGCATGTTTCTTTTTTGTCCTTTGTGCTACACACTCTAGTATTCATCTGGTGACAAGAAATGGCTGGAGAGCTGATAAAATGAAGAGACATTCCTTTACTGGAGACATTTTCTCTCTTTAAAGGGAAAGAAACCTTCCTTAAGTATTATTGCTATCCTATACCCTTCTGACTACCTCCCCCCTTCCCATTATCATCAGAGAATCACAGGCTTTGCCTTACCAAATGCCTGTATGCAGTATTTAAGAAATATCACTATTCTGAGCTCAGATTTGGATGGACTGTTTAAAATGACTCATTGTGAATTAGCTCCTCTTTTTGTTTGGAAATTGTCAGTGAACAGTCTAGTTTATCTCCCTCTATTTTTGTCTCTTTATTAATATCCTTCTGGTGACCATATTTCATTTTTGGACTTCTTGTTAACTGTTCTGAAAAACAGAATCTGCTTTGGTTTATCTTTGTAAGCCTTGTTTGTAAGATGCTGTGACATGGGATAGCTGCCCCTCATTGGCTGCGTGACTGAGATGGTTATGGGCAGAAGCCGCTGAACAATCTATAGTTCTTAGGCTTCAGGAAACATAGTCAGAGCTATGAAATTTTCACACAGCCCAAGCAGAAATTACAGGTTTCCACAATATTAGCTGATGAAATACTCAACCCCTCTTTCCCTTCAGTTCTAGCAGCAGTGACTCATTTCAGTTAAGTCAGTTTGACTTACCTTGTTCCTACAGTGGGAGAATCAAGGCACTCTAGGATATGGTAGTACATGACTTACCTCTGTAGTGGAAGGGAGTTTTTATCTCAGAAACAGTCTATTAACAAGTAATTTGCAGAACTGCATCTCATTGCAAAAGTACTTTCCTTCTATGTAATATTATTGATTATTTGAAATTATGTTTGAATTTGTTTGTTTGGCTGGGTTTTGTCTACTAAAATTTCCCTCACTACTGATTTGTTGCAATGGTTTTAATGAAATTTGGAGAGTGATTGAGAGCTAGGAATTATCTTTAAAGCCGCATACTTTCTAGCACACACACAAAAAAAAAATCTATGAATATTTTTTAGTGAAAAATCTGTTTTCTCACAATCATTCTCACTAATTTCCTGAGGTGGACACATGACGTAATTAATACTTTGCACCCGTGGTCCAAAATAAATGTAATTGACAACTCAGTAGTTCCAGTTAGCACAACATTTGATTCCTAAGTGTATAAAAGTTGCTTCTAGTTGAATAAGAGAATGTAGTCGAACAGGGGTTGTAATGATGCATCAAAAGCTATGACATCCCTGCTCAAATAATTTATAAACAGCAGGAGAATTTTGAGAACTGAATTACTACCTGAACTTCAAAAGAGACCATGTATTTCTATTAATATAAAGAACAATTGCAGGCTGTTAGCCGTTATTTGAAATTGAAATTCATCAAAAAGGTGGTGGAGGAGGAATATATCTACACTCTAATGTGGATAAAGGATCTTCCACCTGAAGTAAAATAACTTCTGAAATAAGAGAAGTTTAAATAAACTCTAAAGAAGACATGCAACTTTCTCCCAGCCTCAGCTCAAACTCTCACCTTTTTTCCAACCAGATCCTAAACATGGCTAGAGACAAAAATTTCTGTTTCTACAGCCTGGGTTGATTTCTGATGATCAGTTCTCTGAAACTTCAGCCATTAAAAAAGATTAAAAAATTCCTGTACACCTTCCAGATGATTTTTGGTTTTTTAATGGTAAAAGCTAAGCCCATTAGAAATGCATAGTACTGTTTTTTCCTGAACATAGGAATTATTTTGCGTAAAAAGGAGGATACCATATAAGGGAGCTCTGTTCCTCATCACACAGAACTCCAGCCTGATTCTTTTTACAGGTCTCATTTCCTTGTTGTTAAATACAGGGCTAATGCTCTTTCTTCTATAAATAGATATTCTCATAATACATTGCACTACTATAGCAGAACTTTCTAACATTACCTTTGTACCTCTCTTTAACAGTCAAAAGCTTGTTCAAAATGTGAAGAGGGGCCAATGCTCTGAACAAGAATTTCTTGTGTGGTTTTGTTTTCATGGAGTTGTAGCAAGCAACAGATAAACTTGCTTTGTGCATCAATGCCAGTAAGCAGCCCTGATATTTCAGAGCAACTGATGTCCCTGGGACCTGAGCAATGATGTTGGACTAAAAGGACAAATGACTACATACAGTTTGACAATATGTTTAAGGGGTAAAATGAGCAAGTTCTAGCATGATTATACACCAGCTCTGTTTTTCTAATTGCTATTTGACTAAAAGCTGGGGATTTTTTCAAAGCCCTAGAGCCACTATGCACAGCAAAAGAAAGTAATAATGAAAGAAATCTTGATATTTTGCAAGTGAGTTGCAGGTTGTGTAAATCCAGCTGTCTGATTCTGAGTTTAACTAAACATGCTCCTAATATTGCCACACATTGATTTGGGATAAAATACAACAAAATGAGGCAATTTGAAAAAGTCCAGTCCTTCCGATTAGGAGACAAAGAATTTAGCAATAGTGGCATGAGCAGGATATTCTGAAATTAAAATAATTCATTTTACAGACCATTTCTTTTGTACTTTCAAGTCCTGGAAGGTTTATTCACTAATTCTCTGTAGGATCAGACTGGAATGGAGGAAATGCTTCTGTTATAGAAAGGAGGTTCAAGTGAATGGGTCTTGTTTCAGAAGGAGGGGAGGAAAAAAAAAAGACAAGCAAAACAACTAAAATTCAAATAATGTTTGTTTCATTCATTTAGATATCTTCCAGATTGGCAGCTCTGGATGCAGGATGAGATGAGAGTTTTGTTTCATGAAACTATGGTCACTAGACTGTAGAAGAAAATCATCAAAATTTATTTCATGCCTGACACAGGACAAGTGTCAAGCCAAAATCTTTTATTTTACAAAACTAAATCTGAAGTTGCATGTGAAAGAGAAGAGGAAATAGAGAAAGCAGCTTAAAGAAATAAAAAGAGGAAGAGGGGGGAAAGGCAGTACTAAAACTGCAGTCTTAGCCTTCTAAACCCTTTTGCTTCTCTGATTGATACTTTTCAATTATACCTTCCCATTTCACTGACATTTGAAATGCTATTTTTTTCTAGCGATAACTTCAAATGCTTAAGTTCCAACAGCACCAGTAACCCTGTTTAGCTGTAGTAGTAAATTGGTTCCTTGTACAACATAATGGCAGTGACAGCCTTTTGCTAGGGAAATGAGTTCTCCAATGGGACATGCCTATGATAAGACGTCCGGTTTTGAAATTGTATTTCTCTGTATCAGAATTAAATCTGGACTTTATATTTCTTTGCTGCCACTGCTCTGTAGCTGGTCCCTATACAGTACGACCAAAGACTGACAAGTAATGCTTACACAGGAACCCTTTCACTTAAATTGGATTTGTCCTTTTATGTTTCCTCCTATTATTAGCTATTAAAATCTCTCAAACCCTTTTTTAAACAGTGATAGGGTTTGGCAAACCTGAAACTCACTGACTTGCAGTAGGGAAAAAAAAAAGGATTCTAGTATTAAGAGCAGTAATTTCCTTCCCTAGGTAAAATTAACTCACATTTAGTAAAATACAGTATTGATTCCTTGTGTTATATGGAAAGATATACAGAGTATCTTCATTGTGTTGAGAAAGGTCAGGATTTGAATCTATTATATTGGCACAGCTAAGGGCCTTTAAAAAAGGATACCAAAGAAAACACAAATCAGTGCCACTCTTGGGTACCTTTAGAAAATCCAAGCCTGCTTTCTTCTGGCTGTCATATTGTATTTCTTAGAGTCTTTAATGGTTAAAACAAAAGTAATGTGCCTCCTGTGCTGCTTGATTTGCATTGGTGCCTGTCAGTACCATAAGTGTGTGCACTTTGTTATTGTATTATTACTATGTGCTGTAATGGAACAACACAAAGGAGGTCACTAGGAGATCATCAGTATATATAATTTCATTTTAACCTTAGGTTTACATTATCACTTAAATAACAAAATAATAATCAGTCTGTGGGAAAGGGAAATTCTTTTTCCATTTCTTGCAGTAAAAAATTAACTCAATGTGATCCCTGTATTGGTCTTCTCAATACTGTTAGCAGTGTTGTTCTATTTTTCTTCAAAGAAATGTTTCCGGCAAATTTAGGAGATAAACTGCTTGGAAATTCAGAGAGGTTCAAAAAGAAAATAGTAGTTTAGATTTCAGCAATGGCCTCTAATTAATTTCTGATTTAATTTAAACGTTAGATGTATTTACAGTAGAAACTACAGACAAGAATGTTTTTTGACTAAGCGGCACATATCTTGAAATACACTTCCTTAAAAAGGCTACTGGACTTGTACATATAAAGATTATCTATATAGCATTTATGTCTGACTTGAGAAGGCTGCAATTTTTTGCTTTCACTTGCCACCAGGGATCACCAACAGTGGTCAAGTTGATATTTTTCCTTGCTATGGTACTGATTCCATTTAATGAATAAATTTGACTTTATTTAATTATTCATTTTACTGTCTAACAAGGATTTGGCTCTTTAATTACTAATCTTTTAACTTTTTAAAAATATTGACCAGAATATAACTTTTACAGCCTCTGTCTGTGTTTTCTAAATGTCATTAATAATCAGAAATGTTGAATACAGAAGGGCAAGTTAAATCCTGTCATTGAAACAGCAAACAGCTTTAGTCAAATGTATTGGCACAGAATTAAAAATGCATCAAGCATGTATTTGTCTTCTCAATGGGAAGCCCTTATTAATAGTTTGAAGAGTAGAAAGCTTAGCCTTATTCAACAAGCGCTGTAGTAGATTTTTTTTTTTAAAATATATTTTAATGTGTGAAATTGCAGGATGCCAAGGTTGCCATTAGAACTCCTCTCTCATTCCAGTAATTTTCCCACTTAGATTCATTCTTTCCTTTCACAAAAAAGCACTTCATAGTGGTCACAGCAGAAATGCAGTGATACTGAGCAGAGTGCAAGGTTAATTACTACTCCACTGTCAAAATATTGGACATAACTACAAGTACATGAGTCGGCTCACTTCTCTGAGAAATCTCTTCCTTTTTCTCTTATGTGCAGTGCTTTTCTAAGGAAGTGTATGTGCTTTATTCAGAATTTTAGTAGAAATGAGTTATAGACAGGCTACTTTAGAGGAACTCACTTTTTTCATTCTGACCCCAGTGTAAAAATGTAGCACAAACCCATAAAAAGAGATCATATTCTCAATAGACCCGTGGACATGACTCTTACCTCAGGGGTCCCTTGAAAATAAATCAGGCGGATTATCTGTATTCAAAACTTTGTTTTGGCTTCTGACTCTAGAAATTTAAAAGCAAGTGTTTGTCTTCAATGCTGTTACCCTTCCCTATTCAGCCAAGACGTGGGAGGTTTGGTGAACTTGAAAAATGGCTTCTTTATATTTGGGGGTAAATCATATCTAATTAAATTTTAAAATGAAATTAAGGGAAGTCACCAAATCTGTGTGTGGCATGTCAGATGCCTCTGTCTGTGTTTACGAGCTGTGGGCCAGCAGGTTGGGGTCCACTGAAGCCCCTACTGGAAACCTACAAAACAGAACAAACCCGATTTTGCTATTTCATTCACAAATTTGATCAAAATGCTGTAATGAAGAGAGTGTATGAATCTTTCCTTGGCTTACAATTTCTAGCAAGTGCTCAGGAATGCTTCTTCTATAGATGATGACAGAACAGCTAAAGGCAAAGTCTGCCCAGTGTTGCTCTGGATCTCAATCTCCTCTTCTGATCCAGCCCACTGACACCCCTCAGAGGGGTTAAATAACTGTCTTGCTAGGAGGTCAAGATTAGTACTATATTTCACCAAGACCTTCTTGGGTTGTCATTTCTGCTTTTTGACAGCCAGCTGCTGTCACTTGATCATATTATTGTGGTCCTTTTGCTGATGCTTTCTGGACAAGAGTGTTCTTTTCTCTGGCTGTCAAATCCAACTCAGGCCACTACCACCACTTGACATAACCAGTGTGGAAGCTTTCCCATGAACAGCCCACACCTAGGAAACAGACTCCTGTATTAACATCCTCCACCAAACCTCTTAGCTTCAGGCATGGCATATTTGACCAGGCAATACAAAAATTTTGTTTGGACTAGCAGGTCTTTAAAGGCTACTTTGTGCATTTGTTGAAAAGGAAAGATGTGACCACCAAGATGTACCCAGAATTTACTTGAAATCCTCATGCAGTTGGGATGGGAAATGGGTTGAACAAACAGAAATCTGAAGAGAAAAATGAAAGAGTAAATGTGGAAAATGTCTTGTGCTTTGCTTTGCTTTCATATGACACACATGTTGTTATTTACTCTTTTTAAATTATTTTTCTATATGTGCCTATCATGTTACACTGTGAGCGAGAACAAATCACTTTAAATTAACAATGCAAGTAGAAACAATAAGTTTACCATATGTCTGCTAATAATCTCAACCAAATTTGCAAGATGCTATTAAAAAAAAAACCAAAAACCAAAACATACCCTCCCGTCCTTAAACCTGCAATCCATTATAACTAATGAGCTTAGAAACACCTAATGCATCTTTAAGCCTGCTTGGAGCCCTGAGGCAGGTGGCACTGTGGGCAATCTCTTTACTAGTGAGTCTCATTTGGCAGACAACTGACCTTTAAGTCTGGGGGCTTTTACCTTGTGTCCTTTAGCAGAATTTAGTAGTAAGAAAAGTGAGAAGAAGAGTAGCTTTTTGAATAATCAGTCTTTAAAGGCCTTGGTGAGTTAAAATCAACAACTGAAATTATAGCCAAAATGAGCATGACATCCCATTTGTCCTGGTAAGCATATTTATTACACATTTTTTTGGACCATGAGAGCACATGTGTGGTGGTGTGCTGCACTAAATGATACTTCTTTCTGGGATGTATGTTTTAAAATTCTTCACAGTTTTGCTGACCCCACAGAATAAGCTTTATCACCTTCCTATTATTAATGGAGAACTGAGGCATGGAAACTAAGTAATGTGCCAGTGTCCAGGGGCTCATTTTGTATTCAAACCTGTCTCACCTGTCTTAATCGGCAGCTCAGTTTTTAAATAACTGGCTTTCTGAATCTCTTCCAGTTGTGTACACATGATATTTTTTTAGTCGAAGCTTATTGTCAACTGGCTTTTTTTCTCTGCAAAAAATCAATACAATTTGAATTTTTCTACCCAGACTGAATCCTTGGTAAATTGTTGTGGATGGTTATTGATTTCTTATATCTGTGGGATTTTTTTTTAAATAATATTAAGGTAAACAGAAGTCTTATTGTGTTCATTTTACAGGATAACACTTATCTAGACAAAAGAACACATAAGCACAGGGCTTACCTATCGGAAAGATGCAGCAAATCACTTCCAGTAAGACAAAATAAAAAGAACAAAACCTTTCCGTTGCTGAGCAGAATGGGAAGATTGCTTTCTTGTCACAAATTTTGATTGAATTGAATCTGTGCTTTTGGAACTGGTTTACTGATACAACAAGAAGCATCATTTAACTATTTCTTACACTTTCATGCCCACAGAAAATATAGTAAAGGCAGAAAAGGTTCTTAAATGAGGATTATGAGTCTTACCTTACCACACTGAATTTGGTGTCTTTTGGACATCCTGTTTGCTTCTAGATTGTCTCCAAGATATAAAGGACTCTCTCTACTATTTCACTTTGAAGGCTAGTGGAGTGGCAAGTGGAGCAGCCATTTCTAGAAGCATAAGAAAATAGAAAGTTGAGGAACACTGCTGAGTTTCTGAGGTCTCCACTCATACAAAAATACTCAGGTATTTCCAGTGATCCCTGAGGCTTCTGATCTTTGAGATCAAAATCCTTCAAGAAGTCACTGCCCAATGCATTTAGGGTGAGCCTGAAGCTGGCTCTAACACTTGCTTAACCTTTCCCTGCAAATCCAAACCAGACACCAGCATTAGATAAGGCTTCAGATCACTTTATTTAGGTGTACAGTAGTGGCATGGTAAAATAGACAAGGCAAAAATTGACATGATCTGCAATTCCATACTAAGACATATAATAATAATATCTTTGATAAAGTAGAATGAAGGGAGAGATAATGAATTTCAGCAGACAAATGAATGGTTAATGTGGGCTTCCTAGGACAAAGAACAGTTCTAGGGAACACATGATCCCAGAAGTGACTTGAGTGAACACTGATGCACAGTGAAAACCAATTCTGAACTCCAACATTTCTCTTTCAAAAATGTTGATATTTAAGTTTTATAAAACACAACTGGTTTAGGGTCATACACTGTAACTACTGTTGGGAAAATTGGACTTAATTATTGCTGAATGAGATGCCAAATAATAATAGTAATCCAAAGGAGGATGTATTTAAATGTTTGGTGTTCTTTTTTTTCTCTCTCTTTCCTTTTTTTTTTTTTTTTTTAGCATTCATTCTTTTCTGGTTCCCTGTGGAGTGTTCAGTTCCTGGGGTGGCCTGAGGAGAGATCAGTGATGCTGTGCTTTGTAGTCTATTACAGCACAGCTGTTCATCAATTAGAATGGAGAAAATAATCCTGCTGTTTTAGAATAGCATGATGTGCCTTCTACGTTATCAGGCAAAATGCAAACTGGATACATGAAACCCATGCAGTGAGGCTGCCGGTGTGAGAGGGAACCTCTGACTCAAAAAAGTTCTCCTTTATTTTTCTCATTTTCTCTGTTAGTTTAAAAGTATAATTACAAACTTGAGCACCCACTCTACCTTATGACATGAAGAAGCATCCACAGTTGCCCTGCAGGAGCCAGTAGAACTATTAGTGAATCAGGGTTCAAGAATAAAGCTACGAAATCTGAATCAATGCTATGCTTATGCAGAGTGTCAGTTTGTATGCTTCTTTCTTTCTTTTTTCCCCCTCCTTTTCCATCAGGCTGCCTTTTCTTGTAATAGCAGAGGAATGTGTGCTGAAAAGCAGATAGTTAGTGCCACTTTGCCACCATATGCCTTTATATTTGGAAATTTGCATAAACAGCAAAACATTAAAACAGGATTTATAACCCCCCCTCAAAAACAGAAAATATATGCAGAAGTTTCAAAAGGAAGTTATGTTAAAAAGCCCCAACCCTAAACCCCATTAATTGGCAACAGTGTATTTTATTTATATTCATAACATGTATCTATTATTCAGACTGTGTAGTGTACAGCATGCAGTTTTTACAGGGGTTAAGTAGCCCTGCTCATGGACAGTGTTCTGGATTTCTGTTTTATTTCTAAATATGTGGAGCAGACACACAGAGCAGCAACTGCATTAAAAACCTGAGAGCTGGAGAGAGAGATGGATGGTAGTTAAAGCAGAATCAAACCTCTCTGCTCTGCCGCAAACACATTGGCACATGCCAGTCCCAGTTGCATTTACACTTGGTCTTTCAGGGAAGCAAAGGAAAGTATACAATGAGATCCAATAAATCAATTGGTATCTCAAGGTCTAAAGGAGTGATGGAGGTTAAACATTTCTTCTAAAGGATGTGCTTTTCCTTTATGAATGATGTTTCTTCAGAGAAGACATGACCCTAGGTATTACAGAGAGTCTGCTTCACACCTGAATGAGGGGTGGTGCAGAATGCCTGAACTGAGGTATGGGTAAGCAGTTTTGGAAGTCCACTGAGACCTGGCAAGGGAGTGCTCTGGGGCTTTGAGTGGTAGTAAATATTGAAGTCCTGCATAGCACTGTGGTTGCTCCTGCCTTTCTTATTGCCTCCTTTCTCTCTGTGGTGAAGCAGGCCTGGGTGTCCCCTCCAGTCTGTACCCTTCCCTTCGTGTCTACATACTGACTGAAGTAAATAAGAAAAATATGGACAAATTAACTAGAGAGGAGACCACCTCTGCTTGTCACAAGTGGTTCACAAGCTGCTGGATATGCTTCTTGCAGTGGATTTTTGGTCCATCTGGCCAGTTTCCTGTGTCTGGGCACTGTAAATTCCTTTGCAGACCTTTATCATCTTGCACTCTCTAGCCTATATCAAAGTATCTGAAACTTTCCTTTACTTCCCCATCAGATTCAAGTTTGGACTTACAGTTTTGTTGCTCTTCTCGCTTGTGCAATTAGACCTGTGTAGGAATGTATCATTTTAATTGTTCCCCTCTTTCTTCCTAATCCTCCTGCTCTTGCACCTTTCACCAACATTTTTCTTTGTCTCTCTAGTAAGAGAACACACCCTGTAAAAGCAAGCATACTGCAACAGAGATTGTGCTTTATTCATTTACTTTTGCAATTATAACGTAGTATGCTATTCGTTATTCATAATGTCTCATACTACTGACTACTGCTGTATAGCTACTAAATGTAAGGAAATTGTAATATGAGATCTCAAATGACATAAGATCTTACTGCAGCATTGCTTCTGCTCAGTCTTGGACCAGAAATGGCTGAAAGGCAGCCTTTTGGGTGCAAATTAGAAAGCATGTAGATTAATAATGATCATTGGTAATAATAACAACTAGATTTGAATGGTTAATGCATGGTAAGTAATTGTATTATTCCCTCTTTTTTTTTAATTAAAAAAAAAAAGTCTTTTATTTGCCTTTTTGTGTTGGGACCTGCGAACAGAATCCCAGATCTTCAGATACTGTTGATATTTGGACATATTTACAAATTTGTTTAGGTGTAATAATTGGCTTGCAAACTGTTAAGATCTACTTGAAAAGATGTGCACTTCATATATGCCAGGTTTTGTGTAATCTATACAAACTCTCAATACTGCAGATATATTTTTGGTTTCAGCCATTGAAATCCCTGGTGTCCTCACACAGGACAAATGGTGCTCAGCTGGGCACCATATGCAGATGCAGCTCTTCATTTCCAGCCCATGCTTGATATCGAGACAATAAAAAGTCAGTAAAGGATTTTGCAACTGCCTCACAGCATAGCTGGGGCCTCAGCTGTGTATGCAGTAGTTTTACTTATCTTCCCTTTCTGAGATGTCTCTGGTGTCACTAACAGTAGTGAGTAAATATGGGAATGATGAAAAGGGGTAGAAACAACTCCAAATATGCATATGCTGAGAAAAAAAAAAGTTTCAATGATTGTGCTGTGCATGGTAAGATACTTGCTAAGGATTCACTGACTCATTCACCTTCTGCATCTAGAGCATAGTGTGGAATGGCACTTTTTTTTTTTTTTTTTTTTAATTTCTTTATTCTTAGCTTAATCTACACTGCTGCCCTGAACTAGTCTTCCTTTTATAATAAAGAGGAAAAACTTGGGGAAAGGATTCATCTGACCTGTCAGCTCAGGGCTATATGAACTGAACCCATTGCAGTGCTCACTGCTTTCCACTGACCACCAGCAGAACTCAGGGTTGCTGTCTCAAAACAGTTTTTTTTTGTTTTGTTTTTGTATGCACTTTTATATTCACAGCAATGACTAGATAAATATCAAAAGCGTGGCGTATAAATAGGTCCATGAACTTGCAGGCAAACAAACATTTTGTGCTAATTTGTGAAGTGAGGGCAGAGATGCTCAGTAATTAATGTTTAAAACTGACTTACTGAATACAAAGTGCCAGCTTGGCACATGAATGCACCTCTTTGTACAGAGCCAGCAAGACACCTATGAACTGTTAAGTCCCAGGTAAATACTCAGAGCAGTGTCTGATAGAAACTTCATATGCTCTTTTGAGTGCTATCCTTTTACCTCTCCCATGATGTATCCTTTTCAAAGACATTTATCTGAAAGTGTGGAATATCGTTTCAGAGTTGGAAAGTTTTTCAATACCCAAAATCAGACTTCAGGACACTAAAATGTGTGTGGGTCTTTTGTTTTGTTTTGAGGTTTTGTTTTTTTGTCATAATGCCTAATAAAGTGTTGCCATTTTTCTAGGACTTTAACCGTGGAGAGCAGAAATACAAAATCATGGCCTTTGTTTACACCTGTGGTAGTTGTTGGAAGTCATTATGTATTTCCCAGGTTATCCCTAATGACAGAAGAGGCAAATAATATGTGAAGCAGTTTATAAGTCAAGATGAGGGACTCGTTTGAACACCCTGTGTTATAACGTAGCTGCAGTGGTATTTAGTAGCTGAGCTGCTTCATTATAGTATCACTTTTGCACAGGTCATACTTATGTTTAAATTGTGCCCTGACCCACAGTGTCCTCACAGCAGAAACTTTTCAAGGGTCTAACAGAAATGTCTGTGTGGAATTAATTTCCCTGTAGCCACTGCAAACATGGGACAGCACTAAGTGTATTTTAAGGGGAAAGCAGTGGTGGCTACAGTTGATTTCAGTTGCCACTGTGACTGTGTCCACTGCTGTGTGGGAAGTCCACTGGGTGATTTGCTGTGAAACTGCCAAGGTGTTTATGTTCATGCTCATGACAACACACTTTACTCCTGGTAATGTTTTTCCACAATGCTTTCCCTAAAATTTCCACGTACTTTCTTTTTTATTCTCAAGTTCTGACTCTTCTTACAGAACTGGGATGTGGAAAGGATGGAATATTGATTAGGAAAAAAAAAAAAAAGTATGGAACCCCCATGTCTTTTGGTGGGGGGTTTTGGTGGTGTTATATGCAGAAAACCTGCATGTATTCAAACCACTGCCTTAGCAAACAGAATAAATTAATGTTTTTCCTTAGACTCTACTGTATTTCTTATACTAAATTTTATGTAGAAGGGAGAGGCTTAATTCACAAGTGAAATTAACTTGATGGTCCTTCCCTAATTCTTACTCAATGTCTGTCAAAATTGCAATATCGCAACAGTTCAGCTTAACTGGTATTAACTGCTCAAAAAAAGCCCTAACTTGGAATAGCACATTGATTAAACTTTGGCATTAAGACACCTATCTGAGCAGGATGTGAGAAGAGGGACAACACTGGCCCTTACACATGCTACTGCTCCAGTAAAAAAATTTTCATAGTAAAAAACCCTGAAGTTTTATAAAAGCAGAGTAAAAACATAGTCCAGAGGAGCTGAGACACATTTGGACTTCATGCAAGCTGTTTCTTAAATACTGAAAGTTAATTGGATAAATTAAACCTATCATGGAAACGTAGTTTACTGAAAACAACAATCAGCTAAAACTTACCAAAAGATCCAGAATTCTTCAGTTTAAAGCATCTCTGAGACCAAGGGTGCCTTTTCATATGTATTGAATGACTGGAGCCCAGTATTTAGAAATATGAAAACTGTTGCATTGATAGAGAGAATAAACATTTGCAACACCTCTATTAAATGCACTGTTGAAACCCTTTATTCACAGGTAAGATTAACACTTGAAGTACTTAAATTTCCTTGATCTTAAGCTTAAAGTTGAGCTTATGTTTAAGCCCCTTCTGTGATCAAGGTGAAGAGCCTGACCAGAAGCTCTTTAAAATCAAGAGAAATTATAACGCGCACACAAAACTGGAAAAATGGCTACCATATTTTCATGCACATGACACTTACCTTAGGTAATTTGCATCCTTTAAAATGTTCTAAGACTTGAAAATATATTTTCAGATAACCTACCCATACTTGGAGGCTTCTGAGTATGGGACCTGGAGAAGAAGTCTGTGGATCTGTAGTAAACCTCCCCTTGCAACACCCATGTACTTCTGCTATTGCAGAATCAGTTCTCTTAACAGATAACCTGTGGTTGAGATATATAAGGATATAGTACATTAATTAAACAAATTTTTTTGGGGGGAGTGGAGAAAATAAAAAGATAGAAGATGCATGTAGATTTGAGAAATTTGTTAGTTATTTGTGACTGTAGGAGACCTTTGCTGTGTTTTTCACCTCAGCATGGAAGCATTTTGATCATAAGCCCAGTGTAAGAGAGATAAAGAACTTGCACCATAGATACTTTTTGAAATGGAAGTAAAACCTGCAGTATTTGTAGCCTGGTAATATTAAAAAGAAATACATAAGATTAAAACAAGCAAGTACAAGTGTGTTTTTTCAGTAAATAGATATATACATATATACTTAATTTAATGCAGCAGCTTTGGTTGGTCTATTTCTCCTTCCCCTCCTTCCCCCCCCCCTCCCTTTTTTAGAGCATATAAATTCCAACCATGTTTTGTGTGAAGGGTCTCAGTGCATACTGACATTGTGAGTGTCAGCTCCAGATCACTTTAATCAGAGAGTGGATATGCATGATAAAACGGATAAGGGACTTTAATCAAAAAATCCGCTGGTCTGGAAACGTGACGCACTCCGCCAAACACACTTCATCCCACTTTTCTTGTGCCACTGCCAAGATTTTTATTTCATGAATATGCATTGGACATGATATTACATTAAAATGTGACATTGTTGTGTAGTGGTAGGGATTTAGAATTAGAATAAATAAATAAATAAATAGACTTCTGTAAAGTTTTTGTAATTGAACATTAGTATCATGTTGTGATTTTACATATATTTATTCACCTACGTCCATCCTTTTCCTTCCTCCAAATTTTTTTTTTAGTTGAATATTGACTTCATTCCTTTCTGCTTAAAAAGAAAAACAACAATAGCAGAGAGATGGTTTATTTAACTTTTACCTATAAGCATAACGTATAGAGTTCTCAACAAGGAATTGTATTTTTGCATACAAAATACATGTCTGTGGCTCTGTGGCTGGGGGCATTTTTGCTTCTACAGCCAAAAATAACTCCTTAGCACAGAGCCCACTCCAAACTCCATTATTCTTTATGCAAAGGCTGCTTCTGAATTTCACAGGATTTGGATCATGTACCTAATAAACTGACAAATCCTTTGTTACTCCCTAATTTTGCTATGTTACATTGTTTCTTGGAAATTGGTGAGGATTATAAAACTGATATATGGAAATTTGCATCATTAAGTCTGCACTAGTCTCAATTTTAGATTTGCAAGTTACATGTACTTGGGCCAATCAGCTTTTATTTGGAACATGTAGGCATTTCTACATCTGTCTCTTTGTAAACCCTCACACCATGGTTTCTGAGAACTGACCTCTCAGACAATATACTTTGAAACACACACCCTGGCATGTGGTGAAGCATTCATCAGATTAAAGATGTATGTGTTTGTTGTCATACAGTTTCTTTGCCACAAATACATGCAGGATGGCACTTGAGGAAAATGCAGTGATTTCCACCTGAAAAAAAGATGAGGACTGGGTCTGAGTGTGTACAAAACTGTTGACTTCAGTAAAGCTGTGCAGAATTGCACAAAGGGTTGGCCCTTAAATAGGCAAATATATGTTATTACCAAAATACTGTCGAGTGTCTTTGTGGCTTATTTAGGGTGGATAATGGCTGGCTATGAGTCACAGAACAGAGTTTCTATTCCTTCTTGTCTCCTGACCTAGATGCTTTTGGTTAAATGAGTGATACTGCCCTCCTTTCACTTGTGACTTGAAATTGATAAATGAAAAGGTGTTGAGCAGTTAGAGTTGCTGGGTTTTTTTAAGCTGGGGATACAAACAGATGTTCTTTATTAGCTAATCGAGGACTGTTGTATATCAGTTGTTCAGTGAGGACCTCTTCTTGTAATGGATGCTTTCCGAGACTAATTTTAATTAAAACCAAACAAACAAAAATTGTAATTACCTGACTAATGATCTGAAGCACCAATATTTCATAACCTGTGTTACTCAATTGTAATACAGAGACTGCATAAAACTTGCTTGGTGTAGAGGCTTACTAAGCAATAATCATGCCGAGAATGTGGTCTCACCTAGTCCTTAGCTATGCTTCAAGCTTTTGAAAGACAGAAAGAATAGTGATTTTTGGCTGAGCTGTCACTGGAAAGGACAAAGAATACTGAAGATAAAACACAGAGCTCTTTAAACTAGTTCTTCGCTAAAGTTATGGCCATTTTGAATAGAATCACCGTTATGAGACTCAATTTCTCCAAAATTTATACCTGCTATATATATCTGCTGATGATGAAAGCAGAGAAAGCTTGACATTCAGTCCCAGATACTAATCAGAAAAGGCAATCTATAACTTAAGATGTTTTCAAAATTTTTATAGGCACTTAGCATTAGATTTTAGTTCCACCTTAGAATTCTCTGAGCTGGCCTTGGGTACCAGGGAGTTCAACATTGCCCCTTCCTGCGAAGTTCATTTGATAGTTTTGTGAGGATCAAGAAGGATGGCAGTAGGGGGACCTATTTGTTCACTTATTTTCAACCTGGGGTGTTTTGTGGAACCAACTAGCCTCAAACCTTGTCCTGGCATGTTCTTTGTGTTGATCTTGCAAAATTAGCATGTGCAGTATGGTACAAGTTCTTCATCAGAACTACTGAGGTATACTGTAGTATTACTGCAGTACTTGTATTTTTCCCTGCCACTGGCTAAAGAGTTCCTATGCATCAACAGGACTTAGTGCCCTTCATGACTTCTTTAGAGCTGTACAGCCAAACTCTTTCTGGAGAGGCTTATGCCTTCATCTGATGATTCCTGAGTGCAGAAGGATTTATTTAAAAGAAAAGATTTCCATAGTGTTCTCACATCCTCAGAGAGGATACTGAGACCTTACTGACCGTACTTTCCTGCTCATAATCCATCAACAGTAGGATCTTGTAGCTTTTATTGGCTCTCCATTTCTCTTTTAAATGATGCCTTTCAGAAAACAACTTTTTATACTATGCACAGCTTTGTGTGGTTGTAATCATTGACAGAAGAACTCTGCTCATGGTACAGGCACAAGCTAGGTTTACTGCAGCTTCTGTTCTGCATTTAAAGTTTAATTCAAACTTTTTTCACTGTTTTTGTCTGGCTCCTAGAATTTACTACACAATTAGTTCAGATACTAAAGCACCACAGTAACAACAAGTTAAGCCCTATATCCTCTAGACTGCCCACCTCATGTATATACCATGTATTATAGCATAACCCAGCACCTAAGGATGTGGATGAAGTCCTATCACAGCAGAGCAAGAAGTGTTCACTTTGTGCATATTTCAAAAGGAAAATCACAGTTCTGGCAAAATCAAATAGTCAAACTGTTAATAGACAGAAACATCTAGGAGAAAGGACAATGACTTCAATGGAACAATATTCATGGTCTAGAATTCCTATAGATTATGTATATATACTTGTAGGAGAGCTTTTACTAGCTGATAGAGATATATGCAAAGACAGACATCAGTCAGAACTGCCTAATGTAGAATGAAACATCCCCAAAGGAAATTACCATTACAAAAACTATTATTTAATATTAAAGGTAATTGTAACACAAGGGCATGACTCATATCCTTGTGTTACAATTATCTTAATATTAAATGATAGTTTTCTGAATGGTAATGAGGGGAAGTTAAACCTGACACTCTGTCCTTAACCCTTGCTGCTGTGCCTGAGTATTAATATGACTAAGAGATGTCTCTACAGTCTGTCATTTACTTATGTCACCTGTTAGTCATGACAAAGTGTAGAAGGTAGATTTATAATACCAGCTTTTAGAATTAATTGGAGAATGCTCATTTTGTGGACTGTTATACAGAATAACTGACCTTTACAACCATCAGAGTACAGAGTTGATGCATTATATTGATAATGAGCACTTTAGTATGTTAGACCATGACAACTTATAAAGATTCAGAGCCTTAACTTCCTGCACTCCATGCTGTCTTCCTAATATTCTTCTTTCAGGTTTCTTTTTTTTTTTTTCAGTGGCTACAGAGTTCTAGCTGCTATCAAAAATGTGTACATGGAAAAATGCAAGCACACTTCATTTTCAAAACCTTTTAACATCAGGTTTTCTGTTCTATAGAGCATGCCTGCATAGTTCCAAACACAGAACTGGAGCCTTAGTTTAGAAGCAACCTTAGCACCACTTCAACATAACATTTATGTTCCTGCATATTTCTATATTGTGTTGCTACTGACAGTGCCTGGACAGCTCTGCTTCCTGCACTCCAGCACCTCATTCCTGAGTAGAATTAACCAGTTAACAGTAAGGTAGAATGTATGACTTAGAAAAGTAATAAGAAAATCATAACATGCTTAGTCAGAGTGAATAATTTTGCATTTGGTTATGCCATGTTAATGGTTACATCATGTCATGTTTTATTATGTCACAACCTATGACAGGTAGAATATGACACGGCAGAACCACTGCAAGCAGTTTATCAAAAAAAGAGAGTTTAAAATTAAAAATATATACTGTTTTCTTATCTATTTCTAGCTGTGATTTTAGACAGAGAACTCCTGCTGTGAATTCATGTTATTAATTAGCAGGTTGGGATATCTGCAAAAGGCAGATAATTCTGAGATACCAGCACACAGTCCATGAAAACAGATATCTCAGGATGAACTCAGCTCTGGGAATTGGATCTATGTTTGAAAACAAGTTTAAATCAGGAAATAGATCTGAATATATTATTCTGCTCTGTGATGGACCCTATTGGTACTGTACAGCCTTACTGCTTTAACCTTTCCATTGGAAAAAAGCATACGGTTTTACATATAATCATGTAGTCTGCTGTCTAACACAAAAAAAGAGGACTCCACACGGTAGGAGAGAATCTTACCAAGAAGTCCAAATTCCACTTAAAATCTTCTAGAGGTGAGAAAATCCTTGTGACTCCAGTTGGCTTTTACAATGGAAAAGGTGGAAGTGGAGCAGTGTAGCAATAAGGTATCACGTTTGCTGTTAATACTAGCAGATGTAGGTGAACACAAAGTAGTGCTTTTGTTGGGCTTGCAGTAAGATAATTTTAACTCAAAGTTACAAAGTGCAAGAGATCCAAGAGACAAATACCGGTGTGTCAAGTCGTGATGTTGTGCCAACTCTGCCTGAGGTGCACGGGTGTGAGAAAGGGCTCATTTTCTCTAGCTGGCAAACTCTGCCAGTCCAAAGATAACATTTTCCAGGAGATGCAGTAGCCCTTTCTCGTGAGTAAACACTTCCATTTCAAGAAGGAGCCTTGCCCTCTTTATAATGCTGCATTGTTTGTAAGGATTGCCTTGGTTACACATGGGTCCATGGAATCGGAAAATGCAGAAACTCCATCCTACGCTTGCACAGCCACTGATGCTGTGATCAGATATATGGCAACAGCTCAGGTCAAAGCTTCGTATTTTTTAAGTCCTTAAATATATATTCAGATGATATGGAGCTGCCTGTATGGCGATTATCTAACCTCTAAAAACCCCATAAATATGTATTTACATGACAGATACACATGATTTGCTCTGGAGATCTTGCACAATTTTCAGGCAATGTCTTTCATAACATGCAATATACTGCGGAGAAGGGACATTTTCATCTTGGACTGGGTTTGTTGTTCAGGCCAACAAAAGAAGCTCTGGCTGTTCTAGGTCAAGGCAGATTCAAGTGTGGACAGCCTCACTGGGACCTCTGTTAATTTACTAGCAACTGCAGAGGCCAAAAGAACTAAATAGAAGACCTCTGAGAGCCTACTTTTAGCAGACCATAATTTGCCCACAGAAATGTCCCTGGGGGTTTTGAAATGTATTGGTTGTGGCATTCATGACTTATTTTGCTATCCCTAGGCATGACAAACCTCACAAGCTAGATGTAAGGATCTCACAGCTTCACCAGTGATGCATCTAGTTTGGACTGCTTCTGAGTTAAATGTTTATATGGTTGTACTGTGTACAGGAACTGTGTTAATATAACATGGGTGACACCAACAATGGCTCTGCACAGAAATTAATTAACAAGTGAAATTTTTTTCTGTTTTGCTATTTAAAGACAGGTGAATCTTACTCACCTGTTATAGAATCCAGCTGTACAACTAACATCTCTATTATATATTGTACTAAATGAGAAAGGGACATCACTTATTAATTCTTTATTTAATCTTTCCTCAAGCTTTCAGTGGCTTCAGTGGCTTACTGTAGAATTGAAGATATGTATATAGTAGACACCTCAGAAAGATGTGTTTCTGGGCTGGAGGCAGAAGTTAGTTTTCCTCAATGTATGGGTTAGCAGTAACTATGTCTGCACATCAGTAGGGATAATCATACCAGACCGGAAAAGTACTTCAGGATCTGCTTACCTTTGAGCATGCAGGCAGACTAATTGACTTAACTGAGATTACATACAGGCTTAAAGTTAGTCATATGCTTTGCTGGATTTATCATTAATCCCATGGCCTGAAATACACAGAAGCTTTATAGTGAACTTGCAGGCCACTGAACTGAGATTCCTTGAAAGTCCTCTTCTCAGCAAGAAAACTGAGTTTTTTGGGGATTAGTTTGTTTGTTTGTTTTAAATAAAGGTTCCTGAGGGGTTGGAATGCTTGACAGGGAAATGACTGACCTGTGCTTTTAACTGGGCCTACCCATCTGCATCCTGAGCTTTTCCCATCTTGTTCAGACTATCCACTTTTGAATTTTACTTGACATCTAACTTAAGGCACATTTTAATCAATGAAATTATTGTGAGTGTTTTGTTGTGAATGCTGTTGGTTCAGAAGCTGAAATGTACACTCTTATGTTTTGATACCAGTTAACATCTTAAAAGAGGGATAACTTGCTGTCAGTATAAGGTGTGCAATTTTATTGCTGAAGCATTATTTCTAATGGCTGACAAAAACAGGGTAGAGAAACACTCCAAAAATAAATCTTTTTCTTCTTAGACACCATTTTTAAGCTGAAAATCATAATCATTATAATTACTGTTATTACTACTACTACTATTACTACTACTGTACTACTACTATTATTGATTAAGAATAGCTTCAGGGATTCCACATGTTCAAGTACAATATGATACTGAACAAGCTCCATATTTGGAGTTTTAAAGCACTGTCTGGTAATATTATGTAAAGAATTAAAAAATATAGACCTGTGTGTTAAAAATCTTAGGAGTCCCATTTTCGTTTCTTGTAGCTTGACAACCCCTGAATATTCTGCTTTATCTGCTATCTAGCCACATTCTTCTTGCTGGTATTCCTATTTATTCAAGTAATTCCTTTTTGCATTCCACCTGTTGATATCCAAGCAACTGGGGCAGTGCCAAAGCAAATCCTGGTATGTGTGCAGTCTTCTAGTTAATTTGTATTATTCACTGAGCTTTACTAAAAAGAAAATTAAAATATCATCTAACTGCAAATTAGGAGTTTCTTTGTATTTTAGAATCATCTTTACTATGGTAAGTTGAGAAATCATCAAGATAGATTCAAGCCAGTAAGGGTGTGATGCAGATTCCATATATCTCTTGGTTTAAGTCAATCAGTGTGAGATTTCTCGTTTTTAGTTAAATAATAGCAAGCCACCACCTCTCCCCCATGTCATTGGTACATCTGGCCAATGAGACAGACTAACTGGTGGTGTTCTTCTTGCCATCTCTTTTGTATGTCTTATGAGAGGTTCTCTGGTACTCTGCTGGTACCAGTCAATGAACAGGAATGGATGATTAAGTTTTCACTTCTCAGTTCTCTGCAAGTTCCACACCATAAATGCTGGAGTAATCATGACACAACTGTGGGTGACTTTTCTGATCCCTGAGAAATTTTGTTTACATTTGATATTTAGTCATTTGTAACAGCAGCAGTACAAAGTCAGCATGGAGGTGGGGGAAAATGTGTTTAAGTAGATCTTGCCTCTTTGAAGCCAACAGAATCTGTTTAGTTTTGTTGTTCACTCCTTATAGTTCATGGGAGTGCAACTATCTCACAGAGTTTACACTGACTGGAAATTATGAACATTTCATCAACACAGAGAAGTTCTGATTGAAGATTTAAGGGTGGGTTTTTTTGTTTGTTTTTTGTTTGAGAGAAGGTATGGGGCTATATTAATGATCAAGTATCTAGTCTTCAACCCTAGTGCCATTCTGTCACTTCGTGATGTGCTCCTGAGTGCAGTTTTATTAAGGCATATAGGCATGCAAGAGCATGACCCTTAACGTGATGTCATGGTGTGCTTCTCCACCAGCACAGAGAGCAGGGCTGCAAGCCACTGCAGGGCCACATCAAAGGCGAAGCTGTGGGACCCTTAGCGTGGTGGGGGTTCTGCGGGGGACCTTCCTTGAGCCACTCACTGCCTTTGCCTGCTTATTCCTCCCACCCATGTGACAAAGAGAGGGGTTGCATAAGCTCCTGCAGTGCTGGTAACAAGTGCAACATATATCTGTCATCTGGCGTGAGTGAGCAGAAAGATTCACTGTAAAGCCGAATGAGGCTGTGTGATCTTTGATGCCTGCTGGTGTGAACATTTAAAAGACCTTGAAGTTTTAGCACCACTTCTGGCAGCAAACAATATGGAAACATTAGTGACCATCAGTCTCACAAGGGGCTGGCAGAAGCAAAGCTTTGTCCTTCTGTCTTACCACAGAAAGCTTCTCCTCTTAGCTAACTTGCTCATTTATAACTGGGGTTGGAAAGTGCAAGCCAAAATGAAACCTGCATTAAAAGAATTTTGTGGGCCGTACAAATCATAAGGGTAACTACTTCACAGAATACTGTCAACTGAGGCATGTATTTAAAAGGTTAGATAAAATATCTCCTAGTCATTTTTTCCAGTTCTTTTCTTTTTATAGTCCACTGCAAAACAACAATAGATAAAAAGGCTGTATATAATGCATGTATATTTTGTTGGTTTTTTTTTTTTTACCTTTCCCAAAGGAGTCTCTGTGCTTCCCACACTAATTGTAGGTTTTTCTGAAAATGCAGCATGAATCATTTATAAATAAAGAGACTTTAAAATCCCTAAAAGACTCCCTGAGGTATTCAGTATTTCAGCATAAAATAACTGTTAAATGGAGTTATTCTGAATTAGCTTTTACTGGAAAGTGGTGAAAATAAAGTTTTCTTTTCACTGTGAATGTGCAATAATTCTTTTACACAGCTACCCAGGGTAATTGACAAGCGATTTTCATAATTCAGGTTTTAGCAAAGAAATCATCTGAAGTGGCTAACATTAAATGAACGGAGCTGCTATTAAAATATAGCTTTCAAGAAAAACTGCGTGAAATGTCAGAACCAGGGGCTCTGTGTTGAGACCTTAAAAAATAATTTGGGCTATAAAGTAAAAACACATACATTTCGGCTCCACAATAAATTCATATATACACCCTCCTCACACATGCATGCATATACCTAAAATAATAAAGAAGGATTTTTCATCTTTCTTTTAAAATCCTGTGATTGTTTTAATGCACGGATAACCTTAGAAAGACAAGGCACTCAGAAAAGGTAACTGATTTGCATGACTCCTTTGGACTTCATAACCTTGAGTGTCCATACCCACTGTACAATCAGAGGTCACATTTGATCTCTGTGTGTAAAATTATGCAGAGGAAGCTTCCTCAACACTTTGTAGTTGATTGACAAATTGGTCTGTCACTCAAATGCTCCTTCAACTTATCGTGAACAGTAAAGAAAATTATCTGTTCTGTGCATATGTGAGAAAAAGCCTGTTCATTAACCTCTAGTCTGCTGAAGCTGTGGAACATGTAATGCTTAGAGGAATATGTACTACATATGAAAAGTATGCAAAAAATACAAGTGTGTATATATATATATATATTTACATGTATATATTTGAGTGTGAATAAGCTATAAAAATGTATGTCCATAGGAGACTAGTCTGTATGGTGCATATATACTTCATATGCACATATTACACCAGTTTATAGAGCAAACTTTAGGCACTCTTTTTCATGAGTTTTGTACATGCATGGTAGTTACAGATAGGCAAACACCTCTGAGATGATTCGTACAAGTATTTGTTAGAGCAGGCTTCATAATCTAAGATGCCTGTGACTATTATCCCTCAGATATTCTGCCTACACTGTAGCTCTCAGATGCTGGGTTATTTACAAATATTGCTGTATCACAGTGCAAGGATTTAAAAGCAACTGACAGTCAAGGCAGGGCCTAATTCGCTTCAAGTGTTAAGCAGAAGCAACTCAGATAGATTTAGTGGAGCTGTACCTGTTTATCTCAGCAGCAAATTTAGTTTTACATACCATGGAACACTTATCCAGCATCCAGTTGCTTCAGCTTGGGGAAATATTTGCAAGTCATGTATATGTATGTGTCTTTTTCGCTAACTAGTAGTCAGTGTACTTTTATTTATCTGTCTGATCTGGGTGAGAAAAATTAATTTCTCTAGGCATTTGTCTCTAAATGCTCTAGGTGTTATGATATCTAGATAAAAATCTGAAACTACAAGATGATGACACTTCTGTGCCTTGTTGGACTTTTCCACCATAAGCCCTGTGTATGGGTACGAGAGAGCAGTCCTGATGCAAACTCTCCTATTTAAAACTTTGTGAAAGTCCTGATCACAGCCCTGACTTGCCAGCTTCTGACTCACTTTTGGCAGTGAGGCAACATGCCAGGTCAAACCTGGAGATAAAGCGTCTCTCCCTCTTGACACGATCAGAGAGATTTTGAGTAAGGTATTTGCTTCAAATCTAGGTTGTTAAGTGACACAGACTTTAAAAAACCCACAAACATAACCCCCCACAATTGGTGTTAACATAATGTTTTTCCAATACAAAACTTTTGCTTTCACTATTTAGTAATTTTTCTTTGCCAGTGGCTGACTAGCTTGAAGTCTTTGAAACACTGAGCTTTCTATAAAATCCAAATAATTCTCTGTAAATCAAAGTACTTGGCATGCTTGCTGCAAAGCCTGAAGCTTTTTTTTTTTTTAAGGTAATCTCTAGAAAGTAGTTTGTACTCATGTTTTCACAGTGATTAAATATGCAAAGTAATTTTCATGATTATCACCCCGTTCTGAACCAAATCAGATGCGGCTATGCTTCTCTTTGTACAAAGCCAGTTATTGGATCAGATTCCAAAACAAATCCCCTGAATTTGGCGGATCATCATTTTAAAAGGGGGCTTGTTAAGGTAATGATTAAATTAAACCACCCCTTTAAGAATATTTAGATCTGGTCCGCCAAGCGGAACGGTCTAATGGTTTTTAAATTAGAAGCTGCGAATGCTAGTGAATTTCTTTTGTGGGTCAAGTGGGTATTAACAAATGCTAAGACTGTTCTCTCTTTTGTCATCACCTTGAAATCTGCAAAGAAAAATGAAGAGTGAGAAAGGCACAAGGAGTGTTGGTATTTTAACATCAGTGCTTTTAAACCAAGGGCAGTCTCAGAATTACAAGGTTGGATAGGAGAAGGTATGAGATGATGTTGCTAGTAATCTCTTTATACCTCTCTCTTGAGAAAGAGACTGAAGCTCGAATCTTCAAGGAAGTGGAGAACCCAAGTGCATTCAATTCTGGCAGTCTTAAGCTATTGCAGAGGTGTAATAGCCTGCTAACCACAGAAGCGTGGATAACAACCCCTACCTGTGGCTTCCAGATTTCTTAACCCTGTCAATTTTAAACGAGCTTTTTAGCCTCAGATGCTGCTGGGAGTTTGTGGCTGGGAGAGACAGTTGTTTGCTTGTGTGGAGAGGATGTCTGGATTCCTTCCAATACCAAAGACTTCAGTTTTTCTTTCTGATACCCTAGGCGAACTGTGTCACTAGTATTTTTCATCCCACAATACTACCTAATACTGGAGTTCTGTGAATATTGGATTTATGGGCCATAACCATCTCCCTGGTGGGAGGAAACCCACATTAAAATATAAATCTGTCAAGTCAGGTCAAGTCACAATTAACAAAATACCAATGCTCATCTTTTATGCTTAGTCCCTCTTTCTTTTCAGTCATACATAATGGCACCACTTGGGCCAAATTTTTCCTGTACTGAGATGGTTTAAAAGAAAAATGTTGGGGTTGGGCAGAGGTGAAATTTGAGTTTCTTTGAGGAAAGTGAGGGAAGAAGTAGCTTGCTGCTTATTCACATAAAATCCTTGTGACTGTTTTCTTTATGAATAGCCTTCCAAGCAAGGGTGGTAGTGGAAAGCTACAGAAACAACTGGTGAGGTGCACTTCTGAGGTGAAAAAGTCAGTTTTCAGTTGACTGAATTATGACCCTTTAAAAATTGCACGGTTTGGACAGTTTGTGTAGGGCTTTTTGCTAAGCTTGTGAAATGTACACTCAAGGAGAGACATGTTCTGTGCATGCCTATGTGTTGAGGGAGGGGAGAAAGGGCAGACTAACTTTGCTGTGAAATGATTTTCTGACCTGACAAAGTGTTTAGGGAAAGTGCTTTACTGTGCTGAGTCCTGGGCTTATTCTCTACAAAGTAAGAAAGCAAAGTGATCAGGTCAAGACTGCTTGGTATGGTGTAGGATTTAAAGAAAGAAATACCCCTCTGACGAATCTAACAGACTGGCTTCATTTTGTTATCTGCATCCATCTTACCTCACCTGGAGTCCTGTGTCCAGGTCTAGGGCCCTTAACACAAGGAAAATGTGGACCTGTTGGAAAGAGTCCAGAGGAGAGCTTGATCAGAGGGCTGGAGCACTTCTGTGAAAACAGCCTCAGGGAGTTGAGGCTGTTCAGCCTGGAGAAGAGAAGGCTCTGAGCAGACCTTATAGTGCCTTCCAGTACCTAGAGGGGGGCTCCAAGAGAGCTGGAGAGAAACTTTTTACAAGGGCACATAGTGATAATAGGACAAGGGGGAATGGCCTTAAACTAAAGTTGGTTAGGTTTAGATTAGATATTAGTTATTAGGAAGAAACACTTTTCTGGGAGGGTAGAGAGGCACTGTAACAGATTGCACAGAGGGTTTGTGGAATCCTTATCCTTGGAGGTGTTCAAGCCCAGACTGGAGGGGGCTCTGAATAACTTGATCTAGTGTGTTATGTCCCTGTCCATGACAGGGTGTTGTACCTAGATGGTCTTTAAAGTCAATTCCAACTCAAACCATTCCATGATTTTATTCGTAAGAATTTATCTATCAATGGGATACCATTATCCTGTGACAACATTTCAATCCACTGAAATCTGCTCTTTTAATCTAAAAGTTACAGCAAAATGCTGGTAAGAAGTTTCAAACTATGAAAAAAATAATTAGTGGAATGTTGCTGTTTAACACCTGAGAATAATAAAAAAATCATAATTCAGCCTTGTTAAACAACCCTAACTCTGCTCCTTGCATATAGATAGGCATGGTGATACATTTTCTGATTCACAGTGCTGGTTTTAAATACAGGTTTGCATTCTTGGAAACTGTGGTCAGTTTTAAATAACCTTCCACACCCTATGCAGTAGCTCGTAATAAAACAAACCAAGTGTTTTGATGCATCTCACACTGAAGATGCCAGTAAGACTGATCAGAATCTCTTTTGCATATAAGATTGCACAATATATATAAAGCCTTTGGTTCACATTGCCACATGTAATTATTTTTGTCAAGAAACCATTACAGTGCAAAATATTAAATGGAAACTAAAGTTTTTAATAATATTAAATTTCACATGGGACAATTTTATTTTACTTTATTTAATTTTTTGGTTGTTTGTTCTTTGAAGCAGAGGAGTTCTTTTCCTCTCACTAAAAAGCCTTTTGGTTTTTTGTAAATATAAACTTCACTCAAGAAGAATATTTCTAATAACAATAGAAAGGTTGCAATGGGTTGGACTCAAGCCATCAGGCTGTATAGTCTAATCTAACACCACAGTGACCAAGTTGTAATGAAATTCCTTCACAAAAAGGCCTAGTTCATAATTAATACAAGTTCACAACAGGTTTTTTGGTCTTTGAAAGCACAGAGCATAGAATATTTTATGGTCTGTTTGGACTGTTCCCTTATTCCCAACTATATTTTCCCTAAAATAAAAATATTAACAAAGCTGTCTCCCAAAGAGCTTTGTGAATAAAACCCTGAAGCACTTCTGCTTTGTGCAACATCATCAGGACTCAGTTAGTTTGAGAGAGAACCTGCAGTGAAGTTCATTTTCAGATAAGTTTTTTCAAAGTCCATGCCCACCTTGATCCCCTCTCCTTTGTAACCTGAGGTTTATTGCAGAGACTTATCTGTGAGCAATCATTAAGCCTGAATCCTCATTCCTGCCTTCACCAAAGAAAAGGTGTGATTGAATCTTGGATTTTGGCTGGGGCTGACAGTTTAAAATTAGCTCATCAGTTGGTCCCTGTTTTCTGAGGGCAGAGAAGACACTATTTCTTTACCATGCCTTGCAAGATCCCTGGGAAAAGAGCTGCATGTTCTGTCAGGCAGAACAAAGTGCTTTCAACAGCACAACTTAAGAAAGGCATACAAGTTTTACCTCTGTTTTCCAGCAAAAGAAAATGAGACTGAACAAGGCATATTAGTCTAAAATAACTTCATCTTCTCTCCAGTGTCCTGGCCTTAAACCTGAGAACAACCCTTTTTGGAAGGGGACACTGTAAACTGAAGTTCTGCTTCAAAATGCCTTACAGAGCCTGTGGTTTTGAATATGTAGCTGTTACCTCATGGTAATCATGGACGAAGCCATCCCACTTGTTACCAAAACTGCAGGCTGAAATTGCTGGGATAAAGAGGGAAAGCAGCTTGAGATTCTGTTTTAAATTCACCTACATTATCTCTTGAACAGGTTTTCATAATAAAATAAATCATAATAGCAAGAAGAAATAAAATGGATAAAAACTCCTTGTAAGAATTTTTTGTTTATTCTATGTTTCAAGCATTTGTTTGAGGTTTGAATGTGAATATTTTTAGCCCCCAAGTATCTCACCTGGCATCTAACTTTCTCTGCTGAGCTGTAAGGTCAAAACTGCTTTTGGGTTATCTGCAGAGGGGATCTTGACTGCATATTTTGCCCTTGATCCCTGCACAAACCAGCCATTGACGTCAGTCTGAGTTTTATGTGCAGATTAGACCTGTGTAAGCTCTTCACAACAAAATCTGAAGTTATGCAAAAGCCCCTAGTAGTTTGAAGTTTGAATGTGGAAATAAACCCAGAAGAGGTTTATGTAGAATTTGACTCACTAGCAAACTTTTCAAAGACAAATTTAAAACTTTTCTCTAGATTAGAAGGATTATTATTATTTTTTAAATGCTCCATGCCGCAGTTTTGCCCTCTGGTTTTATATGTTCACATGGAAAGCATGTGAATTAAATAAAACAATCAGTGAGAAGCAATGCGTATGTTTTTGAATGTCTCCAGAAAATCTGCAAGGTTTTAATACAAGGTTTGGACCCCAGAAAACTGGAGTATTAGGACAAGAAGTGACGTAGATCAAATGATTAATTCAAGTCATGGATTGCAAACATTCTCCACACACAACACGACTGGATGGAGTTAGATTTTGTGGGTTTTTTTTGGTCCTGGTTGGGCCCTACTCAAGCAGACTCTGAGGAGTACAAAGTATATATATATTATAAATTACGAACGGGTCTAAGAACTGAAATCAGTAGGAGTTGCAGTGCTGAGTCAAAGTCATAACCCTGAAGGGACAGATCTGTTGTGGCAGATTCTCCTCTGAATCTTTGCAATGTAGGGACTCCAATTTTTTTTTTTTTTTTTTTTTTTTTTGGTGGCTCTTGAGATGCGTAAATTTTGCCTAATGCAGCGGATTCCTGATGTCTATGGGTGAATTCTCTGAACAGGAAAGTCACACTCTGTGGACTCTTATCAGGAGATTTATTCTTCCCTATCACTCAAATAATGTCACTTAATTAAAAATTGTAAAGATATATTTGCCTTCTCAGACAGAAATGGTTGCCCTTAGAACAGTTCTAGTCTACTAGTAAATAATGTACATTTAAAAAGATTTATAAATATGTATTTAACCAAAGCAGTCATTCTGGTCTCTTAGATAATTAATATGCATTGAAGAACTTTCCATTAAAGACTTCTTTTTACCTCAAAAAGCAAAGAAGTTAAATGCAAAAAAATAATATTAAGAAAAAAAATCAGCCCACTGAATAATGATAGACTTGAGATATAACCCATAAAAAAACAGGGCACTAAAACTTCATTAAATCTTAAGGCTGGAGAACTTTTTCTGTGAAGCTGATTTTCTTTTTCCTTCTTCTCTTTGACAGCTAGAATTAAAGGACAAAGTGTCAGCTTAATTTTAAACTTCCTGGCTTTGGTCCATTTGTGTTACAGCCTTAATCAGGAAGAAATAGTTCTGCTAAGGGTCGTCTTATTTTTGTCCCATGGAGGCGTGTTCAAGGTGAACAAAAGGGCATAAAGCTTTAGGCAGGATGTTGCCAGAAATGAGATGGGAGATGACATCTGTCCCTTCAGAAAATTTATTGGCATAGGGATGTTGTCACTGAGCCAGGACTGTCCTAAGAGCAGCATGGGTTTCTGTGGAGCAACTGGTCTTCCCTTTGTCACTAGCCAGCTCCTGACTCTCATTTCAAGCCCAAAACCTCTGCCTTGCTTTCCTTAGTTGTGAGTTACCACCTTCTGAGGCTGTGAGCATCTGAAGGTAGGACTTTGTGTTCTTGGACAGAGAACCAAAGGAGCTCTGATCCTAACGGGGACTTTCCAGTTACTCCACAGATTAATGTTTCATGACTATGCTTCTTGATGGAGGTAGTGTTTGAAAGTTTGGCATGTTATTTGGAAAAGATTTCTCAAGTGATTCACTTGAAATAGAAAGGTTTTTGTTATATTAAGGAAGTGATAAAACAGATAATACAGTAAAAGAAGATCTGATTTGCGTTATAAACACTAGCATTCTGACCTGGATCACATCTATCCAATTTATTGAGTAAATTATGGAGAGATTTGGAACAAAGTAAAGTCCATCAGAACCAAGTAGAGCTTTACAAAATCTGTAAGATTTGTAAGTAAAGTCTTTCAGTGTTTGATAACAAACTCAAGCTAATAGTGGGTGGTTCACAAAGGTCTTCTTATGACAAGGCATGTTTGAAAGTCTTCTGAAATCCTCCAGATCCCATTGATTTCTGCATGATTTCATCATGCTCTTGCTAAATCATAAGATTCACTCAGAATTTACTTTGCATGCTGAAAAAGAGATGCCTTTTTTATTTCCCTGGACACAGAACAATAATATGATTTTATTCTTTTATACTACTGAGAGAGTGATACACATGCTCAAAGATGAATTCTGATCTCTTAAAGTAGCATTAAGCCAGGGTGTCTTTAACATTTTCATACTGATATATGAGGAAGCACTGTCTGTTTCATGTGAAATGTTAGCATGATGGCACAGAAATTTAGAATGAATATAATTTCTGTGGTACCAAGACACTTATGAAAACAAGACTGTTTATCTTGTGAGGCTGTCCTGACAAACCAAGGCTTAAATATGAGAAATAAATGCTCTTCAGCTTTACAAGAGCATTGCACCTCTGAGCTTTGCATTTCTTCTAAAACCCCAGTGTAAGAAGAACCAGTAATAAGGAGGTAATCTTGCATACCATTATATCAGAGAACAAATGCACACAGATCTTTAATAAAGGGCAAGGGTGTTCGTTTGACTTGTTGGTTTGTTTTATTATAGGAATGCCACTCATGCTTCTATAATTAAACTTGTTTCAGCACCTCCATTATAAACTTTTTTCCTTGCTGAAGCAAATNCCATCCCCTCCCTTCATTTTGGAAAGGTTTAGGGTTCGTTCTGAGAATGAAACCCGTGTAAACGTCATGCTACCTTCATAGCTGAATCTCTGAAGGTGTCATCCTGCATCATTCTTATCCTCATAATGGAAAATCTGCATTTTTAATAGGATTCTGGACTTCAGAAAACTAATCTTATATTTTCAGTTCTGCCAGACATTGTCTTGCTCCACTTCAGCACTGATGAACTCAGCGAGTCCACTTCAACAGCTTCTTCCTATGCTTTGATGCTCTGACTCATGAGTTCTTGTGGTATTTATCGAGGGGATTGAAGTTTCCAATGGCATAGCAAAGAAAGCTGTACCTACTCCAAAAGTACCATAGTTCCCAGTCTGTGTGAGTTGCCATAAAACAGAGACAATAGCTGAAGGCCAGACACTTTGCACAGTAAAGTGTCTTTAGGTAATCAGGTGGGAAAGAAAATCTCTGTTACTTGTCATAAATCACTGGAGCTTATCAGGCAGTGGTCTGTAAAATACAGGGTTATCTTCAGCTTCTGTGTATTTCCTACCAAGGGAAAAGACAACTGTCCATTTTGGAGAGACTCCACCTGTTCTGTGAGTGGTTTACTTGTTCCACAAATGTTTAGCTTGGAAGTCTGGTCCTAAGGCTTTTCAGTCACATAAACCTAATTCTTAATACAATAACACTTCTGAGGTACTTGCACCAAGCCTGAAATTTCATCCTTGGACCACACCAATATATTTTCATTGTGTCACTCCCCTTCTAAGGCTTGGATCCCTACTATACAGGCAGGCACTCCACGCAAGCTGGGAAGGATCAATACACAGACAGTGAGTATTCAGGCATGTACACCCACCAGAGGTCCATGACCAGGAGTTACATTATATTGTGACATTACTGTGTTCAGTGTTCACAATTAACATTTTTAAAATGAGAGAAGAGCAAGGAATGAGAGATGCAGAGGCTAATATTTTAGTTGTATGACTCCCAGAGCTTTTACCTATAGAAACAGGTTTAAAAAGAGAAGCTTGTCTACTTTAGACTCATCCTAATGTGCCATTTTATCATGGTACCTGAATCCTTCTCAGAAATTTTTCTTGCATTTAATGGTTTGGAGCAATGACAACATAAAATATTTTTGTGTAGGTAATAATTACTGGCAAACTAGAATAGATATTTCAACCTGAAAACTGATTGCAACTTCTGCTGTAGAAAAAGAAAAAAAGAAATGGAACCTTTCATATACCAGTTGTCACATTTTTTAAATTATTTGTGTTATTATACTTTAGATACAATTAATATTCCAGATCATCTTACTCGTCCTGAGTAAGCACACTGTTTCACTGCCAGTCTAAGTTAGTTTTCTCTGTAGCTTGTTTTTCACTTTTTTCGTTGGATGCTTTTGTTATAGATTTCACCCTTCAATAAAAATCCTTGCTTTCACTAATATAACATTAATTTGTGATTGATCTGTTCTGAGGTGGAGAAATAAGGTCAAAACGTATATTGGCATCCTGATGGCTCAAGCTGGTCACTGCCAGCTCTTGGTCAGCAGCCAACTTTTGAATTAAGAGGTGAGAGTGAGTGATCTGTGCTGGTTTTGCCATTTATCTCATCTCTAAGGAGGGACACATTTTGCCTTTCTGAAAAAAACTCTGAAGTTCAAGTTAATTTTGATCAGTGGCTGATTTCCACCTCGTATCTGACAAGTTCACTGGAGTTCTCAGCAGCATCCAAAATGCTTGGAGGTGAAGGTATGAAACATAGAAAATTATCAGAGTAATAATGATGATAATACCAGAAAAAGATAGATTGGTGAAGCAGCTAAGATATTATAATCCAAAAAATTGTTATGGGTAATTTTCTTCTCATAACCTGAGGACAAAAACTTTATTACTCTTTAAACTCCAATATTGCACCAATTAAATTCCAGCTTAAGAACTAAGGTCTCCAGTCCACTTTTCATTTGAAAATATGTCTCCTATTCTTGTTCTCAGATGTCCCATAAGAACAACTTTTTATTCTTCCCTTTTTTCATCATATTTCCTATAATTAAGAATTATGAAGGAATATTATGTTACAGAAACTTTGCCAATGTGCTTTTGGTTTTGCAAAAGTACATACTTAAAATCATACTATTTTTTCATGCAAGAAATAATATATATTGAAAAGAAAAGAAAGAAACTTCAAGCCCATATTTTTTTCCTGCTGCATTTTACTTTTCTACCTCAGAGCTCAGATTGCTTTTTTTAATCAAAGCAGTAATGGAAGAACAGTCCTTACACTAAAATGCAATCACATTTAATCATATTTAATATCCTTATTTCTCAGCTGATCAGACTTTAAAAATTTGATTGCTTTAGTTTGATTTAAAACTTAAGGTAAGTCAAACCCAATAAAAAAGGTGCATTTTTGTTGTTAGTATGTTCCAGTTGTGTGGTTTCTTAAAGTGCTTGAGCTTTTGGCTGTTATATTGCTGGAACAAAGATTTCTGAGCACCCTCTCAGTGGCAATGAGCAGAGAATAAAATTATATTATTTTAGCCAAACATACCACATTTTTCTATAAGAAAAAATGAATTGATGATGCATTAATCTTTGTCCTACAAGAGAAAGACTTTGATTCAGTGTCAATATATTGTATTTTTCTCTTCTGTTGTTTTCTCAAACTCATTTCACAAAAAGGTTCAGTGAGACCTACGACCTGGGGGACACCAGGCAAAGTACAATCAACTGGTCGAGGGAGGGGATTGTCCCACTCTGCTCTGCACTGGGACAGCTTCACCTTGAATATTGTGTGCAGTTTTGGGCACCACAATATAAGAAAGATATTAAGCCATCAGAGAGTGTCCAAAGCAAGGCAACAAAGATGGTGAAGGACCTTGAGGGGAAGCTGTGTGAGGAGCAGCTGAGGTCACTTGGCCCATTCAGCCTGGAGAAGAGGAGACTGAGGGGAGACCTCATTGCAGTTACAACTTCCTTGTGAGGGGAAGAGGAGGGACAGCACTGATCTCTTCTCTGTGGTGACCTGTGACAAAATCTGTGGGAATGGCCTGAAGTTGTGTCAGGAGAGGTTTAGGTTGGATATTAGGAAAAGGTTCTTCACCCAGAGAGTGCTTGGGCACTGGAACAGGCTCCCCAGGGCAGTGGTCACAGCACCAAACCTGACAGAATTCAAGAAGTGTTTGGATGATACTCTCAGGCACATGGTGTGGTTCTTGGGAGTGGTCCTGGGCAGGGATAAGGGCTGGACTTGATGATCTTTGTGGGTCCCTTCTAACTCAGCATATTCTGTGATTCTGTGAGATTCTGAATTCTTTTACTCCATAATAAATCCAAAGCAATTCCAGTTGACATTGAAATCTCCCATCTCTCTCTGCAGTCTTCATTTTCAGTCTGTAAATAAAGGACTGCAGCTGAAGCGATGACTCTCATCAGGTCTTTTGACTACATTAAAGTCCACTGTCTTTGCTGTAGTTAAGTTCCAGAACATAACCTAACACAAAAACTGGTTACTTCCTGCTTATATTAATGTAAAGGTAAACTGTATACTCTGCTTGTCTGACTTTCTTTTCACAAACAGTACCCAGATTCCTTTAATCTCAAATTGGATTATGACCTTCATATGGGAGCACGGTAGTTGAAAGTTCCCATCTTTACCACCGATCATGATGGTGAAACATGTCCAAAGACCATATGCTTTAAAAGCAAAACTTTAGGGACCCATTTGTCCTGTACTGAGGTAAGTATAAAGAAACACTCCTTTGAAGTCTCCCAGGTACCCATACTACTTGCAGTCTTACTTCCATGAGAATGAATAGAACAAGTATGCTTTCATATAGACCGAGACTGCAGAATATGTTAAAACTTGATCCTCTCAGTCCAGTAACATATATAAAATTTGCTAAGCCACAGAAGTGAATGAAACTATTGAAATGTTCCATTCCTTGTTAATCTGATGCATGTGTTCTGGGTGGATGAGAGCAGGAAAGGGCAGGCTTATGCCAAAGGTCAGGGTCGAGTCAATATGGAGTTTTAGCACAATCTCAGAGAATGATCTGTGGATTTCTGGGGCCATTAGACCATGATGATTTGACAGGTGTATGTAAACAGTAAAAAAGTTCTTTCTGAGATACATCTTAATAACAGTGAGAGGTAATCAAAAAAGTATGTATGTTGTCTATGTTGGTATCATGGATCAGTCTTATATGGAAAGACTATAATTTCATTAACTTATCATCAAGGTGAATTTATAAAATGATAAACACTGCTTGGGAGTCTGATATACCTCAGAGTAAAGCTTTGTAACTTCAAGGTCACATTAACATGGTTTCATTATTACTTTCTTCAGTGCAGACCTGTTATCTAGAGAGCAGATATTACGTTCTGTGAAATTCACTATACATGCAAAATCAAAAAAAAAAAAAAAACCCCAACCAAAAAGAGAGAGTGCAGCTCCACTGGGCAAGGAATACCATCCTTATAACCAGTTCCTGGTTGCTGCTGGTGTATCTGTATCCAGCTACGCTACAGAACCTCTGAGAAAAGGTGGAAAATGTGAAATGCAAGACGAGAGTGCATGTTGAACCTTCAGTGTGGCTTTCCTGTACTGACGGTCATTATGTCTCCTGTGTTCGTAACTTGTCCATTTGTGGGGCATTACAAATAATGTATTTTTTTTTTTTTTTAAAAATACTGGTACACAATGTTCCAGCTGGCTAGCAGTATTCTGCCTTACATTGTTCAGTCTGTTTCAGTCTGTGTTTGCATTCATTTTAATAGCCAAAAATATTGTGTGGCTGCTGCAAAGTTACTGTACCACTCAAGAGATAGATGAGTTTTGAAGGTAATATGAAATTATTCTCTCATAGCTTGCAATGTAGTTTGGGAGTGGAGGCACTGCATGGATATAAGATGATGATTTAAGTTTTGGCAGACATTGAGTAACAGTTACCATGCATTTTGCCTCCAAATTCTCCTAATTCAACTTAATAGGCAAATCATGTTTTCTCTCTGCTTTCCCGATCATCCTCCATTAACCTGCAGTCTTTGATAAATATGCATTGCCTCATAATGTTGCATAAACATTTTTTAGATGGCAAATAGAGAGTAAATAAAACCCAAGTTAAAATGATATTAAAGACTTTGATGGCTTATTAATCATTTATACAAAGCTTATTAATCAAATGGATACTTTAAACCAAAATGCTTTATTCCAAAATCAGAGAACAGATGCAATGCTAGCCTTTTCTCTATTATGAGGTAAAAGCTGTCAGGAGGCAGTTCTCCATCATATCTAATTCATTTTTAAATGTTCAGACTCCAGGAAGAGGAGTACTTCCCCATACTAACGCACTGTCTACATGTGAATCTGATTCAAGGACTTTGTGTGTTCATGGTGAAAAGGTCACCATATACAAAAATCTGTTTCTCTCCATCACGGTTTTCTTTCTCTTTCCTTGGTCCTTCATTTACTGCTAAGTTTTTTTATCTCTCTGTCAAATCTCTTTGGAGCCTAGTGAATAAAAGAGCATTAACTTTTCTTTGTGTGCCCCAGAGCTAATTGATTCAAAAACCTGCCCCCCAAATCAGCTTTCCTTTGTTAGAGTTTTCAGTACCCCAAGTGAAAACATAGCAATAAAAATCACTGCTTAAGTACTCATGATAGTTCAGTGAGTGCCAGGTTGGGACATGAAAATGGACACTAGTGGCTGGAGAGAAACTGCTGGCAGTAGGACTACTCATGATGGATAAGGAGACTTCTATCCCAGCTGAGTGGAAATCTTTGGGGAAATGTGGAAATAAGCAGCCAGGAGTGTAAAGACAGTAAACTGGTAGACCTTCTGCAATGAATCTTAAAAGGCAAATGGGCTACTATTTGTAAAATAGGTAGGCTGGTTTTTGTTTTACTTCTGAACTTCGGCAGGTAGAAAGTCTGGTTCAATATCCCCATGCAATTGGGCCACAGTGGCAAAAGGAGTTGGATCCCTAAAGATATGGAATCACAGACCAATTCTTAGCTCTTACATCAGAGCTGTAGTAAGTAGCTGCTCTTACTCAAGTCATTCTGTTTAATGTATTCTCAAAGTTACTTGGGAAATTCTGGGTAATTTGAAATCAATAGCAAAACTTATGTTGACTTATGTAAGGGCCAAGATTTTACCTGTAATTTAAATAAGGGAGTTCATATTTTGGCATGTGTTAAACTTGTCATGTTGAAGCATAATTTCTTCATAAGTGCTTAATTTGCTTGACTGAACATGAGTTAAAGGATACACAGCCTGGTCCACATTTAAACATGTTAACTGGACCATGTTAAAATTCACTCTTTAATTCCTAGTCTAGACAAAGTCACACTCTATAGGAGAGGGAAGAAACTGTCTACAATCTGGGTGATTAATGGGCTGAAAGCAGATGTGAGATATAAAAGAGTTTGTAAGCCTCCTTTACTACCTGGAGGTAAAGTTTGGCTGTCACAGGAAAGAGAAAAGGGATAAATTTCAAAGAAGGCTGAAACTGCAGCCAAAATGCATTAAATGATTACACGATCAGGACTCACTTTGATCACACCTCAAAAGTAAAACAAACACAAGCATGAAGAAGAAAGGTTCTTTCCCCCCAAAAATAGCTCAAAAGAATGAATTCATTAAAGAAAAACAAGCACTCTAGGGCAACAGTACCAAACATGATGTGGTGTTTTAAATCCCTCATCCCCACAGTTAGGGTGAACGTGACTGCTTAGGGCACTGGTCTAACCCTGAAGTTTCACTTGATCCCCAGAGAGGCATGGGAGTTGCTGTGAACCTTTGCATATCTGTGAACTATCTGAAGAAAGCATGGCCTCGCTAGTGCACTCTGTGCAGGTTGGTGTGCATGTAACCTGACACAGAAGTCATCAAACAGCTGGAGATCAGTGCCAATGGAAAAAAGAACCAGGGTACCAAGCAAAAAAATAAAATGATGCCAGCTTAAATGGACAAATATCTGTGGATTGCAGAGCTGCAGAACCTGGTGTCATAATTTCCATTTTAAAGACAGAAAACTAGAGAAGGGAGATATGAAATAGTTTATTCCAGTCATCCAGGCTATGAAAGGTAAAAATCTTAGATTTCTGTTTCAATCTGCTGCTGTCTTGTAAACACCTGCTGGGGAAGAAAGGGGGAAAGTATATTCATATATATTCTGGTTTGGACTCAAAGGAGCAGGCAGCATAATGAACAAACTGTATTCTCTCCTTGTGGCCAGAGTTTAATCAAGATAATTTTGCAATTTAGGATGGAAAAATAGCTTGTCCCCTTGTTTAGGTAGTTTAATCCCTAAGACTGTCCAAAAAACATATCAGATTTTAACATTACTTCAGTTTTAAAATCTTGCTCTGTATATTTTGTTATAAGAAGGAGTCAAGCTCCCTGGGTATATACACTTTATAACAGATACTTCTGTTGAAGCCCACATTGATAATATTTGGTACTTTACGCTTTCAAACCTTTAATTTTGAAAGTAACTTAAAGGTTTTAAGTAATAGAATTATGAGACATGCAGAAGACTACAGTCCCAATTCCCTGCCCTGTTTTTCCCTGGTATGTAAAGAAAAAAGTCCATGTAAAGCTCAAAGAAAGGCAGCACCACTCTGTTGCCTGATAGCTTACATTCAAGGGACTGAGCAGATGAATTTGCAGAAGTCTGTATATTGTGTAGTTTTACCCACTGAAGAAAATTCAACCAAGAGAGGAGGTGGTTACCTTGTTCTTTCCTATGGAGTCTCTACATTATTTCTTGAGTCATACAGAGACTCAGACCCTCAATTTGCCCATGTTCAGAAAGGTGGGGTGGCATATTGGTTCTTTCTAAAAATATTTGAGAGTGAAGGTTACAAAGTTTGTTTTAAAATGCCTAGTATTACTTAGGGCTGATTTATAATTCATAGCAGATGACCTCATTTGTTTGTGAGGCAGTAGAAGTCCTCTAAAATCTTAATAAGAAAATGTATAAACAAGTTCAGCTTATGTCAGTGATTTCTTGGAAAGTTAAGCTGGTTGAGATAGTTATTTATTTATTTATTTGTAGTATTGCTAGCAAATGCTCTAACAACATAAAGATATACAAACTAGGGTTTTTTTTTCTGGCATACTAGAACCAGGAAAACCTTTCTGGGGCAGAGTAGGTCTACAAACACACTTCAAGTAATTCCAAAGGCTGTAAATGTATATAATTTGAAAAATATTGCTCTGATAATGTGTCAACAAAGAAACATAAATCAAACTGAACCTNCTTCCTCTTTTTTTTTTTTTTTAACTTAAAATAAAAATTCTGATATCAAAACTAACAGTAAAGAGTGGTTTCAATAAGCAATGCAAGCAATACTGGCTTTTTTCATTTCCTTTTTTCCCCCCTTTATTTTGCATTTTTATTTCAAGCCTTATTATAGATTTTTTTAATGAAAGGAAAAATATCATATAATTACTATCACACTTTTGCTAGCATCTTCTTCAACTTTGATGGTAACAAGTAATATGACAACCTCAGGTCCTCTGTCAAGGGAAAGGGTAAAGTCTTCATTTACTCCTAGTGTAATAGTTTAAACTGGAGAATCCATTTTAGTCAGGGAAGAGTGGATGTTGGTGAAGTTATGAGCTTACTGCATCTTTTAAAATGAAATATTTAAACTAGTGGAACCTTATGTGGTTGATGCATTAAGCTGACATAGGATGTAAATCAAACAACACCTAAATGTCCTTTAACAAAGTCAATTATATTATATAAGCGCAGCAGAGATGGGATTCCTTTATCCTGTGCATCTGTCAGTTTCTTCTCTTGAGATAAAAACCTTTCTGCAGATGCAGAATATCATTTATAAACACTCAGTATTGTGCTATAAACTTAAAAGAAATTAAACAAAAATGTATTCTTTATTAATGTTATTGAAAAATGGTGTTCCATAATCGAAACATCTCCTGGAAACATCTACTCAGTTCCTGAAATCATCTCTATTAGATTATGTAGATACCATCTATGAAAATACTTCTAAACTTAATCTGTCAAGACTTCAAAGAGTCTATAAGCAAATACTTAGATTTGCATTAGATTTTTGACTTTGAAATCCATTATTGTAAGTTCCTTGCTGACTTTGATGTGCTGCCTTTACAACTCCTCTCTGAGAAAGGAGGTGTAAAGGCAGCACATTAGTTTATAGATGTTCACAGACTGTTTTTCGGATAAGGCCATTTAAATCTCTTTTGAAGGTCAATCCCAGCTCTTATCATTCAAGAAGTAATAATAACAGAGAGAGTCTGCCTAGAGTAAGGACTGCTTTAAAACACAAAATAGCAGGGGTGGAATGAACTTACTTAACTCTTGACCTAGCACAATATCAACATTCTAGTGTTTTGCTGTGACAATGCCCTGCTAAGGCATAGTGTGAAATTTCAATATAGGTGTATGGAATTAAATGATTAAGGAGAACAAGAGGTTGCAGCTGTTTACAGCTGGCTTATTTTTTACTTTCATTTCTTTGATTTCTTTGTGGTTGTTTGTTACAATTAATAATGTATTAAGGAACCACTAAAATACTGCTTGAAACACACAGTGATACCCCATGTTCAAACACAGGACAAGAATTTCCATTATGCATATGCCAACATTTTCCAACCTGGCTGGCTAAATTTAGACTCTGAAAATAACCTGGAAGCAACCTCCTTGCTATTTCCAGGCCTGGTTTTTCCTTTCATTAGACCCCTCTACCTACCATGGAAGTAGGCCTGTTTTGGATCTTTTCTACCCTTGTCTGAATGTCAGTTTTCCATAAGTTACAAGATGAATTTCAAACCATTTTGGAATATTAGTGTTTTGCTTCTTGTCACTGTTTCTGCCCCATCAATAAAAATGAGGAAGAGTCTATTTTTCTTTTTTTAAGAAATATTCTGCATGCAAAGTCTCTTTCTAGTCACTTTGTCTAGCTTAATTTTGATTTCAGTGATGATTATTATATGTACTAGTCTTATAAGGACAAAAGATTTTTGGATGCTGTTGCCTCCAAATAAGGGACCTCATTCTCAGAAGATGGAGCGTTATTTTTGAGTTCAAAGTTTACAAAAGAAAGTAATAAAAAAACACAGAAAATCTTGAAATTATTAAACATCGTATTGAACAACATTTAGCAGATTTGCTTCTTCTTTTGTAGATTTTGAATGTAGTTTGTTACATGTTCTGCTATTTGAGTGCTGACAAATCTAACTTTGCAATAACTAGAGTATTTGCATGTGATTTATGGGTAGAACAAGTTAGTTTTGAAACTGACCTTGCCCAGATGCAGTTTTGTGTGATTTCAGTAGCACTTTCTGTATTGTTAATGAACTAATAGAGGTGCTTCAAAATGTCAATACAGTATGGTAACTTTTTAGGAGATTTGTCTCTGCTATTCTAGTGAGACAAAGAAGTTGCATTCTGAACAAAACAGTGCTGTGATAATCCCATCCAATACGTTGCAAAAGTGACCAATACTGAAGAAATCTGCAGGGGAATGTGCAAATATGAAGGGATCCAAACTACTCCTTTAAAAAGAACAGGGCCAGACTGATTTCAGAACTTTTATGCTGGCATGTTTTCAGGTGTGTTTTGAGATGCCATCACTGCTTCTGTGTTAGTTTTCCTCTGGTCAGGAAAATACAACTACATATTGCACTTCACAAGGTTTTTGGAGAAAGTAACTTTAGAATGGGCTGTTTTACTTGAAAAGGGATCTTCTTACCCAAATTATTTGCAAAATATACAAATATTTATAAAAAAACTAGCTATTTTAAACCTTATATTTAAATGATGGATAACAGTGAGAAAAGTCAGATATGTCGTCCATCAACCTACTTACACGCAAACAGCACCTAAAAGTGCTGTTTCAGCATATTACGTATGTGCTACAATTCCTTATGTGTTTTCTCACTTAAACAGTTTCAGAACCCAGATTTGCTTCTGTTGATTTTAGGTGCTTATCAAATCCACATTTTGAATGATTCTTGGGCTTCTCCACAGATCAGTAGAGGCATGGAGGATTTGTCACCCACTTTTCTGTAGATGGGAAGTGATGCACAGAGATGAAATGGTTTAGTGTTTCACGGACACTCTGTCAGGGCAAGTAGTTGAGATCACCATTCCTAAAGTCTAGGTGATTTTGGATCATTGCAGTAGCCTTTTCTTTTTTGATCTAGAGCTTACTCCATGGCTTTTGCAGCAGGAGAAGGAAAATTCACATGTATGAGCCACTCTTCAGCATGTAGTTGTAAGGACTGTTGGACAATTTAACACCAGTTATGGATTGCATTGAAAGAATTTTCCTTAGAGGTAGTGCATTGGTGATTTTTTTGTCAGTACAGTAAGTGTATTGCTCTGACTGCTCTAACTTCACAGGCAGGTTGGAGCATTTGTGCCACAATCTGTACTGTGGAAGGCTGGAGGAAAGCAACAGCTTGTGGGTAGAAAGGCTACTAAGCCCTCTGCACACCAGGAAACAGTTTTTTATGCTGAACTTTTCATTCTGGCCTAGAAATAAAAGCAATCCTAATGTAGGTCAGGAGGAAAAGAAGTAGTTTAGGCCTCTTACTCTAAGCTTACAAGCTGTAGTAGCGATCATTCACGTCACTGATGTCAAACACTAGATTTAGATAGTTAAAACTTTAACTCCTGTAGCAATGATGAGGAATATCCAGGATCTACTTAAATGTAAGCTTATATTCCTTAAATGCAAACAAAAAGCAGCGTGCCTCAAATTCTTTAGACATTAGCAGAATCTGACTCAGGAACTTCAGTGTACATATATAGAAGGATCAAAAGAAAACTTCTTTTACAAATACTTTTCTAAAGATTTCATAATTTTAAGACTGCAGTGTTATTTCTTTAAAAGCTTCTCCTGCATCATTTACCTTCCCTTCATAGTTAAACAAATAGAAATACTTCCCCTCCCTGCCCCCATAAACTGAAAAACTGCCCAACAGGATCATTGCATAAGATCTCAAATTCCACTTGTCTATGATGTAGTTCTGCTTAGGGTCCAGTTTTCCCCTTTCCCTACTGACCTGACAACAGCAGTGTATTTTATGCCTGCCTGAAGATCACTGGAGAAGTGCCAGTCATAATCTTCCCCTTATTGATTCTGGTCAGCAGCTATTGACAGCTTTAAAAAGATTATGTTTTAATTGGGGATCAGATAGATGGCATTTTAAGGTATTTAATTTCACTTTGCAACTCACTATAGATTATCTGAGTGGTTCCACAACTCAAGGAGGATAAAGATGAATGTGTTGTCCTTTTCTTTAGGTGACCCTGAGTGCAAATGTAGCTCAGGCTAAAGTGACTGAAAATCTTTTTCTATCACTGGGCTGAAAAGGTTGAATGTGAATTCATTAGTATTATCTTTGTTTAAGGCACAATATCTATATCTCACCAAGCTCACATCTTCAGTGGTCGCACTTGTTCTCATGTGGTTTAAGAAAGAAATAAAGTGATGAGGTAAATAAAGAAAATTCAAGACAAAGAGTTAGAATTTGCTTTGTCTGGAAACTTGTATGTTCACTTAAAACTCTGCAGAGTAGATGTGCAGAAATACCATCAAAAAGATTGTACAGAGGTCCCTAATTTGATGGTGAATTCTTCTTCTTGCAAAGGAGGCTCAGGTGATGCTGCAAAAAATGCTTCCTCTGTATATTCAAAGGAATTAAGATACTCTTACAAAGAAAAGCAGTTCAAGAGACAAGCAAACAAAAGCAAATACTAAATTCCGAGACCTACAACCACCTCATTTAGCTCAGCTTGATCAGTCAAAGTCCAGCATCCAGTTCAAAATTGTCTGGTTGACTGTGTGAAGAGGCCTTCAGGAAATCAAGATCCATCTCACGAGGAGACACTTACTAACACATACTTGATGAAGTTCAGAGCCTCATGTCCTGTGTATGCCAGATGCACCAAGGATTATAATTTCAGATTTATTGGGCTGTAAATGGGAGAACACTTTTTTTCCAGAGATTCCTTTTTTATCTGTCTAGGCTTGATTTGGGGGCTCTGAAAAAGGAATTAGATTTTCCAACATCCATCAACATATTGCAGAGAAATTGATCATCTTGCATGGGACAGATTTGATGTTTCTCAAAGGTATCCCCTTCACTACACACTAATCCTTAGCATGTATTGATGATTTCTGTGAAATGCTCTATATGTATAAATACTGAAATTTTACTTAAGATAAAACCTTGAGAGACCATTTGCTGCTTAATTTCATCATCAAAGAACACAGCAATTGCAGTCGATATGTCCACAGAAGAATTATAAAAGAAAGTTTGTTTGTCTTACATGATTGTTGTAAGACACATTTGTATGCCAGTAAACAACTATTGAATAGAGTTAGTATTCCTGATACATCAATAGATAAAAGGAAGAGCCAATTTTTGTAATAAGAGGAGGATCTTAAAAATCCCTCTTAAAGAGTGAAATGAATGATTTGAAATATTTGTTCCCTTGAAATTCCTTATATATTTTGAAAATATATTTAATAGGTGAAACATAGTCATTGTACTCCCTCATCCCACTTATACCAAAGGACCAAATACCAGTCATTAAATCTCTTCACTGTCTCCCAGACCTTGTAAGTCAACAGACTCCCTGAGCTGTGTGTGGAAATGAATAAAGTGTGACATGGATACCTAAAACAGACCAAATGAATTGCACATGGAAATATGTAATTCCTTACTTTGACTATAAAACCACCTCAGTTTAGAATTCTAGAATGGTGAGATGCATCCCACCTTCTTTTATGTGAGGGTGCCTACCACAGTTAGACTTTGCCTACAGCAACACAAAATAAGGAAGGGATTTATTTTCTCTGCAATACTCCCACAGGCCCTGATACCTTCCTCCCTGCTGCCTTTTCAGAGCCTTAATACACAAAGTCAGGAATTAATTTGTCCTCACACAGTTCCTGTGAGATTGGGAGACACAGTTGTCCCTACAGCACTGCTGGAGACCTGGAGCTTGGGCTGAAAGGCAATATGTCCAAGCTTATGGGTAAGTCAGCAGGACAACAGGGAGTTGAGAGCCAGGATCACATCCTGACCAGAATATAATTTATTTTCCTCAGTAAAAGTCTAACTAAATAGTAAATTTAGGGGAAATCAGAATGAGAGTGACTTCTGTGAACTTTGCAGAAGTGATAAGCCTTTAGGGGAAGTTAAAAATAAGTTGTCCTTTACTCTGAGTTCAAGATTCTCTTGTGTTGGCAGAGATCCTTGTGTTCCTTGTTGTCTTGAGAAGCTGGTTGAAGCAGTATGCCTTTGGAAAGCCTTACAGAAATATGGAGAAAGTTGCAGTCCTGTGGCCTTTTGTGTGACTCCTGTTATATTCCACTTCTTAACACAGAACATTTCTCTCTGCTTGCTGAAACAGTAGTCAGCTATCCTTCAGAAAGTCTGTAGGCTCTCATAGCAGAAACAAGATACGCTATTTCGGCCAAAGATGGAAGAGATGAGCCTGTAGGAAGAGAACAAAAATATGAAGTAAGATGATGGACCACTGTACACTGACCAAGAGAGCTGATCAGAACAGTGAGCTGCAGTGAGAGACTATTTGGCAGCAGTGCTCAGATGGCCTACAGGAGGGTGACGCAGGTATCAGGGAGGGAAAGGGAGAAGGGAGGTTGCAGTAATCAAAAGGACAGATGAATGCACTGCAGAGCTTAAACTACCCACCAAGGACAGACTTTCAGAATCACCTAGAAATCCAGTGTGCAGCAATTGTTTCCATACAAAGGATTTAGTTGAAATAACCTCCAAACCCACATTGAGAAGGTAGTATTAATTGGCTCTCAAGTTTAAATGTTGAGCAGCAATTTATATTTCATGCACTAACTCTCATATAGGCAAAAACCAAAGAAAACAGGCCTTCTTGTGGCTAGCAGTGAAGATGCTGCTTTTCCTCTTTACATCAGATATTACATATCCCAGAACTATTTCCTTACATTTGAAAAGACTTTCTTTGTGGCTGAGGTCAGACTGGCAGACTCCAGGGAAACAGCATCAAACTCTCCCCATAAATTTTATTCTCAGAAAGTGAGTGACTCCATTCCAGAATGGTTTGGCTGAGATTTTTATTGTTGTCAATCCGTAAGAACAATTATAAATATCATAATCAAGTAGTTGAATTTTAATCATTGCCCATGGTTTCTGTTCTCACAAAATGGCTCTAATGAAAAATAACTTTGCTCATTCCTGAGCCACTTCTTTGACCTGGCCTGAATTCAGGACAATCTTTTTCATCTCCACATGGAAGTCAACCTCTCGGTCTTTCCCAGCCCCAGTCTCAGCCTGGGTTATATTAATTTGCTTTTAGTGGTCAGCAACCTCAAGGAAAATCTATGCTCAGCTGCTCCCTGCTGTTTAATGGGCTGATTCAACATCAGAGAAGGAGAGGTCTCATGCATTTTCCTCAATTTTATCCTTCTTGCTCCTGATTCACTCATTCAACTACACTAGTGATGGAAACGGTGGGACTCCACATATATAGATGCAATCCCAGCAGACACTGATATTTGAAGCACTGTATTCTACAGACCTGCTTTGAGCAAGGTTAGTCAACTCAGTGCTTAAAAAGCTGGCAGCCATCTGGAGCCCAGCCTACGCCAGAGTTCAAAATTGTTTCCTTCACTGTTGGTAGCAACAATGGGGAGGGGGGTGGTGAGTTGAAAGCTTTCTTAGAAGCAGAATTGGAGAAGAGGAGAATTCACTGCAGGCTGAAGTCACGAGGTAACCCCAGATCCTAGAGGTTCATGGACACTGTGCCCTGTAGTACAACCTCTGCTTAGAGGCATCATTAAACTCATGATAATTAGCAAGTCATTAGGTTTTGACTACACTTAAAGGTTAAAAGGAGAAACTTTGGTGATGGATATTTTGTAATTTTCTTTCTCATGTGTTATGTATTCTCTTTGTGCTAAGTGATTCTGGCACCCATCTCTTACCCACAAGCTGAACTCAGCTCATATTGAAACTCTTCTTTGAAAACAACCCAAAAGTTATGTCAGCTTTTCGTAAATTGAGGCCACATTAAAAAAATGGTGGGTAGGAAAAGTTTAACACCAGTGACTCTTTAATTTTTGATCAGAGCCTTGGAGATGTGCGTTTGATAACAAGCTAGAAAGCTGTACTATAGCACTTCAGTGCAAAACTGCAAGATGACTAAGCCTTGATGAGATAATGTGGGGCATGTAATTTTCTGTAGTCAATACTTCCTGTAATGACTCCTCGAATATGATCTTGCTTGATTAAGTATTGCTTAACGACTTCTATCATTGTCCATCTTACTATCCACAGAATCGTCAAAGCTGTCTTGCTTGCTGTCTTGTTGCTGTCTTTGGAACAAATCTCAAGCTATACTTTTCAGACTCAAAACATAAAAAGTATGTCACCCATAGTATTCCCAAGGAATTTAAGCTAATGTATCCTAGGACTCTAAAGTGCTGTAGCAGGATAACAATAAATCTAGAAATTGTTTGCAATGTATTTTATACTTTGGGAGTAGTATTCTCATATAGTGAGCTGTGTAAAGCACATGCAAGAATTTTTGTCTGCTTCTGACTTTAAAAGTGAGGAAAATTCAGTAACAACTGTCCTTCAGAGTGTTGAATGCATTTCAGTTCATTCTATTTTTGTAGAACAAACTGAGGACTAAAAATAAAATAATAGGCATAATAATAACAAAAAAATAAAGGAAAAAAGAAAAAGGTACCATGCCATGTAGTGGAATAAGCAGAGAGGAGAATTGTGAGGCACAGTCTGTGTAATATCTGGCTCTCTAGGCCTGCCATGTGAATAGAGGGAGAAATCACAATTTGTCTATAACCCATTTTGAGCTACCTTTTCTGACATAGTCTACAGCCTCCCTAAGAACTTTGGCATTTGTGGAACCAGCTCTGTGTCCCATCCCCTTGGCAGCCTGTCACAGCTCAGAAGACATCTGAGGGCTACTGAGCATCAGAAGAATACTCTTACATCATAAGAATTCTTTGCTTCTGCAAAAGTTTGAGGGTGCCAGAGTTGCTTTGGATGGCTGCACAAAACCATGATCCTGCCCATGGTTACCAGCAGATCTTGGCAGAAAAACATCCTAAGAATGGTGTGGTCATATTAGAGAGAAAAGATTCCTCTCATCCCCATGGATGGGTTCTGTATTTTCATTCATCCTGCCTAGATCTGGGATTTTTACACGAAATTGTGTGAAGCTGCAATTAAAACCAGAAGCTAAATGCTTGGCTTCCTTTTCAGGTTTTTATTCAGTAATAGAGAATTTTACCTGCAGATAGCAGCAAATTCTTATGCATTATAGAATGAGATCTTAGCAATGGGGAAGCACCTATTTATTTTTTAATAAAATAAAAAAGAAAAGTGGTATTTCTCTACCTATTTGATGACAAATTATGGCACATTTATTTTGCTAGCAGGTTTGGTTAGATTGTATGATATCTCACCTGACAAAGTTGCATGCATTTGTTACAGTAGCTGCTTCTACTGTAATATGTACAGGTAAAAGTGAGTAGGATGAAAGGGTGTAAGTGCTATGATTCTTGACTTTAACCAAGTCTGAGATAAGAGTCTACAAGAAAAGCAGTTTCCATTTTTTCAGGGAGTTTAAATTGACATCTTAAATAGATGAGAAATAAAAATATTTTGCAATGGGGACTATCTAAAGACTTCATCCCTTAAGTATCAATAGAGAATAGTATCTACAATCCAAGATACTACTGTAGCATTAGGTTATAGAGAGGGCTGAGTGGGATGACAAAAAGCCTTGTGCATTACAATAACCTCCCCCCAAGTACAGACATCTTTTCCTTTGCTTGCTGTGCTGTTGCTTTTAATCTCTTTTTTTTTTTTTTTGCATTCTTAATTTCATTTTTCTGACAGAAATTACATTGTTAATATTATACAAAATGGACCTGTTCATGCATATTATACATTTTCTTTGATCTGACTTACTTGATACCGAAAGAATTTTCTGAACTGTTGAAGAAATTGAATGCAAAATGAGGGTGCATGAACAGAGAGAAACTGTGTAGTCATGTAATATTTTGGTCCATGAGGCCTGTGATCCCCATTATGATACATTTATGGTACAGATTTTTGCCTTTTGTTTTCTGACTTCCAGCTGCTGAATAACAACTGCCTTGTTGGACAATCATGATGAACAATGTTATATAGTACAGTATGGTATTCTCGTTTTTATCAGCTGCCAATATTTAGATTGTAGTCACTCCAGAAAATATATAAACAGGTGCCACACAAAGACATTACTTCATTCTCCGATGTGGGCTGGAATTTGGAAAAGCTGTATGATCACGGAAATCCCATTATTTCCCTGATGATGGTTCTTTTTAGCATGAGTGGCACAGGGCAGAGTAGTACATCTTCAGAGGGCAGTTCACAAGCACACACTGGAAACTGGGCATCCAGTTTTAACCTCCTTACATGAAAAGAATATTTTCAAAGCTGAGGGTGGGCAGTCTAAAACTGTCCTGCAAGTCTTGAGTGCTTAAAGTCTCAGGCAGGCAGCAAGTCAAGGAAAGCTGCAACACAGCTGTGCCCTTGAAGGAAGTTGGTTTTCAGTAGCTACTCTGCTGCCCTTTTTATACTGAGGTGTACTTCACATATGAGTCAAAAATGAGAGCTCAATTTGAAACAGAATTTCATGCGTTTACACATTTCTATTGCTTTCCCTTCCTGCTTTCTGGAGCTGTGTATATTAGAAAATCCTATATGTAAGAAAAATGACTGAATAAAACATATTTCATGTTTGTATTTCCTGTGTCCTGCTTTTTATAAATTTAAGACCTTGCCGTTACATTAAGAAACAATCTTGGGGGCACAGATCTTCCGCTGGTAAATTGTCATCACTCCAGTGAAGTCTGTGAGGCCAATAACCTTCCTGACTTTGTAATCAAGCAGTCAAATAAGCATTTCCTGTTGTGGATAATCTATTCAGTAAATATGGAGGGTTTAACTTTACCAGAAATATTTTTATCCTTCCCCTTTGTGTTTTTGTACTTAATACTATCTAGTCAATCAATTACTTGATCAGCTACTCACCCACACAGGCATGCTTTCTATAAGTTTGTAACAACCCCTTGGCACCAGATGTGGAAGTTCTGGGAACTATCTTGACTGAAAAGACTGAAAATGCTGCCTTAATGAGAAATGTACTGTATCTAAGCGAAATGAACTTGGACCACTGCACATTGCCAGATCATGCTTTAAAATCTAGCATCAACAAAGGTACCTTTTTAGCACATTTTCTAGTTTCATCAATTTTTAATATTTGAATCTTTCTTTTCAGAGCTGCTTGTCTTGGGACTCAGGAATTCTTCATTGAAGAATGTTTGTTTATTTGTTTTAAAAATAGATTATTACATCCATTCCTAGCCGGCAGACGATTTGGACTTGTAGCCAGAGCATGGTTAGAAGAGATGCCCTCAACCCATATTACTTTGATATGTTGTTGAACAATTATGTCCCCTGATAGGATCATTTTTGCTTTTTCTATCTGATTTCCCCTTTTTCTTTTTATCTGAAACACCTTCTTAGATATTTTTTTTAATATTACATTCCTTTCTGTGTCTAAAAATGTGAAGCTTAACATGAACCTCTCTTATATTTTCCACCAGTCTTTCTCAGGTTTTCTGTAATCCTTCTCTCTTTTACTAACTATCATGTCCTTGTTACACCGGCTGGCACCAGTTTATCACTGTGTGGGTGTTAACCAAAACCGTGTATTCTACATCCTCTATGTCGTTTTCTCCGAACTGTTAATAATGGATTGTTTCAAAAACTGCCCATGATACACCTGACACCTCAGGCTGCAGGCTTGGTGTTAAAGAACTCTCTGAGATAGGAGGGTTTTCCTGTCTTCACACCAATGACTCAGCCATGGTAACTCTCCTCTGGGGAGTCATTAGCACCTTCACACCCAACCTGAGGGGTCATGTCTGCTAATGGGCCATCAGGGATTCCAAAAATATTCCATGACTCATGGAGTAAATCACCCACTGTGAAACTCCTACCCTGAGGGAGAAGCTGGTCAGTCCCACATGAACCCGAGCGTATATAATCTTGGGGTGTGGGAACTTCTGGTACTACTCATTGGATCCAGAGGAGGACCAGAACCTCAACAGGACTGCAACTGCCACTCGACCAGACCATCATCCTCACCAACAAGTTTTCCTTTCCCTTTTCCTTCTTTTCCTTCTTTTCCTTCTTTTCCTTCTTTTCCTTCNCTTTTCCTTCTTTTCCTTCTTTTCCTTCTTTTCCTTCTTTTCCTTCTTTTCCTTCTTTTCCTTCTTTTCCTTCTTTTCCTTCTTTTCCTTCTTTTCCTCCTTTTCCTTTTTTCCTTTTCCTTTGTACTCAGGGGGACCACAAGGTGCTCCACACAGGGGCTGGTGAGCTCCATTCTATTTGTGCACCAGGGTGCTGTCTTATACATCTGGGTTTTGTGGACTAAAACCAATTTTTTTCTCTGTA
>VXBX01000690.1:781025-795029 GCA_013400415.1 Scytalopus superciliaris | reverse complement strand
TCGGCCGGCGCTCCTGGAGGGGCTCGGCCCTGGCGGGGTTGCCCCGGAGGCTCCCGGCGGCTGACGGAGCCGTGCTGAGCCGAGGCCGGGACAGAGCAGCGCTTGCAGGGCTTGGCTCTGGCACTTCCCTTACTCAGCTGCGCCCCAACAGGGGCTGCCTAAGGCGTAGACCTGAACTAGGGCAGAAAACGCCTTGCTCTGCTTTCAGTTCCTCCGTCTCTTTAAGGAAAAGAACGGTTTTATTTCAGATATGAAATTCAAGGAGGATGGTGATGACACCCACAGAAAACGTGTTGCAACAGCTTGTCATACAATAATGACATCCAAAGACTTGTAAAAGAAACTGATTAAAATGTTACTAATTCCTCAAGCAATGCAGGGAGATTTTCTGGATGGCTTTCTGTTTTCTCTTGTAGTTGACCATCATAGCTGGGTGCAGTTTCCACATCAGATTCTCACAGACTGGAGGGCTAAGAGTTTCTAAAAGCTGTGCATTTAATTACTAGAGATAGTTTTTTCAGAGACTCTGTGCTACTTGGCACTTTATAGATTTGTGTCCCCTTTCCCCCCAGAATAAAGGGCTGTGGTAGTGGGTATTTTTATAAAAGCAAAGGTTGAGAGACAGTAGTTTGTTGAGTGGATCGAGATGTCTGGCTTGCAATTTTTAAAAATTTTCTGTTATTTCTAAGTGTTATTCGAAAAAGTGGAGCTTTCTGTGTATACTTCTTTTAGGGAATATGGTCGTGTAATTTTTCTGGTTTTGAACTGACCTACCCTACAAAGTTCTTATTCAAATGATTCTGCTTCAATAGATGGAAAAACATAATTTATAATGCCACTTCCATACTCCATTTGCATCTAAAAGGAATTTTGACTTTGCTACATAGGTTTTAAAAGGAAGGTTCTATATAGGCTATAGTAGTTGTTTCCTAGTGGATGCCTGTAAGTATAAAAATTAATAGGAAATAAAAGACAACTTAAAATTACTATTTTAATTTCTTAACAGACATTTGGAAAATCTGTGAATTGTCTACATTTTGAAGTAATTAATCATATAGGACCAAACTTCCATCTTACAGAAGATTATAGTAATTATCGAAGGTCAGAATCTACTAGCTTTAAATATTTTGTGAAATTTGAATCTTGTGCTAATGATTTAGTATAATAAATTTTGTTAGTTCCAAAAATGTATTGTAGAAGGGTATTAATAGTCTAATTTCACCTTGTAACTTCTTCTAGAGCTGAAGGTTATCTTACTTATTTTAAGCCTTTCCTTTAATTTCAGTATCAGACTCATTTAATTTTGTAGTAATAGTGATGGGGTTTTTGATCTTGTCTCAAAAACTAGGAGAGTATTTTCAAATTCCTGTGTTTACCTGTGGGAATACAGTTCCTCTCGAAACTGGGGTCCTGGTTATAAAAGTGAACTCAGCAGTTGCTGGATGTGCTCAGCAGACACATTGCCGGAGGGCTGCTGAAGTTGAAGGATGGTACACGTGTACTACACTAGGAGAAGAGTAGTGCACACCAGGCACAGAGTCTCTGAGACATGAAGAGCCGTAAGGGGTGACAAAACTGAGGTGACTGTCTGTAAAATTTGGGCACTTGTTATGTTGTCTTCAAGACACAAGCTGCAGTTTTAAATGTTAAAAAAGAGGAGGGAGGGCCAGGGAGAAGAAAGGATAGAACTGTATGGGTTTGCTTTCTGAGAACTGGGTGATAGTGACTGAAAAATTTTGGAATTACGGAACAGCTTGAGACACATGGATAGCTATGTGCATTTTATATTGGACATTTTACCGACATATAAAATTAGGATTTTTGATGTCTAGCTTTCACAGAGAATGTTAGCTCGTTAGACAAATGCAGCTAACCAAAATCAGGCAGCCACTGGCCATTCTTAATTTAAATCAGCAACCATTAGAAAAGGCCTGGTATACAGAGGAGGACAGATCTTCAAAATTATGCATTGCTGTTAAGGCTCTGATTACTGCTATTTCAACATAGTTTTGTGAATTAGACACTGGCTTATTCATAAGTTTGGGGGTGTGACTGTTCTCTTGCTCTCAAAGCAATTGAATGCATTTGTACAAATAAAATAGTGGCAGATAGATGATATACATGAGGTCCAGAATAACCCACCTTTTGTTTCCTCCACCTGGCATTTTTATATCTGAAAAATGTGTATAATTGCACTTTTTTCCCCATAGAAACAGTACAGTGATTTAATTTTTAATGGTAGATGCTGAAGATAATACTCTCTTTCTGTGGTTATGAAAGTGTTATTTAAATGATTTATAGAAAAGGTCTCAGTATGGTATCTGCATGCAGCATTTTACAGGATAAGATAAACTAGAAGAAATTGCAAAGATATGTAATGGTATAAAGCATTTGGGATTAGAGGTTGCTAGGAGAAAAAATCATTGAGTAGTATCTCTCATTCTAGATCAGCTGCAGCAAAGCAGCCTAGAAACACAAACCTCTGGCATTTTCTGATCCTGGGTAGGAAGCATCTGATTATTTAAAAACATTTCCTTTTTCTAATTAAAGCATCATCAAAGACTTTATTTTAGATGCTCTTTTTTCTAAAGCAGGAGAGTGTGTTTCAAGACCAAGAACCCTTTCTAGCTGGATTAATATGTAAAAATGTTGGGAAAATGAGAAGTTAACTAAACAGTTACATCAAACATAACTATGTAAAAACAGCTGGCTTTGATCTGAAGTTCACCCAGTCTTCTAGGCCTAACCTCACTTTGAAAAACATGTCTCATGGAATAGTTGAGTTTGCAGAGAAGTGCTCTTCTCACACAGTTTGTACCATTCCAGAGGCATCTTGGTGGCTCTTGGAAATTCCACGAAACTTGTTGCTGGATTAGTCCCAGAACAAGAAAAATAAATAGAAGCTGGGATACAAAAAACCAGACAGAATTACAAGTCTAAAGAAGAACTGAGGAGAACAGCTAATAGGGGCATTGAAGTGGAAGCCTTTATTGAATGTGTTTGTGACCCAAACTGCAGCAACCTGCTGTATGTTGTTTTAAGAAACATAAAACCTCCACTAGCTATCAGTGTTCTTGATTGCATGGCAGAATTGCAGTTCAGTGATAATTCAGTTGTAGTATGTTAACTGCATACATTTTCAGTCTCCTTTATGTGGGTAGTTGTTTGCCTAAGAGTCTGTGCTGTCACTAGTATTAGAAGAATGTTAGGTGTGGACTTTTGATTTGATCATATCATGCTAGTCAAACAGATTTTGATGTTTTATCCAATATTAAGTGAACATGAACAACATGGTAATTGTACAGTCACCACCAGGAAAGAAATATTGCACAGTTTTTGAACTAACTGATAGTCAGCTGGGTGTGTGATGTGTTATTCACTTTGTCTTGTGACTATGACATGGAGGACATCATGCTTCTTCAGATACATGACTAATTAGGACAATGCAGTGATATTAATTTTGAAGTTTTTCATTCTTAGAGTCTGATTTAGTGCTTGGTTTTTTTAGCACTGTAGAAAACAATCAGCCTTCTCCACTGAACTCTTATTGAGCTCAGGATTCCCAGGCAATTCTCTTTATGCTATGTACATACATAGCACACATGACCTGGACTGCTTGGGAAGCAAAGGAGTTTGGATGATGTGTAAAACTGATGCAGAAGTGCATAGTACTTGGGTTTTCTTGAAACCTTCTTATACCCTTGCCTGTTTTGTGGGTTTTTTCCTCTCTTCCTTTATTCTGTCCTTCAGTGAGACTGGTAGCGATGTCACTTGGTTTGTGAGCAGTGCTGCGTGCCCTCGGCTCCACTGTAATGCAGTGACAGTCACTTTTGAAACTTAGATTGAATGTGGATCTAAAATTACCTGGAGGTAAAGACCTGTGTCCTTGCAGTTATGTGAAGAAAAGGACACTTAAGTGATGAGGTGACTTGTTTGTCTCTTTGGCCACCTCCTCTTTCCTCTTTACCCTTCCATTTTTTGCAAGTCATGAGCTAGTATCAGTAGCACAATGGCAGTACTGGATTCAATTATCAGTTGGGTTTCAACACTTTGCCTAGTTCATGAGAGAGCCCCACATGACCAGTGCCTCCCTCATTGGCCCCTTGAACATTATGAGTGGTGGCAGACCACAGATAACCTGAGCAGAGGGGTCAGACAGTGATCTCAATGTGATTCTAAAATTCCCATTGAATATGCTGTTGCCTTTCCAGAAGAAAATGGGATTGTAATGAAGAGCTGATGGAGAACTACAGGAGGAAAGGAATGTGTGGACATGGAAATGAATTGGAAGACTTGTGTGGAAGTACTTTGAGAATGTAAATCACAGAGTATTTCAACACCATGTACATAATCTAGCCTGTGATTTAATATAGGATCAAGACATTAAAACTCTAGTACAATTATTTAATGCAGTGACATTGCTGACTCGCATTTCAGGGTGTGGCATCTATTAACTGAGACTTTTATGCTCAGCTTTGAAAAGTTAAACACATTTAGTTGTACTTTAAAAAAAAATCTGCGTAAATGGCTACTAGGAAGTAAAAACCCCCAACGAAACCACACAACCAAAAGTCAGAAAAGTTTGTCTTCTTCGTGACTTAAAACTGGAATTCTGTGTGAGTTTTATTCATCCCCCTCACTAGCTTTTCTGGCTAAAGGACCAACAAACAGAAGGACTCATACTGTCACGATAAAAGATATTTCAAAGGCGGCTACGATTTAGTATGATTTATTGCACAAGAGAAATCATAAGTGTGCTTCTGTTTATAATTGTAACCCCAAGCATTTGTTCATAGCCTACTTCGTTGTCTTGTGCACTTTTGTGTTGGAGCACTGAATTAGCAGCACTGTGTACAGTGCCCTGGAGGAGGCATTACCGCTGCTCATAGATGTTAGAGGAATATTTTGAATTACTTTTTGAATTACTTGAGCTATGGGCTTCAGTAGAGGGGAACAGTGCATACACATGCAGTTCCAATACCTTGCAATTAAAACCACTGTTTTTTTAAAAAGCTACACCTCTTCTAGTCACAGACGTGTAATTGCTGACAAAACACCAAGGAACAAATTTGAAGAAGCTAGTAGTTACCAGTCTGGAAATAGCATTTTATTAGAGTTCGGTAAAATCTTGCATGTTAGCGAGTGAGGATCTGTGTTTAGCACTGTCTGTTTCAGGGCCTTCTGTACCTGTTCTGTATTGAGATTTACTGAAGCAACCTTTGACAGAGGTGAAAACTTGAGTAAGAGCACAGTAAAATCAGTCACTTGGCTTCCCTGTGGGTTTTTTTCTTTGTTTTGGTTTGGTTTGGTTTGGGTTTTTTTTGTATTTGCCTAAGGATGGTAGGAAGTCTTGGGAGGTACTTAAGTATGAGAGTTCAGTCAATGGTTAATATTTTTCAGGAGGGCAGTCTGCATCCTCATATTACTTTTACCTTTGTTTACTGATACAGGCTATACTAAATAGCTCTGTCAGTAAACTTTAGAACATTGCTGCTAAGTTCTGTAACAACAAAATGGGCTGTGACTTCAACTCACAGGCATCATTGATGAAATATAATATGAAGTGATTCTTCTTTGTTATTGTGTACTATGCAGTGACAGGGCTGACTTAAAAATTTTATTTTTGTTGTTCCAGCATGTAATTCAGCGCTGACTTGTAAATTACTGTAGGAATGTGTATACAAGTGGACATGTTTCTCATTACAGAACTCTACAATTGGTGTTTTAATCATATTCCACAGCGAATGGAAATTTCATTCTGGTCATGATCACCATACGGAGATTCTGTTCCTTTGTGGCTTGAAAGGAGAGGTTGCCTCAGGCTTTTGGATTACGCACTGACTATAATGCCTTGTACTTCGTTTCACTATATAGTCATTACAGTATCTAAAATAACAATACTGACACATTCTAGTGCTGACTCTTCTGCACTTTTGTGCTGTGAAGACATATGAAAAGTACATTTTATTAAGAAAATAATGCAGTAAATTATAACTACTTCTACAGATAAATTTTCCACTTCACAGGATTGGAAATTTGATGTACAGCAGACAGTTTACATTTTAGACTTGCATGATTTGAATTTTGCAGGAGCCAGTCATCTGTATGAGGAGGAAAGGTTTGGCCATCTCTGGCATGTAAAGAGTATTTACTGTTACAGTAGCACAGGCTACAAAACCATAGCCAACAGTGTGACACCTTATTCCCAGCAAATGATCTGGGGGTTTTTTTGTTGTATTGGCTTCCATACGTTTATTTTATGACTGGTATTTGGGTGCAAATGTTTCCCTTTCTGCTTATACTCTAGCTTAATAATGTAGGTTAATACAAGCTGATAAGAGTTGTTCCTCTGTGTTCAGACTGGCTATCAGACTGGCTCGGGTAGGTGGGAAAGGCACCGAGTGATAACTTTCTATTCACAGAATGGCCTGCCTACTTTGTGAATTTATGTTCTGATTGGAGAAGTCTGTGACAATCAGCTTTATTTTTTAATCTATTTAAATAGTATTTTTGTGTATCTGTGCTTGCTGGGAAAACTGTGCTAGCAACACGGGAGTTCACAGTCAATATCTCACACAGACAACTTGCTGAAGTAATCCAGGTACAGTAACATGGATAGAGATGAAGAAAACTACTATGGAAAACATGGTAATTTACTCGCTTTCTTATGACAATTTGACGTGCGTGATCTAAATCTTACATATTTCAACTGTGTTATTTCAGTTGACTTTAATGGGCTTGGACTCAGTCTCCAACGGTTTTCTGTAACTTCTTCAATTATTCCAATATTTTAACAGTTTATGGCATTTAGTTTGCTAGCTTATTTAAATTGCACATAAAAGGTAAATTTTACATATATATATAGTAAATTTTTATTTTAGGTAAGTAATCTAGAGTTACTTTTTCAAATTATTACAGTGATTAAGTGTAACAATTAACTTCATATGCTGTTTGGAGTCAGAATTGGTAAGTGAAATACCTTGTGAGCTATTTCTTGTAATGACATACTTCAACACACAGAAGTTTCCTATAATAAAGTAGCCTGTGAAATAGATCTGCCTCAGCTACAAGGAACGAATACAATCTCAATTTTAAATCTTAGCAAAAAAAGGTGTTAGTCATCCCTCACCATGCTTTTTTCCTTATGCCTACCAAACTGCTAAAGCTTGCAATTTGCTTTCTAAATACACTTGGGCTTTTGTAGCAAGGGAAGTGATTTGCTTTTACAGGGAGCTATGTGGGTACTAGTAGCATAAATAATCCCACATCAACCCCAAAGAATTTTCTGAATTTTTAAAGAATAGTAGTAATTAAGTAGGGAATTTGATATCTAATTTAGAAAAATGAGATGAAACAAACAGCATTTTTCTTCTGTTGTTCCATGAAACTGATTACAGTTGTGGTCAGCTGTGCCATGTTTTGGTAATTAATGTTTCAGGGATGCTACCAACTGCTTCTGACAGTGAATTTTAGTATATTTCTAACTTGGAATGTTGTGACCTGTTCCTTCCATTTTCTGTAATGGATTTTACACCAAGAGCTCAGTGACAGAGATGGCAGTTTGAGCCATGCTGCACTGCACCATGCCACCATGAGCATACAGACTGCTGTTGTGAGTGTCAGAAATAGAATTGGGATTTTGCTGAAGCCAAAGGAACTGTGTGGATAAGGAAAAAGAAAAGGGAGGAGGGGCTGGTTGATTCTTATAACTGTTGGGTACTTAAAAAGCTGTTTCAACCTGTTTCTCGCACCCTTGGAGGGGAAGGAGGGCATCTTTGGCAAGGCTGAAGGGGCTAGAGTGTGGGTCTGCTAGTACTAGCCAATAGGAACAGAGGCAGGCAGGGGCCTCCCTGGCTGGGAAAAAGTATAAAAAGACCTGTTTCTTACTGACTGATGTGTGTCTGTCTCGTGGCCTAGAGGGACACATCCGATTCAACTGAATTTGTTAAATAAAAGTTTAATTTTGCTTCAACGACTTTGTCCCCTCTAAATTTTATTGTAAGTGTGGGCATTTCTCACATGAGTAACAGTTCCTGGAAGAAGTTTGCAGTACTGCAGTGATTTTGCAGCTGCTAGTGGCTGTTACACTCTCACAGCATCCCCCTTCTTGCTTGTTGGACATGAAAGTCTCCATTTGAATCAGACTGCCCTTTCTGGAGTGCTTTGTTTTTATCTTCTTACCTATTAGATCCATTTGGCTGTCTCTGTGCTGAGACTTGGCACATTCTCCTATTCTCTTCCCAACAGGGATTTGTCTAATCCATTCTTAAAAGTGTAGGATAATGAAAATTCCAGTCTATGTTCCAGTGTATAATTGTGTCCTGAAAGACGTCCTAATGCCTAATCTAAACCATCTTTGCTGTAAATGAAGTTAGCCTCTCTGTCTCATAGAGGAAGCTGAGAAAAACCTATCACTGTCAATTTTGTATGGTATTTGAAGACTGTTATTTTGTGCTCCTTCACTTAATCACAGGCATTGATGTTTGCATTCGTTTACTGCTTTTCTGTAGACCTTAGTTTCTTCTTTTTTTATCAGTCCTACTCTCTCCAATTTGTTTGTATCTAGTACCATAACCTAGAAATATTTGTTCATCTGAAGCCTCCCCAGGCACAAGGAACAGTGACTTCATGAGTCATGCTCACACTTCTTGAAGGAGAGGTGCTTTTTTTTGCAGGCTTTGCTTGACTGACTCGTTTTCTGTTTGTAGTGTGCTGTAATCCTTTAGGATTCTTCTCAACAGTGTTTTTGAAAGTAATTATTGTATGTGGATTTCTGAATGGAGTTTGTATTTATAACTTCTGTTAGTTTACAAAAATCACTTTGAATTGTTGTTTTTCAAAATCCATTTGATTCTGTCTTCAGAAATATTTTAACACTTGTCACCTGAGTAGCTTTAAAGTGCGCATTCTCCTTCATTGTTCTGATTTTTAAGGAAAGCATTAAATAGCTTGGGAGGATGAATTCCTCCAGTAGTGGGATTGAGCTAACTACTGACATTCAAGAGTGAGAATTGGATGACTCAGTGAAAATGTTTGCCTCGAGAACCATAAGCTGTAAGAAAGAATTGTTAGGAATGGACTGAAGTCAGATAGAAAGAGTCATTTTAGGATTTTATAAATCACAGCCAATATTTGTGGTGAATATGCTGTGCACTTCTGGCCCTTCCTTTTTTGAGAACTTAAGAGTAGCACTATAAAAGGCATGGAAGGGGAATGTAAGCATGACCAAAACTGTGAAATGGCTTATGTATGAGAAACATTTGAACAGACTAGGACATTTGAAGATAGACAAGTTAAGAGGAATATAATAACTTGTAAAATTATTGGTAGCATGCCATGGTGCCATGTTATATAATACAGTTATAAACTGATTGAGTGCAAGCTTCAAACAGACAAAAAAAGATAGTACTTCAATGGTTCATTAACATGTAGTACTCTGTGATATAGGACATTGCAGATTGTTAAAGTATATGCACGTAAAATAGAGATTTATGAAATGAATGAGAAAGAAATTCACTCACATCTACTAAATGCAAAGTCACTACCTTTAGTTAAGAAAAGTGAAGTTTCAAGTATCTGTAACGTCAGTTTTTGGGAAATACCGCGATATTTCTCCTCAGATGTGGCTCCTTGTAAGATACAGGGTATGGGTTCAGTGGATTTTTTCTTTGTGATCTGGTGTGGCTCTTATTATGTGCTAAACTTGGGTCCTGTATGAGCAATGATCAGAGTCTCACTTCAGTATACCTTAAGGCCAGAACCTGTCCATTGGGAGTGATGTTACAGACTCTGATTTGTTCTAGAGATAAATTATTTTATAGAAATATTCAAAAGCGTTTTTCAATATATGGGTGTTGGCCCCGCATTAGGTATTGTGTATGGTACATTTGCTTCCTAGACAATGGTAGGTACCTGTGTCATAACATTACTTCTTTCACTCCCCAGCATTACTGTCATACATCACTTCTCCAAGTTATAGCTTTCTCAGTATCTTCTGTGTTAAAATATATTTGTTGCAGGAGTTTGGTAAGGTGGACCCGAACACCTCAGATGAAGGGCAAATAGAATTTAATTATCTGCCGTGTTTATTGTACTGGTCTGTGTGGATTTTGATAAGGTTTTCCTGATATAAACCAAGAACAAAGTCTGGCATTTAGTTAATAAGTAAATTCTGCTTTTGAGAAGTTGCTGAATTCTTCTCTTTGTTGAAGGAAATAATGTTTTTCTGTGGGTGCGGGATGACTTAGACTGGTAACACCCTTTAATACCAGGTATATTCAGAAGAGGAGATCCTTAAGATGGCAGTGAAAAAGCACTCTGAAACAGTGATTTGTATTGAAGTGTTGACATTTGAATGAAGTAATTTTTCATTGCACAAAGTTTGGTTCAGTAAATCTCCATAATAACTGATCTTAAAAATAATTGCATAAAACTGAATAGCTAGCTTCCAAAGGAAAAATGTGACTGAGAGACATAATCCTTGTCTCAAATATATTGTGAATCCTGTGCACAGATGTAGTTGTAGGATGTGCATTAAAGGTAATTCATCATGTGATAAATGTGAGGCCCTTAATATTTTTAAGGTAGAAGAAAAAAAAGCTTTGATCTCATACGCAAAAGCTTGGTACTTGTATTGGTGAATTACTGATACTGCGCACATGAAAGGATTTTAACAGAACTGAGTGAATAGGAATATATGGAAGATATTTTTCAAAGACTGGTGGTAACACCCCACTCTGGATAATTTTTTTTTTAATAAGGGCATGTTTTTATACTGTTTTATTTTAAATGCAGGTGAACCAAGGAAATTTGACCCGAAGTTCAGAGGACCTATTCATAGCCGGTAAATATTGCAGCTCATTCTGTTATATTCTTTTGGTTTGAAGTGAACAGGGGATTTTGTTAACAAAACATCTGAATTTGATTCTGTAAGTCTTCTAAATCCAGACCACCATCTTTACTCCCCTTGAAGGATGTATGATTACTGGGGAATGTTAAACTGTGTGCTCTAAAGTTCTTTCAGTTTGAATGTGAATTCTGTGTGCCTTGCATTGGTTAGTACTGGCTGTCTTACCTTGTGCTGGTGTAAGTAGGACCATGCCAAGTGCTGTTATGTTTTGGGGTGCCACAGCCATGTGATGAGACTGTCTTGTGATGCAGCACAGGACTGGACCCTGTCACATTCTATTCTTCACAGTGCAGCTGGTTTTCCTGCTCCCATAGTCATCTCACTAGGGGACTTAGTTCTCTCTAGAGAATGGCCTGGTTGTGTGACATGACATTTGTACTGTGGCTGGCCAGCAGGTAAATCCCTGACGGGAAATCGGTGGTACTTGAGCAGTGACAGCAGCAAAGTGCTGTCAGTGTTGTGTTACTGTGTGTTACTGCTGCCACTCAGCCCTGAAATTCTTACTTGAGTGACCAGTTTTTTATTCATGAAGAGTGTTTCTGAAGTGAGTGAAACTACCCAGAATTCTGTGGACTGCAGAGCTGGAACCTGAAATACTGCAGTTTAATAGTATTTTTGAGCAGTCTGTTACTGTGCCTTTCACATGCATGAAGAGTGGTGAAACTCAGGTGATGTTATGCTGGGGAACTACTCTTGTTTCTATTGTTACCGTGTGATGTAGTCAGTAAATAAACTGGGTTTGCACTGTGGCTTGCTGTTACATATGTGTAGTTGCTTCTCTATAGTGACAGCTTCTGCAATTCCAGGTATATTTATGTGGTATTCTAACTGTACATTCCACAGCATCTGCTTAAAAACACAACCAAATGTATACAATACAACACTACTATACTACCACATATGTTCAGTGCATTTTATAATGCTTTGGTGAGATAATATTGTTGACAATATAAAAAAGATCAGTTCCCTACATATTAAGAGTATGGATTAATTGTACAGCAGACCATAAGAAAGTGGTAGGTAGGTTGATGCTTATTGAGCATACATGCAATGAGGTACTCTTGTGTTTAGATTCAATATACCATTTCTGCAAAACATGTAAATGACTTGCCTGACCTTTTAAGGTCATCAGTGCAGCACTGTGCAGTACACTGTAGACATGCCTTTGAAGTAGTTTAAGGTTATTATTGATTTTCTTAAATACAATGAATGAACTGGAATTTTTTTAATTATTTTTCCCAATTACTAAGATTAAATTATTAGGAAACAATACTCTTTCAGGCAAATAAAGACTATCTAGTTTCTATGAACAAAATGCCTTCTTAGAAGATACTCCAAAGAGTTCCAAAGGAGGAAAATGGAACTCTTCCCTGAAGTTTTTTTTTGACTTTGGAGCTTCCCACTTGCCTGCAGGAGGAGAGATTCTGTGAAGCTGACATCATGCATTTTTTTCCTCACACTCATGAGCACTAGTAATGGATATGTGAGTGGGGACATGGCTGTTTTTACACCTAGCCATAACTGGCATAACACTGTGTACAGTGTGGGAGGGAAAACACTTATCTTTGCTTTCTTATGATAAAATAATGTGTCCTGTGCTTGATTTCTTGTCAGTTTTCATTGGTCAGGGAAAAAGTTTGTCTTCATTATTGAAAAATGGAAAGGGTGAGTTTCTAGGGGGATAGGCTGCTAATTGTACATATCGGCATTGAAAGGTGCAAAGACAACTGGGAAATATCACATCTCATTGCGATGAATGTGCTGAAGCTGATGCAGTCTTGAAGGTGCTGTAGAGTAGAAATGATGTTTTGAAGTTGTTCACCAAGCTGTCCCCCAAACCACCAAAACCCTGACAAACAGAAAACCAAGTTTTAATGATGGTGTATTAATGTCTGTTAGAGAGTTAATTGCTCCTACAGTTTTGTCAAATGAATTCCCTGCAAGACCATTCAGTTACCTGATTTTCTTTTTTTGGTAGAACAGAGCTGTTTCTAGTGGGTTTAAGTGTTGAGCAATGGTGGGCAAAAGGAGTATTTAACAAGGCAATGTGGATAGTGTTTTACTAGTACCATCATTCTGAAGGGGGTTGTCTGTGAAGTTTGATATATTTCATGCAGACCTCTTTTTGTTAAAAAGGATTAAGATGGCTGTATTGAATACTAAGCCAACCAATTCATGAAAATACAGAATAATGTTATCAAGATGATGTCTTTTATTGGTATGATTACATATTGCAGTCCTTTGAGATTTTCCCATACTCATTTTGCATTCTTGAAGACCGTCTGCCTCTGTTCTCCATAGAAATATTAGTGTGTAGTGGAAATATGCATTGAAAACATGGATTGTATCTAATGTAAAAGTATTTCTGAAGTATACTTCTTTGTGACAGAGCCTCTGCCAGAAAAATCTGGCTTGACTTTCCTTCACTTAATAGCCAGTGTTGCAGATGAAAGCATATTACCACTTAGAAGGTTCAGTAGTTTATGAATAAAATTGCTAAGAAAGCATCTAAGGAAATCATAGAATCATTAAGGTTGAAAAAGCCATCTAAGATCAAGTCTCACATTTTATCATGGGCAATTTGTCAGTGTTTTTCCTGATCAAATGTAGAGTTAAATTCTAAACTAGTATTTACTGTCCTTAGTAAGAACAACAAACTAGAGAACCAGAACCACAAGTTATTTATCAGTTTTATCGTTCTCAGCAGAAAATCTATGACAGAGAAGAACACTGCAGTTTTGTGATATTATCATTTGAACACACAGTGTTCTTGTCTATGCAGGATGTATTTCTTCCTTTCTGAAAGCTAGTCATTTTAGAAATAAATAGAAACATGTCTTTCCAGATTTATTTTAATTTGTTTATTTAAGAAGTTTTACCTTTTTTTCCTCTTCTGTGGAGCCTTGTATTTATGAGTTAATATGATCTCACTGAAAGTCAGCTACATGAACTAACAATGATGTTAAATGGAGCCAGGGTTTCACCCTTAATATGTAGTAAAAGAAGCAGTTATTTTGTATAAACAGCAATTAGTCTTTATGAACTGTTTCAAATTTTTTCTAAGGCCACAAGAAAAAAAATATGTATGTCCTTTT
>VXBX01000690.1:744287-780976 GCA_013400415.1 Scytalopus superciliaris | reverse complement strand
TTTTTTTTTTTTTAAATAGTTATATAACCAAAGCATTTGGCAACAGTGAGTTTACTAGGTATTGTACAGAACTTCATGTATTACAGAGAACATAAAATTCTGCATTCTGGTAAAATGTTTATGGGTACTTGTAGCTCTGCAAAACTTTAAAAGGAACTTTTAGCACAAATGGCTATAACCTATAATTGCATTTAGGTATCATAAAATGAGACCTGTGAGAATTGAATTGGAATAGGTTTTTGAGACCGTAAGAGTTGTAATTAAAGTATTTATGGTGCCATATTTCTCCTGAGACATCTTGAATTAAATATTGTACCCTTAAAAATGGCTCTAGTGGGATGAGAGCCAAACTTGAGCAGTATCAGAACTGCTTCAGCATGGAGGCTGGGAAAATGAGAAGCATTGTTTTAGCATCACTGCTTCTACTTTGAGCAGTTGTCCTTTCATAGGTTACTGTCATATTGGCCTTGAGTCCTGTGCCTGTTCAACCTCACTAGAAGTTTATTACAGTGAAATTATGAAGCTGTGACTCTAGAGAAGTGTACAGGATTTTTCATTCCTTTTGACACTTGAAAATGCATTTCAAGTTCTCCTGCTTTTAAAAAAAATCTGTCTTTTTATCGCCTTTACATTAAAAAATAATGGTTTTTAGTAAGAGGAAGTAGAGATTGGAAAACAAAAGAATGGCACATGCTACAACTGTGTGTGTGTTCTGAGGCAGATGTTACTAGGTTATACCATAAGTGATCTCATGGGTTCAGTGTTGTAAGGTATTATTTGTTTTAACAATACTTAAATCTGTTCCTTAATATGTTCTTATTGCTGTCTACCATGAAAAACGCATGCACATTTATTTGCTGATCTTATTACAAAAACAGGGCCTCACACCTCAAATGTGAGTTTGAGAGTAAGACTTCTGCTAAGTGCTGGTGTAGACAGCTTATTCAGATGTTAAAATACCCTATGACATCAGTGTTTCAAATGATCATATTAAACACCTTATTTTTAGGAAGTGTTTGTTTTTGTCTCTAGGCACTGCACAGATGTTATTTGCTGTGTGATCTTCATAGTTGTCATTCTGGGTTACATTGCATTAGGAGTTGTGGGTAAGTAAACACAGGTGGTATAGTAGTGCTTTTCTATACAGAGGGGAAGCAGCTTTGCGAATTTTAGAGTTTTTAACTGAAATGTCCTTTTGCTTGTATTTAGGTAAAGCTTTCCAATCAATAAGTAATGTCTTTGATAGAAGCAAATAATGAATTAACATTCAGTGTCTTTTGTAATTAACAGAATCCCAGAATGGATCAGGCTGGAAGGGACCATAGTGGCTCCTCTGGTGGCACCTCCCTGGTGCAGCAGGGTCAATCTGGAGCACATGGCACAAGATTGTGTCCAGAGGGTTCTGGAATATCCTCAATGAGGAGACTCCACTCCACTCTGGTGAATTTGTTCAATGCTGGGTCACTGCACAGCAAAGAAGTTCTTCCTCATGTTTGGGTGGAACTTCTGGGCGTCAGTTCCTGTGCATTCCCCTTGTCCCATTGCAGGGGCCCCTCTAGCAGAGCCTGGTCCATCCTCTGCCCCCTCCCTGCAGGCACTGACAGACATTGGGGAGGTCCCCTCTCAGTGTCTCCTCTGAAGACTGAACAGCCCCAGCTCCCTCAGCCTTTCATGATCACAGAGATGCTCCAGTCCCTTCAGCATCTCTTCAGTCTCTGCTGGACCCGCTCCAGGAGCTCTATGTCCCTTCTGTCCCAAGGAGGTCGGAAGTGGACACAGCACTGCAGATATACATCACCAGGGCTGAGTAGAGGGGCAAGATAACCTCTCTGACCTGGCAATGCTCTTCCTAGTGCATCCCAGGACCCCATGGGCCTTCTTCACTCCCAGGACACACTGCTGGCTCAGGGACAGCCGGTTGTCCACCGGGACCCCCAGGTTCTTCTTTGAGGTGCTGCTTTCCAGGAGGTAATTAGGAAGAAATTAAAAGTTGTGTGTTTACTGATAAAAACCCTCAAAATTAAATGTGTACAAAAAAAAAAAAAAAAAAAAAAACCAAACCACGATTCAATAAATTTGCAGCCATAAAGTAACTGTGGTGGAAAATTTCATTTGTTATTATCAGATAGCAAAAACTAGAAGTAAACTGTTCGAGAGCAGCCTCAAGGAGAAGGACATGGGAATGCTGGTTGATGAAGGTTTGGGCATGAGCCAGCAATGTGCATTTGCAGCCCCGAAAGACAACGATAGCATGGGCCGTGTCAGAAGTGTGGCTGGCAAATGAGTGGGGGATTCTGCCCCTCTACTCCACTCAGATGAGACCCTAGCTGCAGTGCTGCCTCCAGCTCTGGAGCCTCCAACATCAGAAGGGTATGGACCTGCTGGAGTGAGTCCACAGAAGACCATGGAGATGTTCCAAGGACTGGAGCCAGGCTGGGAGAGCTGAGGGCATTCAGCCTGGAGAAGAGAAGGCTCTGGGGAAACTTTAAGAGTCCCTTTCAGTGCCTAAAGGGGCTCTGAGAGAGCTGGAGAAGGTCTTTAAACAAGGACATAGAGTGACAGGACAAGGGGGAACAGCTTCTAAACTGAAAGCACAGGGTTAGATGGGATTTTGGGAAGAGATTCTTCCCTGTGAGACTGGCAAGGCATTGGCACAGGTTGCCCAGAGAAGCTGTGCCTGCCCCATCCCTGGAAGTGTTTAAGGTCAGGTTGGACAGGGCTTGGAGCAAACTGGGATAATAGAAGGTTCCCTGCAATGCCATCATCATTGTCTGTGGACACTCAGATTTGTCTATACAATTAGCTTCTTTCCTCTTGTAATAACCATTATTTTATTACATTTTGGGTGATAGATATATGCCCTAAAGGTAAAAAGTGAATTTGCTTTCCTTCCTTACTGACTCATCCATATCTTGGTTCACTTTAGTGTGTGTTGCATTTTAGTTTTTCATTAGGAAATCAGCTAATCAGTACTCTTCAGAGGTGATCAGCAAAGAATAAAATGGTACATTAGATGTGATATATATTCATGCTCTCTAGTTTTAACTATTAATTGTATGCATTTGACTAAAATGTTAAGAGGTATGTGTGTATTTTGCAGCTTGGGTGCATGGCGACCCCAGGAAAGTGATTTATCCAACTGACAGCTATGGGCAGTTCTGTGGTCAGAAAGAAACACTTAATGAGTGAGTACTAAATCCATTCCCATACCTTTATTACTCATGCACTGTGAATAAGATGTGAGGTTTCAAATCCCTCTGTCTGAGAGACAATGACACTTTACTATATTTGTTCCAAATAAAATTGACAAATACATTAGTTGCCCAGTGTAAATCCAGACATGAATTTTTGCTATGATGGAGTCATTTGTATCATTCAGAGAATGTTTTTGGTAAAGCATCAAATATAACTTAGAAATTGCATCAGCAGCTGCACAGAAAGTGACTAGCTGGCACAACTAACTGCCAAAGTTCAGGTACAGTAACCTGTTGATTAATTCTGCATCCTCCTTGGGATGAGTAGTCTTAAAGCATTTGAGCCTGATTCATAGTTTTTCTGAACATGCACCAAATAACAGAAAAGACTGTAATGAAAAGCTCTTTTTTTTTTTTTTTTCTGGTGCTTATCCAGTGCTAGCAGAGAGGAAACGGAATGGTCTGGGAGACAGGCAGCTGTAACCACACCCTGCTGGGGTAATTAGGGGGTAAACAGAGCTAAAGGGCTCTATTTACTTACATCTGTTTTCCAGTCTTTTTAAATTTTTAATTGTAAGAGTTAAATTAATTAGTTGATATCAACAGAGTACTGCTACTTTCAGGGAAAAAAGATGTTGCATCAGTGTTTTTTCTGAAAATATAGGGGGTTTATGAAACAGAATTTTAGAAATTTGCTTTTTCACTCACCTCCTTTTTAAAAGGTAGGTATTATGGACCCTCTATGCCCTTGTCAGTGTCAAGAAGTTGGATGCTATACTAGTTTTTTATAACAGCTCTCGACTGCTTCTTTCTTTCCCCTTGTAATTTTCTGTGCAAAAAAATGAGGAAGCCACTGTCCAAAGGGCAGTTCAGAAGGGCAGGAGCAGGAGATAGGGACTGGAACAAAAGTATAGATAGGAATATATATTCTCTCAGGTTTTTTTTACAGAGGAAACAGCCTAGTTAGTTAAGAAGATGTGTTCCATCCTCTGACTAAAATTCTTTGCAGCAATTGTTGGAAAGCCCAACTTACCAAAGAGGAAAAACAAGGAGAAAAAGTGGTAGGTAGCATTGTATGTGTTCTCCTCCCTGCACCCCTTCTTTGCTCCCGGCTTTGCCCCCAGTTTGTCCTTGTCCCCTCTGGGGTCTGTAGGAAGCAGTGAGCAAATGGCTTTGGGAGTCTCAGACACATGGCTTCCATACACTGTGTGGTGTGGTGCCAGGTTCTTCTGTCTGATTCTTAGAATTCACTCCCATTCCCTCTTTCTTTTTGTTACTCAGATCTTCCCTTTAGTTATTTCTTGCAGTGTGGTTTCTGGGTTGTATTAACAAATTTCCCTCCATGTATATGATTGCTGGGATTGCTCAGCTACTGAGACTGCATTTTGACACTAATTTGGTACGTTGAGATGTTTCTTGTTAGAGTATAAATCGGAAGACCCTAATACAACCTACTGGAAAACCTAGAGTGTTTATGGCAGTAGGTCAGGGACACCCTTTGAACGAGTTCCCCTAGTCCCCAAAAGTGGAGGTGTGGGATGTGCTAGTAAGGCTGTCATCAATACTGTTGTATTTCAGATTCCCTAAAAGTAAGCAGTGCAAAAAACTGACCCAGAACTATGGTTTTCCAAAGTCCCCACGAGCTTAGTCTGAAACTTTTTCCTTGGAAAGTGATTATAGTCTCCATGTTTTGAATCTTGTGCTCATTTTAAGTATTTCCAACAATCTCACTGAAGAGTAGAAAAGAGAAGCTAAAAACCAAGCCAACACTCACAACTCATGCAAAACCCCATTTGAACTCCAATGAATGAGATGCAGTCAAATCAGTTCTTCCTTGTGTTGTCATGCAAGTCTCTGTTAGGCCTCTTTGTGTCTCCTTATAATCCATCCATTAATTGCCACATAATCTCTAAGCTTGTTTTGCCTTCTGTGGAGCACAGTGTAATAATGGAAAATACTACACAATTTCATTATAAAGAATACAGACCTAGTTCTCAGTGACAGTTTTGATATGTTACCTTTATGTTTAAACTTTCGTTTCTGCTCTCAGTATCAGCAAGTGGGCTAAGACATAAGGAAAAGAAAGACCTCATTAATTGTTTTAAGCAGCTCACAGATCATAAATAGTGTCGACAAACTGTTGAAGAATGATGACATTTGAGTCCAAAATTTTATTCTATTGATCTAAACCATTAGCAACTAATGATAGTGAATTGGTTTTGCCAGGATGAATGTTTTTTTAAACAGTGCATAGCAGAAAATACTTCAGTCAAAGCAAACTAACCTTGTAAATTGTCAGGCAGTTGAGTTAATCCCAGTTTTAATGGGAGCTTGAATGTGCAGTAGTGCTATATAATGGCTTTGAAGGCATAGTCATAATCAGCAACTTGCAGGAGTCACATGCTGGTGGGAGATAGAGGATATGTCTGGACAGGGGGATACAATGAGGAGGTATGGAAACAGGATTGGTGTCAAGTCCCCAGGTAGAAGGGGAGCAACCCTGTTAGCCAAAGCACCCTTCTGTGTTAATACTGCCATCCTGCTCCCAAGGCAGAGCTCCCACAGTGCTGCACTGCCACTGTGGGGTCAGTGGTGGGTCAGATGCTGCTCACTTGGTTCTCTTGCACATCACAGAATCATAGAATGGCCTGGGTTGGAAGGAACCTTAAGGCTCATCCAGTTTGACCCCCTGCCATGGGCAGGGACACCTTCCACTGTCCCGGGTTGCTCCAGGCCCTGTCCAACCTGGCCTTGAACACTTCCCGGCATGGGGCAGCCACAGCTTCTCTGGGCAACCTGTGCCAGGGCCTCACCACCCTCACAGGAAAGAATTTTTTCCCAATATCTCATCTAAACATTCCCTCCTGCAGTTTGAAGCCATTCCCCCTTGTCCTGTCACTTCAGGCTTTTGTTACAGTCTATTTCCATATTTCAGGTCACGCTGAGCCTTCTCTCTTCTCCAGGCTGAGCAGTCCCAGTTCTCTCAGCCTTTCTTACAGGAGAAGTGCTTCATCTGTCTGATTAACTTGGTGGTCCTTCATAGGCCATAGCGGGGCATATGCACCGTTATTTCTTACAGGGACAGTGCATAGTCCTAGCATGACTAACTGGCTTTGAAGTCTTGTATAAAAAGAGCAGGACTACAGTCATATCATCTTCACTAGAGCTATCTGATAGTTTTCTGACATAGCAAAGGTTAACAGTGTATTTTGCTGTCTTCAAAATCCAAGTCTTTAAATCAAGAGATCTTGAGGTTCTCAGTTTTCAGCAAATCTAAACAGAAGTGACAGCTACTGGAAGGTCCCAGGTTTCAGTAGCTGTCAAGTGTGTGGGTTCTGGGCTGCAAACCTCTCAGACTGACCTCTATTTATATCAAAGGGGGGTTATAAGTGTTATTAGTATATGCTATTATCATTCTGTTTTCTGGCCAACTCCTTTTGGTTTCCAACTGTAAAAAGCTTCTGATTGATTTTGGTGCCACCTTCTGATCAACAAAAATTAGATAGCTTTTACAATGTAGCATTTGCTGATTGTGAGTTTGCATGCAGTGCATTCACAAGATGTTCAGTGGAAACACAGAGACTATGGTGTTTTTGCAGGGTTATTTTACAAACTTCACCCTTTTGAGGCAGGACTACAGACACATGAATTCTTTCAGCTTAAAACCTTAATATGGGAAAAACTCAAAATTAGAATTCTTTAGAATAAATACTTCTGGTTTCAGAGATGTCTTGATGTGGAACATTTGACATCTGCTTGGGATTTTTTTTTTTTTGCCTTGTGTTTGCAATATGGCCATTTGCAGTAATAGAATTTAAATATCAATGAATGCTATAAATTTTGGAATGGTAGAGTGTGTAAGCACCTCTATTTATGACATTAATGGTCTTATATCCACTTCCATAGGAACAAGACCATTTTGTTTTACTTCAACATTCTGAAATGTGCCAGCCCGGTAGTGTTAATAAACCTACAGTGCCCTACAACACAGGTGAGTGAAATGTAGAGATAAAATATCTTCCCTGCACATTTTTCATGGTACTTAAGAACTAGACATACATTTGTTTGGATTTAAAAATTACTGTTCATGTTCTTCAAAATATAACATGATTGTTTTAAAGATGACTTGTAGCACACAGTCTCTTTAGCCTGTGATGATCAGAGAAAATAAGTAGAAATGCACAAGATTGTGTATTTTTTATAAGAGTTGACAAAAAAAGTCTGCTGAGTTGAATACAGCAACATCTTACTTATGAATTCATCAAAGGCAGTTATCCAGTAGTATTCAGTGCACACAGAAAATACTGATTGACAACTATGGTTTTCAAAGCTAGCCGTGTTCAAGAAAACGTGTGTATTGCCAGTGACAGTGAGTGTGGTTAGAGCCTATGGCACTTTGAAAAGTGAAGATTTTGAAAGCTTGTTCTTACCTTACGCCAGACTTTGTACTCTGTTCCTGTGCTGCATCTCCTCATGAAGCTGTGAAATAAATCCAGTCACTGAACTTTTGTGGGTTAAAATTATCCTCCTGATCTTTTTTATGAAACCATTTTCCTGACCTTGTTTATTGAATAATTGCACAACCAGTTATGTCAGTTCATCTTATGAAGCAACAACTTACGGCACAGAGTAGGTCAGAGGAATTAGGTGCAGGGCTGCTTTGATCCAACTTTGCCACCAAAGTAATTGTGAACTGCAGTTAAACTACAGGTGACAAATCATGGTCTCATCCATCCTGACATCATTCAGTGAAGTCCAGTGTTAATTCCGCATGCTGTTTGTTACACAGTAACCACTTGCTGATTTCAAACGTTGGTTGTCTGCTTACTTGACTACTATTTAAAAATGTTTCCCATTCCCACTTGCCCTTACTCCTGATCCCTATCCTTGATAGGTATTTCTGGCTTATCAGTTTGTGTGACTGTATGGACTGTTTGATACAGCTGAAGACATGGAAATCTTCAGCAAGGAAGAGCAAGAACCCTCTTAACACTGGCCAGTTGCTGTCAGAACAAAAACTTTCTATCAGCAGCACGTTTGCTTCAGGAATCCCCATCAGTTGACATGCAGACACCAACACTGTTACCTTGCAGTCTTTACCTCTCTTACTGGAATAATTCAGTCTGTTCAGAAATACTGAAGTCCTTGTGTGGGATTTGACTGGTGCTGTGGTCAAGTTGGCCATGGCCATGAATCAAGTAAGGTGAAATACTTGTTTAAGGAGAGTTTGTGGGAGTTTTCAAACATGCAGCTCCAAAACTGAGAATGTGTTTGAATGCCATTTATTACTGGAGATGGTTAAATACCTGTTCTTTTGGGAAAATGTTGAAGAAATGTTTGTTTGATAATTCCTCTTTTAAACTGCAGGCAGGGTCTTTCATTCCTGTCCTATCCATATCAATTAGCAGGACAAAAAAAACCAAGAACTGGTATGGTAAGAGCCTCAATTCCTGAGCAAGCCTGTGGATTTGCAAACTGTTGTTACAGTCCACTGGATCCATAGACAGCACAATTCATTGCCTGTTTCAAAGTTGGCAAGCAGGGTATAGAAAAATGTATGCTTGTTAGTCACTTGTCCCATCAAGGACAAAACTCTTCTTTCTTTATTCCTTGGCCTGTGAGTAGTCTATAGGACAGAAGTGCTCATCTAGAAAGATCCCCTTTCAGCCTCTGCCCTGTTCTAAGGATTAGTACAAGATCTTTTACCAAAATTCCATTAGGTGAATCATATATGGTGGAATACCCTTGATGCGAAAAACAGTTTTGTGCATGATATCTCTCTGGTGCTTGATTAGTAGAGCTTTGCAAAGGGTGTTTGGATAGCACAGCTTTGGAAACAAACTGCCCTCCAGAAAAGGCTGAAACTTGCTAAAAAGACGGACTTCCAAACTACCTCACAGTGTTAACACTGAAGAATCAGAACACCTGTCCACTTGTGTGATTCCAATGACCAGCAGAACCTTCAGAATCTATGTATTGGGGCAGCCACTTCCCCATACCCTAAATCTAAATCACAACTTCTTAATGGATACATTCATTAAACCCCAGTCCTCACTTGATTTCTCAATATCATAGCTGTACCTTGAGTAGTGTGAGCTTCATTCCTAACATGTGCATCCCCTTGCTTTGTAGCTAAGGGGGATCCAGCCTCAGTCAGCAGTTAAAAGTCACTTTTGAGTGATTTACACCTAAATTGACTTGACAGTATTTGTAGAGATGTATTTGAATGAAGAGAGTGTGTAGAAGGGTGGAACAATATTAACTGAGATTTTTAATTTTAGTGAGACTTTTTTAAAATAAACTTCTCCTTATGCATGTAATAGAAAGCAATTGCAGGTATCCTGTGAAAGTAGCTGTCACACTACCTTGTTCATATACACTGCTGCTAGTAGAAGTAGAGGAGGACTTGACAGATTTTTTTTTCTTGCTCTTCAAAAACATAAATAGTGCTCTTTTCAACAGACTTAAAGTTCTGCTTATCTACCGGAATGTAAAACCTAAGAAGGTACAGAGAGGCACTTGATATGCCAGATATGAGGAGAGTGTGTTTGAAAGTGTGTTCTATCAAGAATTTTAGAAGTATTCATATAGAGAATCAAAATGACAACGTGTCCCTTTCTACATCCTGCAGTAAACATTACCGAAGGCAGTGGCCTTTTCAATTGCACTGACTTTCCTTACCCTTTTCTACCCCCATGTATCTTTACTAATTTTTTTCTTTTCTTGCAGCTTTGTGTCTCAAAGTGCCCAGACAGGTTTGCAACATATATTGATGTTCAGGCTTCCTACAGATATAGACCAGATCAGTGGAATTACTTCAGGCAGTTCTGCAAGCCTGGCTTTAACAATCCTCGCAAGGTATGTGTCTATCAGTAGGTGGTGGAATATATTTTTTCTTCATACTAAGGGTAATATGCATGATTTTACTGAGCTGCATCAAAGATTTGAGTAATTCTGATGCCACCATATAAGGAGATGTCCCATTTTTGTGCTTTGACAGTTGTTTAAACCAGGGTGAAGGTCTTGTATGCACACTAAACCCCCCACTCTTTAAGTGATTGCTGTTTGCTTAAAAGAATATCTGCAAACTACCTGTGTAGCTGCATTACTGTGGGAAGTACTTAGGTATGCCACTGCAGTACAGCAGAGTGTCTCAAACCAGTTCTTAAGGATCCTAAGTCATCTATAGCTACTTAGAAATTTAGCTAGGAAAATTAATCTATCCTTCAGGTGACTGATTTTTCACTCAAATTTATTGTGTTATTTCTCCAATCTTTAAAACACCTTGCAATTCAGCTATATTAGTTGTGCTAAAGTCTTACTTTTCTTTAAGAGAAAAGGTGAAGGAGAGGCAAGCAGCAATTACCCAGTCACTTCTGACTTAGATGATGATCCAAAGTGAACAGGTCTTTTCTTTTTTTGTCACTAGAAAAGAAAAGAAGAGTAGTCTTTTCCCAAATCATAATGACAGTTTGGATTCTCACTTCAATCATGAATATGTCTTGCAGCTCCACCCATCAGGTTTGGGGAGGAGGCTACAAAGCCCAGTTTGGGGCATTCTGTCAGAGTGGGTGAGAAACAAAAACTGCGTAGTTACACTGCTATGTATTCAGCATTCCTGTTTTTCCCCTTTTTAGTCTGTTGCTCAAGTCCTACGTGATGAAGATTGTCCTTCGATGATCATTCCAAGCAGGCCTTGTGAGTGGTTCTACTTCTTACACACGTCTTAGCAGATTGTGAGCGTTCACATTAAGGCACATCTCCAGTCTGAAAAGTGTTTTGTGACTAGGTCACTATGAACTGTTACCTGAGAGTGACTTCCATTCAATTTTAAAGAGTTTGAAAGTATAAATATTTACTAGTATTTCTTCTGTCATCTGGAAACATTCAGTCTGTGATCAGGTCAAGCTGAGCTCTTTCTTGCTCTTGAATCATAACTGATAACAAAAGTTTTACAGCTCAAAATCTGCCTTCTAAAGTATGTGAGCAAGCAATCCTATTGGCATCGAGAAAATGCTACAAGTGTGGGAAGGCTCATATGGGCAGCTGCTGAAGTTCAAACGATACTTCAGCCCAGTTACAGTGCAACTCTCTTTTCAGCTGCAGTGCTGTCTATGCAGGGCATACAAAGGAATTAAGGGGTCAAAAATGCTTTTGTCAGCAGCTATTTCTGGGTAGATTACCACAGGTCTCAGAGCTCATCTCAGCAGCAGAACTGTAATACTAACCCAGAAGCTTATGCAAAAAAGAAGTTGCTGCTTGTTTTTGCCACACTTTAAAATGGACATCATGTAAAACAGGGACAGGTTATTGAAAAGAGAAACTATAGATTAAAAACATACTAAGGATTTGTATTAAAACTGATGTACTGACCCAAAAGACAGAAAATAATGTGCAAAGAAGCAATTACCTTCTTTTAGACTAAAGCAAGGGGCAAGGATTACAGAGGGAGGAAAAGAGACATTAATTACTTAGTCAAACTAATTGCTGGGGTAGACATCCCAAACTGAATATTGAACACTGGCATCAGTATTTATTGGAATCCGATAAGGAAGGCACTGAACAGTTATATAAAGTACAGCTGTGTAGAACTGACCTGCTCTTCCCTTTGGAATAAAACCCAGGACTTTTTGCAGCAAAGAACAGGACAGCATAAATGAGTGTGCAAACAACTCTCCTTTTCTCTCTTTTTTATAATCTCCTCCTCCCTCTGTCTAACCAATAGTTTCTGTCTTTTTTCCATTGCTTCCTCTCCAAGAATATCTAGTGATAGTGGCTGGTACTGGAGCTCATCTGGCATATGAGGAACTGACACTTGCTGTTATGTATTGTTTTGGGTGCTAGTACCATTCGTGACCAGTCAAGTTGAGTCTGTCCCTGGGGGCTGGTCTGATTATTACCATGAAATGGCATATTTGAGAAGCTGCAGTTTTTGTAAGCTGCCCAGATACTGACAGAGAGTAAGTTCCACATTTATTACAAATTCTTAAACTTTTACATATACTACTGTTGTTATTTGATAGGACATAGAATCTCCAGTTGAAATCTATGATCCCACCCTGCCTGAGCTTGAACAAAAAGCCCCAGAGTGTAAAAATCATAATCTCGAATGTAATGGCTCCTCCAAGATTTGTCAAAGTCAGCATATTGTTAGATAATCAGTGGAAAAACAACTGACTGCAAATCTGAAATGATTTAAATGTTACAAAAGAAAAGTGGTAAAAGTGGAGCTTGACATGAAATGTAATATGTGTGCTTTGTTTTGATACTTTGAACAGTTCTTAAGAGATGCTTCCCAGACTTCTCTACGAAGAATGGTGTGTTGACTGTGGCAAATCAGACTACATTCAAAGATGGAAGAGGGAAAATGAGGAATGTAACAGATCTCAGGGAAGCTGCAAAGTAGGTTTTACCCTTCTTCAGTGTTCTTCTGTTGGATTCTGAGATTGTGCAATAATTTGGGAGTTAAAAAAATAATCAGAATCTGTTGTAGCTAATGGCTGAGGGTACCCAAACAAGACTTGGTAGTAAGTGGTCTCTCTGTGCCTGAGCACTTCCAAAGTTCAATTAAGGAAATCAAGCACTGTGGTGTGCAGAAAGCAGCAAAATGTTTTAGTCTGATTGTCTCATTGATTCTCATTTGGTTAAATAATTCTTGTTGCTTATCCTAGAGAAAATCAGTTTTACTAGGAAAGTTCAGTGAGGTTCAAGATGCAAACCTTTTGCTGCAGGATTTGGGCCAGCCAGTGATGGCCTTGGCTATCTGTTCTGTAGTGGCCTTTCCACTACTGTGAACTGTCCTTTGGGCATCTTGCCTCATCAGGGTGCTCCTCTTTTTGGGAAAAAATAGTGTACTGGGCTATTCTTAGGAAAAAATGAATACAGGCAAGGACTTTGCAGGATGGGAAAACAGTTTCAGAAAGTCAACCGTTTGGTCCACTGAGCTGCTTTCTGATTCTATGCTATTGGCAACTGTTTGGCCATTGGGACATTGCAGATATTAATAGTATACACTGTGGCAATAAAGCCTTTTTAATAAATTTATTTTCAGGAATTGTAGGGACACTCCACAGTTTGTTTTTTTTGTTGCAACTGTAGTTAATCTTGGCTTGATGATAGACCTGGAACTGAAGAATTGTAATACACTCTTATCACTAGCAAAGATATTTCAAATTCTTCCACTGAGCTTATTTGTTTTTTAAATAGATTTTGCTTTTCTACCTGAAGCAACCTTTTTTTTCATTTGTCTTTTCTCAGCGGCATCAATAATGTCCTGGATGCAAGATCAGTTGGAGTGAAAATTTTTGAAGACTATGCCATTTCTTGGTATTGGATTTTAATGTAAGATTTTTATGAATATTTTTAGTTTTTTCAAACTCGCTTCAGAGCATGCAGGGAATAAAAAAAAAATAGATCATGTGTGTGTTTGGTACCAATCCTACTTTGAAATTTAAGGAACAATTGTAATTTCCTTTCATCACATGATAATGAAGTTGTTACGGCTCTGTGCATGAGATAAGGGTAGTACAGTATACATGCACAGAGTGTTGGTTGATCTGGAGTAGCTTTTTAATGTCCTGCCAGAGAGGAAATGAGGAGGTGCTGTGTTCTTTTGCAGGACCCATCTGCATGGCGATTCCAAAACTCAGAAGTCTGAATTAAGTGACAAACCAGTTGCAGCTGCTAAGTGTCAATAGTATATATCTACATCTATATATATGTATATCTCAGTATAATCCATAAGTCCGGTATAAATCCATAAATCCAATGCAGCAGGCAAAGCAACATCATAAACAAAAAGTAATGAACAGTGTTGACTTTATGTTGCAATTAATACTCACTAATCACCAATTAATTAAAACAAATTTGAAACAAAAGGAGTAGGTGCTTTACTGAAGCAAATACGTAAATATTTGTGCATTCTTAGCCCATTAATATTGGTTTTGATGGACCAGAGTGTTGGTCAGCTTAAATAGGAACAGAAGTTATTGCCAAGTGAGAGCCTGCAACACGTACATTTTGAGCATTAGTCAAGCCTGAATGCAAATCCATGACAATAAATACAACTTTAGATAACAATACGGAGAATTACTTGAGAAACATCAGTTAAGCATTTAAAGGTGTTCAGGCACTGGTGGAAGGACAGCATTCTCATCGTCTGATACCGTGCTCACAATATTTAACAGCAGGAAACTCAGAGATATTCAGCAGGCTTGGTTCTCTCTCTCTTATTGAAATCAGGCTTATGGTACAGATTCTTTCAAAGAAGATATCACTGAATACATGGGCTGGAGAGAGAAGGAACAGTTTTTTTGAACAGAAATTCTAAATACTGAATCAAGTTTCCACGTTTCAAATATGGTATTTTTTGTAAGCAATTGTCGCTACTTTTGAAGTAGTTGGATAGGATTTTCTTCACATTGTTCACCAAATGATAGCATACATCAAATGATTTCTGGACAAATATGTTTAAGTGCCAGTCTTTGGGTGATGACAGTGAAAGCTTAATAGTGAAGGGGTGTCGTGGGTTCGACCTTGGCAAAATGCCAAACCTCCCCAAGACCTGTGAGGTCCCAGTGAAAGGAGGGAAGGAAAAAAAAACTGAAACTGGAAAGAACTATATACATATCTTTACAGTAAAGTTACAATACATATACATACAAATATAGGAAAAAAACCCCAACAATAACTTCGTCCAGAGCTGTCCACCCCAATAACACACAGATTCCACCACCCAAAACCCACACGAAACAAAACTAAGTACGTTTCACTGAAAGAGCACCCAGCAAAGTAATATCAAACAAAAGTATTTACTTCCCAGAGACCAGAACTGCTGTGGACATCTCGGCAGGGAAGCGGCAGGGCCTGTGGCTCTGGGAGCAGCAACAGGGAGTCCTCAGCACCGCACCGCACGGAGAGAGGGAGGGCCAGAGAGCCAGGATACCTCCCCCACTAAATTTATACTCGACTTGACGTCAGATGATATGAAATACCTCTTTGGTTGCTTAAGTCAGGTGACACTTGCCCCTCTGAATCTACGGAGTGCCCCATGGCCCAAAAACTGAGGCCTGCTAAATTTGGTTTCAGGCCTAACTAAACTAAGGCCTTAATCTAAGTTTTGGGGGTTTATCCAACCCATCACAAGGGGGGTTGGATTAAAATTTAAATATGGAATTGCTGTCGTCTTTTTAGCATACCCCAAAAGAACTGCTGCTTTCAAGCCTCAGTTGAAGGGAACCAGTCTATTGAAGACAGTTGTTATGTACTCAGTTTTGGTGTTACTAGGACTCATGTATAGCTGAAGATAACTTTAGAGAAAGGTAATTTACTGCTTTCAAGAAAGAGTCATAAGCTCCAAAACTTCAGCTTTTCTTGAGGAATACATTCTGAATTTCTATAAGCCATTCAGAAAGGGAAAATACATCAGGCTAGGAAGACTTTAAAGGGCTGGAACTTAAGGCAAGCTTATAAAGCTTTAACTAAATAAGCTGATGTTATTTTTCCCTTGTCCTTCTGCCTGTCCAGCTTAGTTTGCCCCAAACATCTGGTTTTGATTGTTTATGATCAGGCTGCCCCATTTTTTAGCTTTGGTTATTGGCTAAATAAACTGGGAATGTTCAGAAGAAAAGTTACTGAACACAGGCAAGAAGAAATTTTAATTTTTTTGAGTCTGTACTAATAAGAAGTTCTGATGTAACACCTACTAAAAGTAATGAGACATGAAATGTTCCGTGAAGCATCTGAGCTGCATGTTTGTTGGATGGGGTTGTTATTTATATTGCTTTATTCAAAATAGTTTAGAAAGCCTCACTGAGTAAAAAAGCCTTTTGCCATATTTTTTCCTTTTTGACCTATTTTCTGGGAGTGAAATGAGAAGAACTATTTTCTTACCTCAGACTTAGTGAAGAGCAGACACTGTAGATGTCTTTCCTAGGGGCTCCACAGATGACTTTTAACAGTTTCTTTCATAATGCCCTGATTATTTCCTCTCTGATAAGCAGTGTCACTGTTTTTTTCCTCCTAAATTTAATTATTTTTTTTAGGAAGCTCCTAGAATGTTATTTATTAACATTGGCTTTTTGCAAGCAGGGATTTTCAATGGAGGACATAAATCATCAACTTCCCCTTCCATGGGTATTTCTCCAATTTAACTTTATATACTGTAGATTAGACTGTGGCCTGAAAAAGTTAGCTGTTCAGCTGCTGTAAGAGACAAAGAAGGCATTGTATTAGTCCGATTCAGCCAGCCTGAGAATCTAGTGCCTACAAACATTTTAGGCTCTGCGCTGTGAGATCATCATATATAAGGTGTTTGTTTGTAATAGCAGACAATAGCTATGAGAATGTATTTCATACTGAAGATTTTTAAATACATTTTTATGAATCATTCTCTTACTGAGATGAAGTGACCCTCATTTAGAGTAACAGGCATACAAGAAAGTGATTAGATTCTCACACTCGTTTTCTCTGTGTTTGTTTCTTTCCTTTTTAGTGGGCTGTTCATTGCAATGATGCTGAGTCTGCTCTTCCTTGTGTTATTGAGGTTCACAGCTGGAGTTCTCTTCTGGATTTTCATCTTTGGTGTGATTGGAATTATAGGTTATGGTAGGTGTAATCTTCTAGCCTCTGAGGCTATCTTTCCTTACTGCTTAAGTCTGGGCAAGGAAAATCAGTAGTTACATCAATTAAATGGTACAGCTGAGTGAATTAATGTCTAGTTTGAGATAAAGTTAAGTGAGAAGGACTTAAATGGCAGCAAAATGTAGGAAGAATCCAGCTGCGCTGATACTTAGCACCAGATGTAATAACTTGCCTTATCTACACAGCTGTGCTTAGTTTGTAATCACTTGTACCAATATTATAGTTGACTAGTCTCATAGTGATGCATTTTTGGGTTAAGCTGAAGACAAAACACTTGGCTTGTAAAAGATTTTTGTTTAAATTTGTCTTTGCGTTCTTCAGAAGCACTCATATTATATTAATTGTTTTTTAAAAGGCATCTGGCATTGTTACTGGGAATATGATCATCTTAAAGGAATACCTGGATCTGACCTCACTGTTTATGATATTGGATTCCAGACAGACTTCAAAGTGTACCTGCAACTGAGGCAAACATGGTTAGCATTTAGTAAGTGCCCTTTAAATTTGGTATCTGTTAAGGGGTATTCAGAACAACTAGTCAGTGCCTTGCTGCAGTTTCTGGCCCGTTAAATCTCCTCCTCTTACATACGTTGCTTAGAGAAGAAAGCAGAATTAATTTTCTTTGTATTGTGTAAAAATGTGGTTTTTTAAAAAAGACTGTTATATTTGGAAGGGGAGATAATGCAATCACACTAGTGGTACAAGTGAAAAATCCTTGTGTTATTAGCATTCTACTTCCTGTGTGTTCAGTCTTCATGATGGGGAAGTGGAAGGTAATAATCAAGTTAGTTCTGATGAAGTTAATATCCTTGAAGAAAATGTAGTCATAGTTCTAGTGTAGAACTCATAATATACTGACATGGCTTGCCTTTTTTACAATGTTTGGAACAAACACCTTAGCAGAACCAAATTGTAATGAGACCAATTTTAAAGAAACCTGTTTTTATATATCTTCATGGGAAAATGTTATCGAAGTGTGTGTAACAAAAACTTTGTTGAACAAGGTCTGTGGCTCTGAGCATCACAGCAGTCACTTGCCACCTGCAGTTCTGTTGCAGGAGTATTGATAATACTTGGGATTGCAATTTGACATGATCTGTGAGTATCTGGGTTTGATATTCTGAGACTGTGTCTGAACTGTGGGACCTAAAGCCAAGTCTCATGTTCCTTATCAAATCTTCATGGAAGTTTAAGTATACTTAAGGATACTGTCCCTTCTGTTTTCCTCTCCCTCCACAGAACTTCTTGCATGCAACCACCCATGTCTGCTGGGGTGGTTTAAATGTTATCTGATGATCTGAAGCATCAAAAACTAATGGGTATGTCTCAGAGTCAGAGAAGATGGGTTTTAGGCATTAAAGACTCTATCTTCTCTAAATGAGGTCCACAGAATTTTCTTAATTTCTACTGCGGAAGTAGGTTTTGAACCAATACAAAGAGAAATCAGATAGAAGCAGACCCTTTACCCAGATGAGGGTTATGATGCAAATATTGCTTTTAACTAAGAGAGGAAATGTTCTGAAACATGGTGCTCTCAGCACTCTAAACACAGAGCAAGTTTGTATGATTCCAGCGGCACAACTGGAAGGTGAAAATAATTTGTCCAAAACTGTCTGATCTTAGTCTCTTCTTTTTTTTAAAATTTTAACTCAAATTTTATAACAATAGCACTCTTCCTGAAAAGTTTGACTCTTCATCTCTTATTTTTTATTGTTATATAAATACTACAAATGAGCAGCATTATAGTATGAACATGCAAAATGCTTGTTCATGAAAAGTATAATCTGTAAAGGGTGAACTGTATCTAAAGCTAGGTGCTGCAGTCACATTAAAGTAATTTTTTAGCTTTGTCTGAGAATTATATGTTCCATTTTTCTTTTGAAAATATAAATGCTTAATATCAGGGTCCTACATGTTCTGACTATCTCTCTGCATATAGAATTTCTTTATGGTGGAACTTAGAAACCTATGAAATGGGATTGAAGTTTGACAGGTGCAGCTGGAGAAAGAGAACTGCTCAAGCAGAGAATTTGACAGAGTTTATGAACAATAGTGTAAAATACAAGGAAAAAATTACAGAAGCAGCATATTCGTTTGGTTCTTGATAAATCTCTTTTGTTTGTTTGCTTACAGTGATAATACTTTGTGGTGTTGAGGTCATAATCATATTGATGCTGATCTTCCTAAGAAATCGGATCCGGATTGCTATTGCACTGTTGAAGGAAGGTAGTAGGTATGTTTGCCTGATTTTAATGTATTTTGAATTCTTTTAAATGAACTCTATAGAGTACACTTTTCTCAAGCTCTATCTTGCACTAACAAGGGCAGAAAGTTGGGAGTTAAAATACACTGGATTTGTTGAACCAAACAGGTAATGTAATAAATGCCAGTTCTTTGTTAATGGCATTGTGCTTATCAGAGCATTATTTTATTAAGTATTTCTTATCTCTCAGCTTCCTGCCTTAAGAATACATACACTGTTGATGTTACTACATATTCTCAGTGTGAGAAGGTGTTTCAGCAGAAAAACTAAGTGTGGTACACTGTTAATAGGAGCATGGGACCTATAACTGCCAACTTTGCACTGTCACTGGATTGTCTCTGGAATAATATACTAATGGTTGAGGATTGGTGTTGTATCAGCTGTGGCTTCTGTGTAGGAAAAACTGGATTCTTCTGGCTCCAATCCAACTTCAGTGTGGATAGGCATAAATCTGCAGAGAGAAAAGGAGACTTCTGTGACCAGACATTGTAAGAGGGTGTAGTCCAAGATACTTCTATTTAGCTCTGAGTATAGAAGAAAGCAGAGCAGGATGTGAGAGTTGAAGGCGTAAGGGACGTCTTTATTTTGTGTTTCCTGAAATCTTCATGGGCTTTGTTGTCAGTGGTTCCTGTTTTACACAATGCCAACACTTCTTGTTGTTTGGGGTTGGGGCTTTTTTTTGGGTTTCTTTTTTTGTTTGTTTGTCTGGTTTTTTGTTTGTTTGTTTTTTTGTTTTGTTTTGTTTTTTGTTTGTTTCTTGGTTTTGGTTTGGTTTGGTTTTTAATGGGAATATTACATAAAACATCAGGCCCCTTGGATTTTTTTGCAAAAAGGTTATGATCACATAGGTCTTGGAAGCAGAGCTGTGTTGTTAGAGCACAGAGAGTTAGCTCTGAGTTTACATGTGTGCACTTGCTTGTGGTTTTCTGCCATCTCTATTGTCATTGTGATTCCCAGGAATCAGGATTTGGGATTTTTGTGATGGGATTAAGAAATACTGAAGTTCTGCATTCTGCCAGGTATCTGTTTCCTGTCTTATGCTACTGTGCAATTAGAGCATAGAAATTAATTTTGGCAGCACTAAATTAAACTCTTTAATTCCTGTTCATTAAAATTCAGGAACACTTTTAGTAATCTTCAAAACTTTTGCTCACAACCTTGAGAGCTGGAAGGATTTTAGAATGTTCATAAACTTCTGGCTGAGAAGTAATAACGTTCTGTAGTTTTTCAGCAGCATGGAAGCATCACTTGAGGGTGAAGTTTTTTTCTCTTGTACATAATGTATGAGACAAAACACTGTAAACCTAAAAGATCATTGTTATGATCTGGTTATTAAAATTATTATAAATGCCTCTGCCCAAACTAAGGTACAAATGAGACCAGATACCAAAGTCAACAGTCTGGAGTTTATTTAATGGTAAATGTGGGGCAGAGAAAGAAATAGAAATAGGAAAAGGAGACGGGGAAGAAAGAAAGTGAAGAGATTAAAATAGAAAATGTGTCACCACTATGTGTAACCCAGCAACATCCCATTGGTCCGGTTCTTCTGGTCTTGTGGTGGTGAGGGTCCCACAAAACAGGAAGTCCAATGGATTAATAAACATTCAGGAGATGGTCAGGCACCTCCCCTGGGGTGGGGGAGAAGCTTTGCAGTCACCTGGGACAGTCTCTGGGTTTGTTACCTCACTTGGATCACGTGTAGTTCCCTGGTGGTGGAAGGCCTCAGGAATGAGTCTGGGGGTGCTTTGGGGCTCTTTGACGGTTTATGACCCTTCTCAGCCATCTCTCACGTGAATGTCCTGTGTGTATGTGGTATTCCCAGGGATGGCGGGGGGTTAATCCTTTCGTTTGGTGTGGAGGGATTTTGCCATCACACCTCCAAAATCCTTCTCCCCCACCACCCACTGAGCTCAGCTAGGGCTGATTCTTAACACAGAGACATTCTTCCCTGAACCTTGTTTACCTGTCCTCAGAACTGAGATGTTTAGACAGTAGTCCTATCTCAGGTTCCCAGTCACAGTCCAAAATCCAGTCAAGAGGCATTGGGGGGGGGTTCTTTGGTGGCAGTTGCTTCCTTGCAGTTTGACAAACGTTTTTCTATGATTTTGACAATATTTAAGACATTAATCATCACAACCATGATCTGTGTTCAGAAAGATGAAAAATAAGCTGCTAATGACAGGAAGTGAAATTATGTTTTTCAATACCTTTTAACTTCTTTTTTCAAGAATATTACAATTATAATGCTAATAATTGACTTGAAATCCATAGTCAGAAATAAAAGTTGTTACTCAGTTTGTTGGAATAATTGTCCACAGTCTTAGTAGTAATTAAGAGGCCTGCCATACTGCTGAACACAAGTAATGTGTTGTGATTATTTCTCAGACAGCATAGGGCTGTGTCCTCCTGTGTGACTCATAATGGACTTCTACATCTCTGGACTCAGACAACAATTGCTGTGTTGTTCATAACCTCTTCATTGCTCATTACAGTTTCCTTGCATTCCCCCCCAGCATTTGCTACTTTACCTGTAGAAACTGAGTAAATTTTTCTCCTTTTGTATTCTGGAAACTGCATGTTATGAAGTGAATAACATCAAATATTCCATAAGTCATAGGAGAAATACTGTAGGAAATAGTACTGGACAAAAAGTCTTGCGATAAGCTTACAGGGTCACAGGAAAGAAAATTTAGAGTAACAGGAAGAGGTAGATGACAGGCCTGTAAAGACTGTTAATGACTGTAAGTTTTGGTGAACAAAGCATGCCTGCTGAATTCACATCTAGCAAGATACCTAGTTGGAGTTGTTCCCTTCTGAGATAGCAGGCAGCCACTTTATGAAGGGGGGCTATATCAACTCCCTCCCTTACAAAGGATTAATCCTTGGCAGAGTAGGACCTAGCATGCTCAAGTTACTGCTCACTAGTCGCATTCTAGCCACAAGATTGAGCAGTAGAACATCAGTCTCTAAAACATAAGCTTTGGTGTTAAAAGAAGCTCTCTATGCTGTCTGCAGTGAAAGGCCATTATTCTTCTTGCCTGCCAGCAGCCAAAGGTGAGCACCACTCACCCATGGCACATGGAAGGGAAGTCCTGTAGTCACAGGAAGATGTGTGTCCTGGCATTGCAAAGACAAGTTGACCGTCTCTTCCCCAAAATAGCTAGTACTTAAGGCAGGAAAGGAGCTGGGAACAATGTTTTCAAATACTAAGTAGAACAAGGTAATTTCAGCTCTGCAGGACCTGAATGAAGAGCATAAGATGAGCATAGTGGGATAAGAACATAAAAGGTAGTATCTAGAGGAGTCAGTAAGGAGATGTCATGGAAATCGGTCAGTGGCCTGGAAAGAGATGGATCTGTGAAGCAGTCATGGAGAAGGAGAAAGTAGAAGACGGGCTGGAATGTTCACTGTAGTACTGTCAATAAAAGTGGAGTGGTAGAAATTACAAAGTCAAGACTTGAAGACATTTGCAAAAAGTTCCTGCAGTATTCTGAAATCCCAGCACTAGATTATTATTATTATAAATGCCAATAAGGATGTCAAAGTAAAATCGCTACGAGAGGACTGAAAAAAAAGTTGTTTCTGGAATTGTTGTAGTTTATTGATATGTTTTGTTTCTTTCGTAGGGCTATTGGCTATATAATGTCTACACTGTTCTACCCCATCATCACCTTCATACTCATTGCAATTTGTATTTCCTACTGGGCTGTGACAGCTGTGTATCCTTCTGTCTGTGTACCTTCCTGGAGCAAGTCTTCCAGTCTGTGAGACTAGATAATTCTCTGCTATTTCACCTTAATCAGAGCATTGTTAAGAGGGTTGTTTGGTCACTTAGCACTGCATGTGCTGATGCAGTCTTCCTTGCTGCACATTTGCATGTGATGTACAAATCAGACAGTGCATTTAATCTAATTAAAAAGAACTGGACTGAAATTCACACCAGGCAGAGGGATCATACAGTGCCTTGTGCACTACATAAGGTTGACTTTAGGGAGTGTGTCTCTCAGTTAACTGGGGGTAGAGTGGGCTCTGTATGTGTTTTATTCAGAAAAGTATGAGAAAAGAGTGAGAGAATATACAATGCACTGTCTTCTCTGAGTTGCTAACAGCAACCACTGTTTGTTCCCCAGCAGCAAGGGTTTGGTAACAATTAAGAAAGGGGGAAACTGCTATTTGAAAACCTGCTGTTCTTTCATGCACAAAGAAATTTGCTGCTGAATGTTAATTCATCCTTATGCTCTGTATCTACTTCCACCAAAATACAAAGTCTGCCTTGTCAAAGATAAATATGCAGGAGAGAGAAAGTCAACTTTCAAGGTTATACCCCATGCCCATTATGGTCAGGGCTTATTACCTCCAGGGTGGACTTTGCCTTAGTTCTCTAAATAATGAGAATAGTTGATCTTGTCTGTTAATCTTTCAGATGCATCTCTGAATAGCAAGAGCAGTTTTTGTGTTAGTTGCACAAATTATTTAGAGCTAGTAGTTACCCACTGCAGGATCCTAAGTTGCTCAAAGCCTACAGTTCTGTGATCCTCCTTAAAATACTTCATGCAGTTTTCTGGCCACATCAGGAGAACCCGTGTATAAAGTAATGGCTAATCAAACACTGTGCAAGTATGCAAACCTGACTTGTGACCCAGAGGTAAGTGTAACAAATATTTACCTATAGTGAGAGCTATACTAATTGCATTTCTTAATCACCATTAAAGGCAGTGCTAGTAGAAAAGGTGCATATTTTAAGTAACAATTCCTCATGTTAAATCTAAAAATATTACCTAGTGTTCTAATAACGCTTCTTTGTTCAAGGCATTTTACAGACATAAACTAGTTTTTCTGCTAAATTGTCCTGTAAATTTTAACCATTCTAATCTACAGGGTGAGAAAGGAAGACACAGAAATACAGGTTTGTTGGTGTTCTTGAACTCACAGGGAGTATGTTTTGTGGTTCTTCAAAGGCAGTGGTAGTCTTTTAAAGCTGTGCCTCAAACTTGCAGAAGAACTAGTGATGATTTGAAGCAGAAGCTTAGCTTCCTTTGGCACAGTAATTACCTTCAGGAAGATCCAAAAATATGTCTTTTTTTTTTTTTTTTTCCTCCCTAAATTTTGCCTTCAGTCAAAAGTTTTTACTTGAGTCTGGGCTTGAATTTTGGGATTTTTTTTTAAAACTAGAAATATTTATCAAATGTTATGCACCTGGGGAAGAAGAACCCCAGACACTAGCACAGGCTGGGGGTGACGTGCTGGAGAGCAGCTCTCTGGAGAAGGACCTGCGGGTACTGGTGAACAACAAACTGTCCCTGAGCCAGCAGTGTGCCCTAAGGGCCAAGAAGGACAGTGGGATCTTAAAGTGCATTAGGAAGAGCATTGCCAGTAGTCCAGGGAGGTGATCCTGCCCCTCTGCTCAGCCCTGCAAGGCATGTCTGCAGTGCTGTGTCCAGCTCTGGGTTCCTCAGGACAGGAGGGACATGGAGCTCCTGGACCAGGTCCATTGGAGGCTGCTGAAGGGACTGGAGCATCTCTGTGATCAGGAAAGGCTGAGGGAGCTGGGGCTGTTCAGAGGACACTCTGAGAGGGAATCCCATGTGTGTCTGTCAGTGCCTGCAGGGAGGAGACAGAAGATGGACCATGCTCTGCTCAGTGGGGCCCTGCAATGGGACAAGAGGAGGGGGCAGGAATCGATGCATTCAATTTCAGTATACTGCTGTGGTTATGTATATACTGAAGAATTCCCCACCCTGCTGATGTCTGAACACTGCAAAAGAAAGGAATTAGAATTGGTTTAATTTCATGTGCAAACCAAGCAAGTACATGAAATGAACAATTGAAATGGGGAGAAGTAATTAATTGTGAAGACTACTCCTCTTTTAATAGTCCAAGATACATAAGGGAAGTTGTGAACACATCCACAGTTTGTATGAAATGGCATAGCTCAGTTGTTTTCATTTTAACTGTGGTGATTTACCTGAATGTCAGATTTGGCCTCTAGTTTCCAAATAAATGTATTTTTTAATTGAGCAGATTTTCTTTAATGAAACAGAAGCATTTATCTATCTTAAAAGCAAATTTCTGAAATTCAGATTTCATTTATGTAGATTTCAGGCATGTGGTGAACAGCCCTGTTTGCTACCACCTAGTTTAAACTTAAGCACCTGCATAAGTCATTGATATGAATCCTTAAATATGTAAACAGGTTGCATAGTGTTGGAGTGCAGTTTTGAATGAGCTAATGAAACATCAAGCAGAATCATGTCATTTGAATAATCCTGCTAAACTTCAGAGGCTGTGTACACGGAATTCATTGCTTATGATTGTGTTGTTTATTTTTCTTTCTATTCAGACATTTAACACAACCAATGTGACTAAATTGTGCCCGGGTGCTCAGTGCACTTTTGCTTTTTATGGAGGAGAAAGCCTGTACCATAAGTATATCTTCATCTTCCAGTTAGCCAATGCCTTTGTCTTTCTGTGGCTGGTGAACTTTGCAATTGCACTAGGTCAGTGTACTCTTGCTGGTGCCTTTGCCTCTTATTACTGGGCCTATCGAAAACCAGCTGATATTCCACTGTGGCCGCTCTTCTCTTCATTTGGACGAGCAATACGGTAAGACTGGAACTGGATATGAGCCTGGTCATGTATGCAACAAGTGCTGTTTGTACATCTGTGGAAGCCAGTCTTTGAATATCAGATGAAAATGATCAGCATCATGGTTTAATCTTTGTAGCAGCCAAGTGCCACAGCTGCTCACTTCCTCTCCCATAGTGGTATGGGAGGGAGAATCCAAAGGGTGAAGGTGTGAAAATGTGGACCAAGATAAAGACAGTTACTAGGTAAAGGAAAACCACATGCACAAGAAAAGCAAAACAAGGAATTCATTCCCCATTTCCCACGGGCAGGCAAGTATTCAACCTTCCCCAGGACATCAGGGCTTCACTCATAGCAGTGACTTGGGAAGACAAACTCCATAACTCCAAACGTTCCTCTCTTCCTCTTCCTTCTGCCAGCTATTATTGCTGAACAGGACACTGTATGGTGTAAGATACCCCTGGGCTTAGTTGGGGTCAGCCATCCTGGCCATGTCCCCTTACAGCTCCTTGGGCACCCCAAGCCTGCTTGCTGGCAGGGCAGGGTGAGGAGCAGAACAGCCCTTGTTGCTGTGCAAGTGTTGCTGAGTCGAAGCTAAAACATGGCTGTTATCTGCACTGTCTGGGTCAAAAATCCAAAACATAGCACAGCACAAACTTCTATGAAGAAGATGTAACTCTATTCCATCCAAAACCAGTACAGTCAGGAAAATGTACTTGTTAGGGTAAGGCTGAGTCTTGTAGCCCAGGATCCTGTAGCCTCACAAGGCTGCTGCAGCATCCTGCCCTTAGGTCCGACCAGTTGCAAGGCTGAGCAGGTACTCCCATTAGGCACACACACCAAACGCTTGTATATAGCACATATATACACAGATTGACAGACAGACACAGCACTCACAAACACCAGCAGTACCAATGGCTTCATCCTGTTCCTCTGGCAGATCACGATGAAGGCCCACTAGTTTATGTAACTCCCACTAATGGACCTTCTTCCACTTATGATCTTATTTATATATACATACACATGGACATATATGTATTGCACATTTACACACATGCATGACATAACCATCATATATTTTGTTTTAGATACCATACAGGTTCACTGGCATTCGGCGCCTTAATTCTTGCAATTGTCCAGCTTATTAGAGTAATACTGGAGTACTTGGATCACAAACTGAAAGGTGAGGTTTATTTATCTGCTGTAGGTTGGTAAGACCTCTTTTGCTAAATCACTACTTTACTTTCCCCAACCATTTTTGAGCAATGAAAATAGATTAATTCCAGATTATCTATCCATTATAGTTTCATTTGAAGTGAGTGAATTTGTGTTGATAAACTGAGACCATGTTCTTTGGGATCTAATGCAAAGTTCAAGTGAGATATGGATCTGATCCAATTGAAAGCTAGTGAGCTAAATTTGATTGAGAAAGAGAGTCCATGCATACAATGAAAGAAATAGATTTCCTGGTTTTGTCACAATTTAATATTTTTTTCTGGATAGCTTTCTACGTTCTGAAGATGGTTCATGAATTCTGTGTATAATGCACTCTCTCCTGGGGTTTTTTTTTAGGTACTCAGAACTCCTTCACTAGATTTCTACTCTGCTGCCTCAAGTGCTGTTTCTGGTGTTTGGAAAAATTCTTAAAATTTATAAACAGAAATGCCTACATCATGGTATGTGCCATGTCTGCATGTGGTCTCCTCTATCTGAGACACTAAAATACCCTAGCCACTACTAGTCAACAGTCAACACTACCTGAATCTGCAGAATATATAGTGGGATTTATGGGAGTTTTCAGGACATGCATGTGTTCTACCATGAAAAAGTAAGATTTTTTTTTCTTCTAATCACAGCATCTTTTTATGCCTGTCTTTATCTATCACCCTCACCCCCAAAGTAAGTGGGAAGGGATGGCATAACTGGTTAACTCCTGCTGATTCAGCAATTGAGATCCTGATTTCAACAGGAATATTAGCTTTTTTTTCATGTTGTATGTTAATGAAACTTCTGTTTGGAGATGGTGTTTGAATAAGGAGGTCAGAAGGCATATGATACCTCTATGTCCACCTGGAATTAAAAACAAATTCTACTAGCAGCAGCAGTGATACTTCTCTGAAATAACCCTTCTTAGTTTCCAGATAAGAGAAATTTGAAATTTCCACATAAACATATACAGATGGAAGCCTGGAATATTCTGACTTGAAGCAATTTCTGTGATTGAATGGTGTGGTCGCAGGCTTCTTGTCTCAAAGGAGGTTGCTATAATGCATCCATTATAACCTGTGTTCATGCAATTGATGTTTCAAATTAAGGCCATCTTGAAGAGGAAGTATTGTTTTTGACAATCTTCTTTACAGTTGATAAACTGTCTAATCTAAGAGTACACTCTTCTGGTGTATCTTACCCTTGTGGAAACTGTTCCAGGAGGAAATGGTTTTGTTCCGGGATAACTTTATGCTGCTTTACTTTATGCTGCTTTCTTCTTCGGTGAAAGCAGCATCACATCCGAGGAGATAGCTACAGGAGTCAGCTCACTTCAGCTCTACAAGTGCCTATTCCTTTCCACTGACTATAAATCTAATGTAGGTAACTAGCAAAGGCAGAGGAATCCTTCAGCAAGTAACTTTTTTACTCTGCTTGGCAAACTAAGTACTGAGTCTACTGCCTGCAAGATCACAAGGGGTGGCATGCTCATCACTAGGTGATTTGAAGGCAAAAGGTGGATAATACTTTGTCCCAACCTGGTGGGAAGCATGGAGAAGTAGTAGGTGACTGGAGGAAGTGTTTTATGTTCATCTGAGTTTCAAGGCTGTGTATTAGAGAGAACTATGCATTACATGCAAGAAGATTCTGGCATAAAAACAACTACTATTATTTTGCAGATTGCCATCTATGGTAAAAACTTCTGCACCTCAGCAAGGGAGGCGTTCTTTTTGCTCATGCGGAATGTGGTGAGGTAAGGGGCCAACTCCCAGTCCTTGGAAATGTCAGGCGTTCTTGCTATTGCACTTTGAGGACACACTTCTGTCTCACATATCTCCTCGAAATACTAGTGTGAGCTGTTCTATCCCCAGATGTGACCCTCACTTATTAGTGTGTAACACCAGGCTGTCCAGCACAGTAACCTGTGTAAAGTTGGTATCATCTCATGGTTTTCTTGTGATTCCTCCTTCAAATTCATAAGTACCCAGTAGTTTGTAATAATGCCTCCAAAAAACCAGTGGAGCCCCTGAGAGGAGATCTGTGGACACACAGGAATGGGATGCTCATCATCTGCCATATGTGTGTTTCTTGAGCTTTGGTCCACTTACCATCTGGGAAAAGGAAAGCAGAAGGACCTAAGTCTTCAGATTCATTCAGAAAACTTGTGGGGTGTCAGAGAGTGGAAGTATAGAAGTGAGAGTACTTTGCTTTCAAAAAGAGTATCTTTAACATAACCACATCTCCTCTAGTGCTGGGAACTCCCCTGGCCCTTTTCTCCACTACCAAGTCTGCTGCCAAACTCCCTGTTCTCATCAGTACTTTCCTTCATTGCACCTGGCTCTTCCTTTTCTCCTGTGAGACCAAAAAACAATGGGGGAATAACTTAGGAGCAGGCCATGTTGATGCAATAGCAGGCAATCTAATTACCAAGCAAGAGACACAGTAAAACTTCTTAGATGACTTAAATTAAGTGAAAGACCAGGAGGGGGTGAGAAATGGAGGGAGAGGCTGAAGGAGGAAGATAGAAATGATGCTTCAGAAGGAAAAGGATTGGAGATGGGAGAATAGAGTGCTTTCACTGTGTTACCCTGCACTAATATCAGGGCAGTGATGTCCACACCATGTAGTGCCTATGCAACAGAAAAGCTGCCTGATCGACTATCACCTCCCTGTCTTTTGTCATTTTGCTCTTAGTAAGAGCAATACCTAAAAGCCAGGCATATAATTTTGTTGTTTCAAATGAAGATATTTTTATCTTGTGTACTTTGCTAAGTCTGAATTCTGACACATTGATGATGATTTGTCTCTTAAGTAGTTCTTAACATTTTTCATAGTAGTCAGTGCTCTGTATTATCATATCCATAGCTTTCAGTGCTGTCACGAGATTGATGATACAAAACTCATCTCAGCGTTCCCTGTCTATATTTCACTGTCAGCCTGTGAAACCAGCAGAAGATAGCTTCTGGCCATGTTTTGCCACTATCCATAGATTTAAGGAGAAAGAATACAAATGTCTGTTCTGTGATGATTATATATCATTTGTCCTTGCTAAACAGAGTTGCAGTTCTGGACAAAGTTACAGACTTTCTTTTATTCCTGGGGAAAGTCCTCGTTGCTGGTGGTGTAGGTAAGCTAATTGATTTTTTTCTGAGTTGTATGTTCTATTTTCTGGTACCTACAAACATGGCTGCCATAATCATATATGCTCAGTTAATAGCTGGAGGTTCTCATCAGTCTGACTGTTTGGAAATATGTTCCTGTGGTTCCAGAATTTGAAGACTGAACTGATGTGCCTTGGCAGCATCTTTTCATTAATTGATTTTACAGCTCTTGTGTGTGTGGCTGGCACAAGGTCTTCTGCAGCCACAGCATCATTAATTTGATCAAACCAAATTCACATCCAATAAGTCAGCCACAGTCAGTTCTCCTTTCATAAGAACTGAAAAAAATTGCAAATGACAGTCACCTGGTAGCAGACAACATGCCTGCAAGAGGAGGTATTGCAGGTCTGCAGGAGGTGGGTCTGAAGCTCTGCTGTTTTCTAGCCCATTATACCTATAAGCTATAGTAAGAAATAGAGTATTTTTAGCATTCTTACAGGCTTTTCTTGGTGACCAGTAAATATCAAGATAGATTATTCATGGTTTTCTGTGACAGAAGAGTATTTTTCTATTTTTTTAAGTAAAACACTTCCATAAATTCAGGTTGGAAGTATTCCCTTATGTTTTTTTTTTAATTGCCACAGCAGTTTCAAAAAACTATTTTACAATTAACCTTATTTTGCATTCTATATGCCTTAAAAGACAATTAATTATATTTTAATTAAAAAATAGAAAGCTCGTACCAAGAACTCATCTAAAATATATTTTGTCATTTCTATAGAATTACATTATTTATTAGTTTTTCTATTAAATTCAGTAGAATGATGAAACAACATATTTGGAATATTTCTGGATCCATGAATGTATTGATTAATTTACATATCTCTTCTGTCAGATAATTAGTATTGAGGAATTTATTGTTTATGAACTTTTATTTAAACCAGCCTTGGATCTGTTGTCTGTCTCATCCATTCTTTAGATGTTAGGAAATCAAAGCTGGTATGGAAGTCATTATTTGCCTGTGCTTCTTGCAGGTGTCCTTGCATTCTTTTTCTTCACGCAGAAAATACCAGTCTTTGCACAGGAAGTGCCAACGTTAAATTACTACTGGGTGCCATTGTTGGTAAGGCTACTATCTAATCTTCTGAACACTGGGGGCAGTTCAGTGTGCTCAGACTGCTCAGGGCATGGTCTGGTCACAGCTTCTGCGGTCCACCCCTCAGTGGCATAGTATCCACTAAGGTGAGGATTGGTCTCCTGCACTCCAGTCCTCGGGATCCTTCAGACAGAGGTGGGACTGCAGTGACTCTGCATCTTCAGAAAAATTAGGTTTCACATCTGCTTTGCTCAGACTTCCCAGACAGCAAAGGCTGGTGGTAAGGCACTGATGGCAGTGTGGCATCTAATGGACGGGCCGTGCAATGTATCTCTCCTTTTGTAAGGCCCCCTCAGACTCTAGAACATCTGCTGGATGAGGGATTCTTAAAGGAGTCCAGAATATTCTTTGCATATATTCTCTTTAGAAGTTGAAATAACTCCCTTTTGGCAGCTGGAAGATGACTGGCTACTGCATGTTAAAATGCAGTGTCTTGACCCTGTGATTCCTGTCCAGAGCACTAGAAACCTTGGGTAGAAAGACAGAGCTGACATTATCCCAAATTTGCTTAGCAGACTAGGCTTCTGGCTTGTATTAATAGTGCCACATAGGTACCAAAAGAAGTTTGGGGGCTTACTGTGGTTTGTTTTTTGTAGACAGTCATCATTGGCTCCTATCTAGTTGCACACGGGTTCTTCAGCGTCTATGCAATGTGTGTTGACACACTTTTCCTCTGCTTCTGTAAGTACTACCTTTCCTTTCAGTAATACTTGCAAATCATGGAAAGGGAAGTAGAAAACCACCTTTCCCTTCCTTGCAGAATTCTGGTGACATACTGGCAGACTGTGTGAGAAATTAGGAGCTTCTTCCTTTCACATAGGCTCCTTGATGCATGACATTGAACTGACATGAGATAAACATACTAATACTGATTATTTGAATACTTTAACTGTGCTTCCCTGAAAACTAAGGTTAGCAGTGATTCTGGAAGAACTGGGTTGCCAGAGACTTGCAGGAACAAAATCAGTTTGAAAACTGAAAATTGAGAGCTACATCCTATTTATGTCAAGTTATAGACTGTGGTTCTATACAAAAAGGCAGACATAGCAATAATAACACTCCAAGAAATAAGCTGAATTATAAATAAATAAATTATTATTTAAATATTAGTATTTGTGTTAGTATTGTTAGTATTCAGATTATATTTATGTATTTAAATTGTTATTTAGAAAGAAACAGAATTTAGCAAGTTTGTTGTTGCACTCAAAAATTAAAATATTTTCTTTTTAGTTTATTCCAAAGACACAGGGTATATACTAAGATTTGCCTTCTCTAACCTCTTTAGCCATTCCTTACAATTGGTGCTCTTGTTTGGCTCTGCAGATCCAGCCTTTGCAGGGTTGCAGTTGCAATGACTGTGCTTTGCTGCACACTCCCTCCCGATTGCCCATTATTGGTCACTGGTCTGTGACTGCTACATGGCACCAACTGGGCTGAATCCTGAGCAGTGACTTAGTCACGACCTTCTGTGGGAAAAAAAAAAGTGACGTCTGCCTCATTTTTTTAAATTAATGCTCTGTTCAGCTTCCCCTGCTTCCATTCAGTAATGAATGGTAGGTCTTATAGAATATTGTGCACTCATGGTAGCAGGTTTTCACATGAACTTTAGCTTAAGAAGTAAAAAAGGGTCCAGTTTTAAAAAGTGCTTAAATCCATAGCTCTCTTTGTGACAAATTTTCTGGCAAGAGGTATCCAAAATGCCAGGCTTCAGTGGAGGAATGAGAGTTTCTGAAAATTTCCACCTATACTGACAAATCAAAGATCTGAAGAATAAAAAGGATGTATTGCTTTCATGTAAAAATGGCTAGATGTTTGTGGCTCTGCTTCATGTAAAACCTCTTGTGATTTGAGAAAATAGAAATTTTAGAGTGTCCTTCATCAAGGACAAAATTAATAATACTGCTAAATTTCCTTGAATGAGATATTTCTTAATGTTAGGTCTTTTACTCTCTCCTTGCTTCAAGTCTCTTTGTGTCTCTCTGTATGTGGTTGTACTGCCATTTGTTTATTTGACTGCTTTTGCTCTGTAAATTCAGGTGAAGATCTGGAAAGAAATGATGGATCTACAGCAAAACCCTACTTCATGTCAGCTAGCCTCCACCGAATTCTGGGGAAGAAGAAACTAAGCCCTAAGAAGGCAGCAGGATAACGTACACTGAACCTCAACATCAAAAAGTGTCACTTTTAAGCAAAACATGTATAAAGTAGGCAAAAGTAAAAACTGTAAATGATGCTTCTGGTTAATGGGTGATTCTTTTTTCCTTTTGCTTATATCTAAAAAAAAAAAAAAGAACATTGGTAACATTTAATTAGTTTAAGTGCTTAAACTAACAGCTGTGAAAATAAGGCCACGTTTTAGTTTATAGAGTGCCTATGAAAAGGAAAATGTAAATTTGAAGCTTTTATAAGTCTATAATGATGTTTTAATAACTTTTGTAATGCAAGTTGCTGCCTTAGATGACAGCAGTTTTGATAATGTTTCTTTTTATAAGTGTATATTTGTAAAAGAAATTCAGGCAATTTTTGAAAGCACTAACATATAACCTAATTAGCCATAAAAAAAGATAGTTTGAGACTCTAGTTAACCTGGAGATGGTACTAAATTTGTAAATATGGTGCTATGATTGTATTTTTTTGTACAAGCTGGTTCACAGCTATTTAAACTGTGATTATACATGCATTAATGATTCCCTACACTGAAAAATGTAGTGATATTTTAATCACATCTACAACTACATCTTTTAAGATATGATGATACCCTGCAGGTCCCAAAGAAGGTAGTCAGAAAAGACCTTAGTTGTTACTGCTAAAAGTGAAGTTTTCTGTGAGTTGCGCTTGAAAGATGATATAACTGAGAGAAGGGCCCACTGCACTTCAACTGATTTGTGGTTCACACAAATGAGGTTTCATCTGGTACAAGATGGTGAACGTATAATTTTTAGCTGATGTCTAAGAGAGATGCACATGTGTTACTATTAATATCCCCCTATCTCTGACAAGTCTCTGATTGTGTTCTGCATTGCAAGGAAGTTGAGCTTCACTGAAAGGAAAACCAAATATAGTCTTTTTTTCCTTGAAAGAAGGTCTTTGCCGTGTGTGTGTGCACAAGGAGTTCCATTGCTTCTGCCCAACTCTTGATCAAGCTATTGGAACAACTGTGTAGGTGCTGAGGACCAGGGCTGTACTTTCTGCACATCTCCAGGCTCCCAGTGGCTCACACAGTAAGGTTTTAGAACATTGAACTCAAGTCTTCTCATGTTACAGGATTAATTATTTAGCTATTGAGAGATGCTCTGAAAGATGTAGTTTGATTTTTGATTGTTAAATTTGCCCAGTCATTAGTACAAAGTCTTTAATACATTTGTTGTTAGAAAGCATATTTAACATTCTGTGTAGTTTATGACCCTCCCACTGTGGTTAAGTAACAGCTCTCCTGATGGAAAAAATCCAGCATTGGAGTGCGTATCAAGTCTTGAGCTGAGCTGTAAAGCTTTTAATTTATTAGTCTCCTGGGGGGCCAAGGACCCAACCATATTGAGATCTGCCCCTAGCTCTCATGGATTCCACTGTACTGAGTAAGTTATTCCAGTACTGTCTGCTTTCTAGGAGTGGCATGTGCCACACGTTTGTCAGCTCTATGACAGGATTTCAACACCTGGAAATACTTTTCTAGCTCTAGGAGTCCATTGGTGTCACAAAAAGAAGGGCAAATTCTTTTCCAGACGATTTGAAGGCAAATTTCTGGGCTAAACCATTCCCATCCCAGTGGTATCAAACAATTCCATTCCAGCGAGATTTTCCTCTCTAACTTACAGCTCCAGTCTGTGATGGCTGTAACTGCCCCGAAGGCAGGAACACTGTCCTTTATGCAGTGGATCTGGGGTGTCGTGGTGATGTGAAAGTGACCCTAACCCACACACTTGCAGTCGTGGGCATGGGCAGATCTTGAAATCCTGTGACCTGAGGTGCAGGTGGGAGGGTCCTTGTGAGCATTCTCTGTGGTCCAGTGAGTGCTGCAGTCCTTTTCCCTGAAGCAAAAGTGATTGGTTCAGTTTAGGATTCAAATAATGTAAAATAGAGGCATACTGTTTCAAACATAACTACTGATTATGGACACCTTCTGGCTTTGGTAACCACTCCTGAGATACCCCGGAGTAAACTTGACTTTCAGAAAGGACTGAGAACCCTGCCTTTGGGGAAAAAAATCAGACTCCTGAGGGATGATGTTTTTCATCATCAGTCCTTTCTCATTATGTTCATGGCATGGAATACTCAACCCACCAGGATTCTAATCTTTTCTGAGAATTAAGTGAGTAACTTGAGGGTATGTTGTCACCATTTTGTGATTAAAGAAGCGTGATTACAGACCATGTTCTAAAGCTTTTTTTTTTTTTAATACTACTGAGTGATTAATTTGCAGCTAAAGAAACTGCATTAAGTAATCTACATTTCTGCTAGACTTGAGTGTCTTACTGGGAGCTCAACTGGAAAAGCATATTTCTGAATACAGCTTGCTTTTTTTATCATATGAATGTAACCATAGAGTTTACTAGGAATTAAACATAATAGAAATAGTATAGAGTTATTTGATTAGAAGACTTTTGTAACAAACCTATGCATTTACTAAATGAATTTCTAAAAGTGAAAGTTTTAAATTGTATTATTATTTATATACAGTAAAAAATATATATGTATAAATTTGCTCTTCTTGCTATTTTGTGGAAGTATGTAGAATGTAAGTGATCATCATTTCTGAGAAGAAAATTTAAAAGCCATTTTCTTAATAATTATAAGAACTGTGAAAATGCAAAGCAATACCATGCAGATTTTGTAATCAATAAATTCAGTAAGTAAATAATAATTATTTAATATTAAAATTGGATTTTAAAAAACAAATTGCTAATAATAAATCAAAATTAATTCAAGTATTTACTTGGGAAAGAATCACCTAAGATACTTTATGACTATCTTATTAGAATGGCTCCTAACTAATTCTGTGGGCCAGAGTCTGCAGATTTGCACCACAGAGGAAGTACTAGTATTGACATTAATGGCTTTGGACATTTACTTGTTGCTTGGTTTAGTATAAAATTCGAAATTTCATTCTTTGCTTTAGAGAGTGGAAAATGGTCAAATATGTCGTGTGAGCTTTGCTGCTGAGCCCCCCGGGACTGCTGCTACAGTGCCAGCCCGGACTGAGTAGTGTGGGTTCTGTGCCTGCAGGGGAGGGAGGGGAAACCCAGAATCGGCAGTCACAGGGTCCTGCCAGGTGCCCTTCTCCCTGGCAGGAGCTTGGGGAAGGCAGGTGACTGCAGAAAAAAACATTTTACATGAGTAGAAAGAACCCTTCTCAAGATCACAGAAAAACAGAATGTAAAAACCAAGAGACAGAGGAAAACACCCCCATTATCCCGTCCACACGCTCTTGTTTGTTTAGTTTGGGTTAGATTCATTGTATCTCTTGACACTATGTTACTGTATGGCTTTTATTTACATGTTTTATACCAAAGTTTTAATGTCAAGCCTTCAAATTTTGTAAAAAA
>VXBX01000690.1:726503-744237 GCA_013400415.1 Scytalopus superciliaris | reverse complement strand
AAAAAAAAAAAGAAGAGAAAAAGTAACCACAGAAACAAAACAAGAAGATGGGATAATTTCTTCTGGGGGAGGAGGGTGGGGTCCAATACTATTCAGCGGCTGATTCTTGGGTGTTTTAAGGATGCTGAATATTCTTTTAAATGTTAGTATTAAATTAAATATTTTACTATTGCATATTCTGCTGTAGAACGGGAAAAATATTTCAGCAGATGCAATGTTGGGCTGACCTGGTTCTTCCACAAATGGACTGTCAGAGAAGTGATTATGAAGAATAAACTGACTGGTTTTGAGTAATGTAGTATTGTCTCCCTTTTGACCAGTTGCTCAGCCTGGACAGCTGTATCCTTGCAGACAAAGTGCCTTATTGGCTGTTACTTTACCTGGCTTACATTTTGAAATTTTTTCATATAATGTAAATCACGAAACAGAAAATGCTAGATGGGAAAACCAACACTCTTTATGTCAAATCAACTGATAGAAAATTAATTGTAGGAAGGATGTTAGATGTGTTTGGACTGCATAATGCAGGACACACAATTTTCCTGTTGCTGTTGTCAGATCATGAAAGTTGACAGTGTGTGGTCTGGGAGAAAACATGACAATTGTGGTGTTGCAAATACTAAAATAAAAACAATGCAAGACTGTTCCATTTTTTTATAGTAGATTTTTAAATAGCTTTAATTTCTGATAGAGTGAACTTCTGAGTAGGGCCTATTCTGCTTTCAGTTACAATGATTGTGTGTGTTGTACTTGTGTAACTGGGGGGAGACCTGGGCTCTTGCTCCTTAAAACAGAAGGAATAAAGCTAACATATATATAATATTACTGTAATACATCTATTTGCGTGTTTATAAGCATAAAATTAATTTTCCATTTCAAGATTGATAATTACCTATTATGGAAGTGTTTTATAAATTGTTCCAAATTTTTAAACTTTTGATACAGGCAATGATTTTTGAGGTAATATGTAATTTGTATTGCACTGTAAACAATTAGAAAGGTAACTGTTTCTTCATGTTCAAGTAACACTAGTGCTACTAATATTAAACTTGTCTGTTACTCTGTGCTACAATATGTCCACATGTATGTGTTCCAAATAATTAGTAAACCATAAAAATGGCTCTTTGAGGTTTAAGAAATGAAAGGGAGGTTACTGTTTCATTAGTGTGATTCCTAAGGTTATATTATCTTGCCAAAACCAAATTAACACGAGCACGATGATTCGAGCTCTAAACCCTGTTGCTTCTGCTATGCAGAAATAGATAGGTATTGTTTAAATAGCTTTTATAACAAAAGTGCTTAATTTTGTTGTTACTTGATCGTTTTACAGTTCTTGGGGATTGTTCTAATAAAGATTTCGATATAAACCGGAGTGCGTCTGCACCGCGCCGGGCTGGGCGGAGNGGGGCTGTACGCGGGGTTGTGCGGGGATGTGCGGGGCTGTACGCGGGGTTGTGCCGGGGCGGGGGCGGCTCCGACTGCGCTGGGGCGGAACGGGGCGCGGGGCGGAGCGGCCGCGCAGGAGCGGAGCAGAGGAGGTGCGGGGCGCCGCTACCACTGCTACAGGATGGAGGGGAATTCTGGGGTTTATTTGTAATGGTTCGAGGATTGTTTGTTACATTTTTTTATTTAAATTCTTTGAACCGTGTAGTAATAAACCATGGGGTTTTTTCATCAAAACCTGAATTGAGATCTTATACAAGACAATAGGTATTTTAAATTGGCCAAAATGATACCATGGAACTCCATATAACTCTCTTTTGGAGTTTACGAGAGTCACTGAAAGTCAGATTTTTCTTCTGCTTTTGTGTGAGGTCAAGAAAACCCTTATTGCACGCTGTGGATTGGCAGAGCATCACAGGCATAGCTGATGCAGGTGCTGAACTCGCAGCTGATCTGTCACAGGCGAGTCCCTGTCTGACCAGTGGCCTGTGACATTTTTCTGGCAGACATGGAGAAAAAAAATGAAGATCAACAAACTGCAAAAGGTTTTCAGAGATGGGGATGGATTTCAGCAGAGGTAGAACAGGAGCAATTATTTGGCATTGGGACAAAGCAAAAATTTGAACTTGAGTTTAAGGTATGCCTTGTAAGTCATTCCATATGTGAGGAGCCTTCTCTGAAGTTGCTTCTGGCATTTGGCAATAACCACAATGAAACCTTGAGACAAGGTTTTTAAATTGGCAAAGCAAGCTGAAAGTATGGCTGTGTGTTTGGGATTCAGTGACTGAATAGCAAGTAAGGTGCACACACAGAAGCTTTAAATTCATAGTTGCAGCATATATCATTTAAGGGAAAAGGAGCACATGTGAGGCTTAAGCCATAGGATACTCTTTCTCAGGGTTAATTGCTGTCAGTGGGGAAGCTGATGGGTTTGTACTGTCCAGTCAGTCACACCCTCGGTGGCTGTGAGCAGCAGTACTTGTTTAGCCCGGTGCTGTCTCAAGGGATGGCTGCCAGCTGCTGCAAAAGGAAAGTTGTGACAAAGCAAAGAAAAATGATCTTCAAAGGGGTATTGGTGCTCCCTGAATGCAGGTTAGCAGCTTGGCTAAGGCCATGCTATGTGGGAAGACGTACAAGCCTAGTACACTACAGCTGATTGGAAGAGATAAAAGACACTGTTGTTCTACAGTAAATCTTCACCAAAGCAGATTGACTTTTGTTTCCTTTTGTTGGTGTTTTGTGTTTTTTTTTTTAAACATTTGATCAGATGCAAACAAACCCTGCTTTTTGTTCTGTAAAGTATCACTGTAAAAACTCGGTTCTGACCTTGACAACAATAACAGCAGAACACTGTTTGTTAAAGCACATTGTTTGAGTTCAACTGATCGAGTATAGCCCTGCAGAATCTAATGTAGCATACCCAAATTCTGGAAGGTACATCTGTAAGGGGATTTTGGAGCATAGAGTACCTTTGCTATGTGTCTTATTATGTACAAGGACTCCCTCAAACAACACCTCAGCCTTGGTCCACCATCAATGGTCCACTCTGGCCTCCAATCGGGAGGCATGGAGACACACCATCTATAACGCTGCTGCTTCCTTTGAGAGCGCACGCAGGATCAGTCTGGAAGAAAAAAGACAGCACAGAAAGAACAGTGTGGCGCCAATACAGCCTGTGCAGACTTTCCACTGTGCCTTCTGCAACCGGACTTGCCTATCGCGCATTGGCCTTTTCAGCCACCAGGGCGCTTGCAGCAAGGGTGGGTAGAGCCCTTCTCAAATCTTCGTTCGCGAAGCCCAGCCATGAGATATTATGTACGTCATTATTTTAACTAAAATCTGGATATTTTTAAACTGCATCAGTATCTCCTGTTAACACACACAGTCTATTGGAGCTGACTGCAGCTATTAGTTACATTGTCCTTCAGAAAATGTCAGGCTTATGGACAAAATTGCTTTCTTGTGACTGCAGCCTTGGTGTTTCACTTAGAATGGGAGAGCAAACCCTCAGTAGGCTGTAAGGTATTCAGAGGTTTGTTATAAACAGTGAGTGTGGTGAAAACACATGAGGTATATTTCGACAAAGATATTAAAATAGCGAAATAAACTACAGAAGACTCTTTTTGCAAGAGACATGTCCAGAGGTTGAAGACAAAGGCTGTCATTCTGCATTTCTGTTGGCACTCATTCATGACAAGAGTCACTATTGCTGGACCACTATTTACAACCGAATCAGGTTGCTTCAACAGACTGGCATCTGGAAACACCAAAGCAGCCTGTGCTTTATTTTAGGTCAAAGCAGATGATCCCCCTGCTGTTAGCTCATCAGAGGATAGTAAGTTCAGTTGCTCAACTTAGAAGGCTTGTTGCTGAAGGGCAGTTTTGGAAACTAAGTGAAAGTAGAAATTGAGAAAAAAAAAGTTTGGGTCAAAACACTCTTCCAGAAAATGAGAGCAAATATTGTACTCCTTTGATAGAGTGCCTAGAGGCCAGGAAACAGGCTAAGGAAGTCCAATAGTGCAATTTCATTTCAGCCTAATTATTTTATTTGAGAGTTTTAAAATCTTAACCACACCAGCAATAACAAGGATAAAAAGAAAGAGGCTGCCAAATCCACTCAACTTCCTAAAAGGGTAACAGAAGTGTGGATGATCAAAAAGCTGTACAGTCTGACATAGGCAAGACAGGGAACTAACTTAAGATAGAAAAGTTGGAAAATAAATCATCATAAGCAGCTCACACAATAAATTTTCCTGTTTGAAAAATGGAATTACCAAAGGATATATTCTAGCCAGTACTTTAGCCAACTATCTAGATGACAGAAAAAGAGATATTTTTTAGTGATTTTTTGATAATACAAAAGAAGCAGTACTGAGGACCTCAGAACTGAAATGCAAAAAGATTTTGAAAACTTTGACAAACAGTAAGAAAGAAACTGGGTGAAATTCAGTATGGTGAAATAGAAGTTGTTTACACAGGTTGCAATAATGTAAGGAGAATTGCAAACAGGAGACAAGACAACAGCTGGTCATAAGCAGAAGATGGAGAGAAGTGCTAATAGAAGAAAAGCAGTTGTCATCCTGGAGGCCACCCTGGAGCCCTAATCCTCCTGCTGACCATGAGCAAGGGTTCGGCTAAGCCAAAGTGTCATGCTTCAAGAAGACAGACAAAAAAACCCAGCAAGGAAACAATTAGACATTTAGAAAATATGACTTGGTATGAAAAATGTGATGAACTGAATTTGCTTGGCAGGGAAGGGAAAACTTTTATTGTTTTGGAGTTTTTTTCCCCTAAGAAAGTGCCAGATTTCCTACAGTTCATAAAGCTTTCTACTGTTGAAGACATTTAAGAGCAGATTAGTCAAACATCTCCACTAGTAACAACTAAAGTATTTTGTTGTGCCTTGGGATAAAAAGCAAATTAGAGAATGCCTGAGTATTTTCAGATTTACTTTCATATGAACACAAACATATATTTCCAGTCAATTTCTGGAATTTCAAACCACCTAGATTCCAGTATTTCATTTAATTTCAGAGTTTGAAATATTTCTAAAAGACCTTGAAGATATTGTATCAATAAACTATTTCTTTACTCTGCAACCTAAAATACCATCAACTTCTAGTAAGACATCCTTTAGAGACACTGAAGTTTGCACCAGGAGCCTATTTTTAATTTGTATTTCTCTCTCCTCTTACAGCTGGTTGAATATTTAAAAAATTACATTTTATTTTGTGGTTTACTTGTTTCAACATATAATATATGAAATGGTCTCAATTACTTGGACAGGTTAGGGAAGGAAAGGGAAAATATGTGGAATTTGATAGCCAGTCTTCTCACAGTCTTTTTGAGACAACTTTCACTTTTTAGTGATATTTTATCCTTTGAGAAACAGCAGATGCAAAATACCCTTTGCATCATTAGTTCCATATTGGATTTCATAATATATGCCACTTGAAACTATTAGGAAATCCTACTTGTAGGCCAAACACAGAATATATTGCAAATACAATTCTCTACAAAACTGTCCACACAGCAGAAGTCTATTTTGTTCTCTGTTCAAGATAGGTTGCTAAGAGAAATGTTAAGACCAATTTATTTCATATACAAATTTCGTACAGAATATAAAATTTAAAATTAATCTATGCTATCTAAATAGTGCTGACTCAGTATACAACATGCTCCTGCTGTAGCTGCATTCTCTTTCTGCAAAGAGAGCTCATGAATTTCCTCATCACAGCATTATCCAAGTTAGTTTTTACACAGCAGGAGTGAGAGGATGGCTCCAGGGTCAGAAGAGCTCAGCAGCAAAGTCACAAATGCAAGCCAGTGCACAACCAGTAGAGAAAGACAAACATTCAGGCTTGTTGAGCATGTATTCAAAGTCAGCCTACAGCAGCAGCCTCAGTTGAACACAGCTGACTAAAATGGTCCCCAGTTTTCCATATGTTGTCCACCCAACACCAGTTGCAAATGGTTCTGGCAGTGGTAAAGGGATGCAACACTCAGATTCTCTGCTGGACCTTCCTCTTTCCAACTCTGCATTTGCCCAACCACATTTACAAAAAGCTGCTCAAGCACTCAACAGTAGCAAAAGACAAATTCTCCTACTTCCTGTTTTCACAGGCAAACAGGAAAATTGTTCCCATATACTTCAATCCTATTCTGACTTTGGAACTGAACAGAAGGAGATGTTTCATAAATAAGCTTAAGCTTACTGTTCTTTCAGGCAACTCGAAGCTACTCAGTTCTTCAAATTAGACTGAATAATTACTTTTCCTTAAAGGAGTTCAATGCAAGCTAAAGTTGCATTTTAAATTACCAAGTTATGTTACCATCTAAATTAGTATTACTTAACTTTTAACTGGTAAAACTTCAGCAGTAAGGTTGGCCTACTTGCATATCAGACACAACAAATGAACACAAACTAGTTTGTCTACTGCTATGCATGCAGTTGAGTAGCATGCATATCTGTGGAGCTAGCTTAGGTACTGAAAAGAACATCTTGAATTGAGAATTCCACCCAGAGTATCTCACTACAAAGTTACATATGCTAGAATGAAATGTCAAGTAAGTCATGCTCCACCACAGCCTGTCTTGCATGTTTTGTGAGAAGAAAAAAAAAAACAAAAACCTTGACAAACCATTGTGCCAGTGCAAGAAGATTGCTTTTTCTACTTAGATTAGCTCAGACATCTGTGAGCAGCACTTGAAACGGTGCCAGGATTTTAATTTATGGAATTTGAATAATTCAGAGCTTGCTATTAAATTTATGCTCTCAAAAGTCATCAGAAAGCATCACATTTTCCACACTGAAGTGCTTTGACCAGCACAGTTAAGGAATTTCAGAGTAGACAGTAACGCATAGCTGGGAGACAAAGGGATATGGACACACACACACACTCCTACCTTCAAAAGTATGATTTCTTTCTGATGCAAATAACATTTAAGTGTGCAAATGGGATCTACCTGTCTTCAATCCTAGAAGGAAACTAGTCTGTGAAGACAAATCAGTTGAATTTATAATAGCCTTTGTGCATCAAATCAGTGTGTCAAAACATGCTCTGCAACTAAGTCTTAGCACGTCAACAGCTTTAAACACAGTACACTGTAGTGCATTTGACTGAATTCCAGTCTCTCTTCATATGCATGTCAGTTAAAATGCTGAACTAGTTTTTACTTTTAAAAAGCAGACTCTGTTTAAGTATTGCATCTTATTTATCATCCTGCTTAACAAAATCACAAGATAAAACCACTGAACAGAAGCCCAAGCAGGAAAGATTTAAAATGTTAAAGCAGAGGCAACTTCAGATTCTGCACTTGCCAACTTAAGCCACAGTTTAAAATCTGTCCTATTAATCCTCCATTCTCCTTCCCTATAAGTGTGCACCCTCAGTAGAAGCACTGATTTGCATATACCCACTTGTGTACCACCTATTTGGGGTGTTTCAAGACCCATCAAAGCCCATTACAGGATTTTTACTATCAATTGAATTAGATACGAATCCTCCTGAGGGACCTTGGCATAATGTTCCTCAGTATACCAGGGACCTTCTCTTGAAATTTAAGATTCAGGTTAAGCACTTGACAAATGATCACAGTTCAGCCATAAACACAGCAACATTTTTGCTTGGCATGCTACAGCAGAAACTTTATTCAGTTCTTTTTGAAAATACTTGCAACCAAAATTTATTTTTGTAAATTCACAGAAATAAGCTTTAACATATAAGGCTGTATACAACTCAAATACAGGTAAATACTTTTAGCAATAACTTACAGATACAAACTAATGATAAACTACAATTTCACAAAGAATTGTAAACATTTTGCACAATTGTCAGTCCTTTCTCTTAGGCAAAGTGCTCTTTTGATGACAAATAAATTAACACATACATAACTAGAGTGGACTACTTCCAGACAACACAAAAAGGTGTTTAATAAGGCTTGTAAACAATGTAACAATTATTTATGCAGAATCCATAAAAGTGTCTTGCAGGCTAAATTTACTTACATACCTGGGCAGCAAAAATTATCTCGAAAATGCTTTAGATGTTAAATTAAAATTTAACATTAACATCTTTCGAATGATATTTTCAATACACTATGACTTAAGGTTACATCTTTAATAGCTTATGTCCCTGACAGAAAGGAATTAGGTGTGACTTAGTGGCAGTTGTGTCATTGAATGGGGTAGCAAAGGCTGGAGTCCAAGAGCTGTAGGTGAATGAGCTACAAAAAACAAACATTTACTGGTCAATTTCATCAGAGGTAGAAAAATATTATAAGCCAGTAAATCCCACTGGGTAGTGACAGCTCACTGTCCCAGTCCTGCAGCATGCTCTGTTTCCTCTAGCCCAGCACCCTCACCACTCCACCCACAGCCCACCTTACACCACTGCTTTGGAGAAAGACAAGTTCAGGCCACATGTGCAGCTCAGATTAATTCTCCCAAAATCTTCACAGTCCCTCCTAACCACAAAATAGGAGCAAAAGCTGTTGACTTGCTGGGTCATAAGACACAAAAATGACCAAAGCACTTTTGACCACCAGGCTCTTCCCCCCCTCCATTGTGTGTTACTGTGAGGGAAGCTGAAGCTCTAAGAGAAGTTTCTGGATGGAGCATCTCTACAGTCCGCAAGGTAAGAGTCAGGGAGAGGGTGGTAAACAGTTTTCATTAGAATTACATATTATTAAAATATGTGGTATGGATGTTTAAATAAATGTTTAGTTTCTTATTACAGTTTTATTAGTCTGGAGAAAGCATAAGCAGTGGTCTTCATACCCAAATCTTCAGCTATGCTCTTACTGTGAAGTGCTACTGCTTACTCAATAAGGTATAAGTAACAAGTATAGTATTGATGTATTCTATAAAGAATACTAAAAATTAAAAATCCATTAGGTTTCTTTAATCAGTACTTGGTAAACCATTCCTGCTACAGCTAATAATGATTTTACTAGGAGAAAAACAGCAAAGCTGTTACACCTACCATCCATGTAGCTGTGCAGAGCAGTCAGCATAGTCCCATCCTGGGGTACATATGCAGAGTATGCCATTTCTTCTAACATGGGTGGAGACAGCCTGGAGGGCTGAACTGCAGTGACAGGAGCAGTAGATGAATGATTAGGACTAACATGTTTCTTATGGCGTGCTCTGCAATTTTGAAACCACACCTGAAAAGGAGGGAAAGGTACATCACGTTGACAGATTGCATTCAACATTAGCATAACAACAACCTGCCAGATACCTCATTTCTATAGAAACACCCTGTCAATTTTCCAGGCTAGAATGACCCAAGGAAACACCAAACTTATTTTTATTTATATATAAATACATATATATATAAATATATAATTTATATTACATTAAAAAATCATATTTATGTATAAAACCCCACCTATATTATGTTTGCTGAGAGACATCTTCAAGCAAAGATTCCAAGTCTGTGTTGCAGTTTTGAATTGTATGGGTATATATTTTAATTCTGCTCTCTAGAACAGACGACTAGATATTCACTTGCTCCTAACTTGTCATACCACAAGACATTTTCAAAAAGAGTGTACATCTTAAGAACAGACTATTATAGTCAGAACTTCGTATCTGGAATAACTTAGCACTAATTTCTATACTATTTACTGAGAAGTTTCTTCATGGAATGAAGCACAAGAGGAATACAGTGAGTTTTTCAGATTACTATGCTTGTTCTACACCTATTTGTGACTAAGGATGTTGTCTGATAACTGCCAGATGAGATCTTATTCCATGTCAGAATAACTACATGGAAAAAATTGTCATTAAGCATTTCCAATGGATGAGTACCAGACTTGGTTAATCAAGTAACTTTGCACTGTTACCTGTATAACACGCCTGCTCAAGCCTGTTCTTTCTGCCAGTTTCTGAAGCGTTTGTGCATCTGGATTGTTGTCTTGAGCAAACTGTGCTTGCATAACCTGAAAAGGCAAGACTCCAGGATCATTTGTGTTGAAAGCAGCATTAGATTCTTCTCAGACCACAGTCCTAACTCCTTTTCTGTCTTTAGGAAACCATTGTAATCTCTAGTCTTCAGAGAGTCCCCAATACATTAAAGAGGGGAAAAAAAAAAAAAAAGAAAAGAAAAAAACCACAAGCCCCAAAACCAAAATACAAGTCCTTACTATGCTTAACTGAGCTGTGACATTTTCCAGAAATTAAAGAAATGGATTCTGCTTGGAGGAGGTGCTCTGTAAGATTAAAAGAACTGTAGGAAAAAAATTCACTGCAAAGTGATTCAAATACGCTCAATAAAGAAAAATCCTACAGCAGCAGACCACAGCATCAGGAAGGAATGAGCCATGATCCACCTCCCTAAATCTGTCAATCACTATCTGCATCTTGTATTATATAGAGCAACTTACCCTTCTTTTCATCTCCATGGAGGATGCAAGGAACTGGGAAGCACTTTATGCTTTCTTTGCTTTAGCCAATCCAAGGAACAGAAGGGCTCCACCTTGGCTGACCTGCCCTTTGCAATGATTTGTTTACACTCATCTTTTTACAGAAAACTTAAGCTAATGCTTGTCATTAGGATATGAATTACACTTTTTTGAGGAAGTAGGTGTTAACTTGGCCTACATCTTGAAAACTTAAACAGGCTTTAAGGGTTTGCCCTCTTTATGGAAGTGAGGTTTCACAGATTTCTGCAGGGTGTCTTTAGCAATTTCAAAAGTATTAGTTTCTCATTTTTGGATTTTTGACCCTTGATTTGACTCTGAAAATTTTGCCTGGGTTCATCATTGAAGATTCAGAGTACTACTCTCCACATTCAGAAACTATTTACTTTTCTGCTGTTTCACAGAATCACATAATGGGTTGGGAGGGACAATCCAGTTCCATCCCCTGCCATAGGCAGGGACATCTTCCACTAGCCCAAGTTGCTCTGAGCCCTGTCCAACCTGCCTTGAACCCTTCCAGGGATGGGGCAGCCACAGCTTCTCTGGGCAACCTGTGCCAGGTTCTCACCACGCTTACAGAAAAGGATTTCTGCCCAATATCCCACCTAGCCTGCTCTCTGGCAGTTTGAACCCATTGCCCCTTGTCCTGTCACTCTATGCCCTTGTCCAAAGTGCTTCTCCAGCTCTCTTGGAGCCCCTTTAGGTAGCTGAATGTACTATAGAACAAAACCATCAAAATAGATGGACATCCTTTTGTACAAGTACTTTATGAGGTGTGTAATTACATGCTGCCACTCTGACAGTCACTTATCCCTACAATGCTTCCCTTGTTGGAAGCAAACTCTTACACCAGGCTCAAAGATAGGCACAGAGGTGCAATGAGCAGATAGAAATTGTCATTAAATAACAAGAAACGCTAGGATCTCAAACAGCTGCTGAAGTATGTTACAATCTACCTAAAGGACAGCAGCTGGGAAGGCAGCCTGAATACAGTTTCAGCCCCTGTGGCTGGGCCTATCTCCCTTTCAACTCCTGCCAGAACTTTTTCAGAAGTTCAAGCTCAATGTCCAGAGCTTTTGCCCTGTGTACCTGTTGGATTATTACTAGAAGGCTTATCTTATGTTACCACCACCTTCTGTCTCCAGTCACTACTGAAATAGAAAACCAAGATTTGAACAGCGCTATGCCCCTGTCATACAGCACTGTTTTAACACTCCACATATTGTTACACCTCAACATTAGTTTTTCTCAACTGTTTTCACCAGGAAAAAAAGAGGAAGAGAGGCCAACAAAACAGAACTCACACTGTGACCAGAAATTCAAAGACCTGTTATAAACTGAAAGCATGGATGTGTAGCTAGGATTAGGTAGAAAGCCTAATCTTCCCTCTCACTGCAGGCTGAAATCCCTAAATCTGGGTCTCACCATCACCCCTTTCATTACAAGCTTTAGACTAGAAGCTGGCCCTAGTCCTGATGTTTTTCCCTAGAAAGCTAATATAAGTGAAGTGGTGATCCAGAGGGCAAAATAATTCCTATTGAGACAGTCCAGAGCTAACACTTGACAAGGCAGCAACAAGATAAGAAGCCTTGAAAGCAGAGCAGATGCAGTCATTACAATAAAATTCCAACTTCCATCCTATTAGTATTTTGAAGTCTCATACAGTAACCATCTTTAATATAACTTTTCACATTACATAATTCTGAAAATATTTTCGTCTTTATAATGTTTAGTGATGTAAATTGCTGATTAAATAGATTTCATTGAGAAATCTAAATAGAACAATCTTTTTGTTTCCACTCTGCAGAATTGCTGTCTGCCCTCAGGGAAATAAAAAGCTTGAAGAGTACTATTTCATATAAAACTGCTGAAGCCAATAAACAATTCCAGAAACATGCTGTGTCTTGATAGTTTATGAAATAGTTCAAAGCAGGCAAGCTTTTTCATTCTTCCTTTTTGCATCCAAATTCCTACTGGTTCAGCACTCATATCCTGCATAAACCTAAGCTACACAAGTTTTTAGCACTGCCTCTACCTGGAGCTGATCTGCTGTGAAGCTGGTCCGAGCTCTTTTTGCTGGTTTTGGATGATTAACATCTTGTTCTGTTAGTAATGCTCCTTCCACACTAATCCCATTACCTGAAACATTAAAAAGAAAACACTGCCTGCTAAACATTCACAGTGATGCTATTTGTAAGTCAGACTGTTCTCCAACAATAACCAACAGCACTTGTTTAGCTGATGTTCAGCTTTAAAAAGCCACATTCTATTCAAAGTTAAATTGATCTGGCACCATTACACATTATACCCCAAATGACTCCCTTGTAAGTGAATGAAGAAATAAATCTAGCATGATATTTTATCAATGAGATGTATTGTTGCTTTCTTTTCCTTAGGACAGAAAACAAGCTATACAAACTCAAAAAGAAACAAACCCATGAAATAATTTGCACATTATTTTAATTCAAGAACCTGTGCTTCCAGTCTTACTAAAGCCAGGCAATTACTCTTAATAAGGAAGACGAAGTAAAATCCAACAATTTAATTAAAACAGAACCACAAACATAGTTCTTAACAAAAACATTACATTACCATTTTCAACTTCTCTTTTCAGATTGTCCAACATACAGTCGTAATGCACTCTACAAAGGACTTTCTCTTCAACCAAAGCAAACTCCTCTCCAGTTGAAAGCTGCCTTTTGCAGGAGAAGCATGCAAAGCACGCCAGGTGGTACACGTTTCCTTTGGCCCGCCGGACCCAGTCGGTGGAGTGGATGTGCCTCCCGCAGCGGGAGCAGCGGGTGCCGTAGCGCCTGCAACGAGAAAGGCAATGGGAAGGTGAAGTCAGACATGCCCGCACTGAGCAAAGCTGGGCTGCGGCAGGGGTAAAGGTGGTCAGGGTGTGGCAGCGCAGCCAAGACCCCCGGCTGAGCACACGGGATGAGGGGACTGTGTTTGCTCTGAAAAAAAAAATAACAAAAAAGTACATATATATATATATATGTTTGTATCTCATAGCTTAAGGCAAGACCACTAATGAAATACAGAGGTTAGTATTTTCATAAGGCGAAAAGCAAAACAGAAGTATTTTATCTGCTGCATGAAGTCACAGTTCTTCATCTTTCCTTTTACAAAGATAATTACCCTTAAAAAGAGCTGACAGATGGAAACAGCTGACTGTGTTAAAAATTCTCCCAATTATTCAAATCTATTTACACTACCCTAGGGGTAGTCCAAATTATTGTATTTAGCTACATCATCCTTCACTAATCATGCAGCACTTGCAGCAGAAAGGGAAAACCTGTATCTTCAGTTATTTCCTCAATTAGCATCACAGTATGATTTTTAAATTAAGTCAAATACCTGCAAGTATTTACATTATTAGAGTAGAATATTTCTCTTTGAAGAGGAAACTAGCCACCAATATATGTTGATGACTTAGATAAGAATTTGTCCTGGAAATCTTTGCAGACTAAAGTTCTTTGTTCAAGGCCCACAGAACTTGGTTTTTCCACACATTCAGAGCATTCAGCCTGCCCTCTCCCTCTCTTTCAGTGTCAAACCTGACTAGCTGAATGTAATCTTTCCACTGCACAGGTGAGAATCCCATTAATAGTTTGGTCTAGCAATCAAACCAGGAAAGTACTACAATCACATAGAAACTAACAGCAGCAGTTTTTGCTACTTTCTATACCACAGACTTTGCATCCTGAGTACTTTCATCACCAACCCAAATAAATAATATTCTTCCTTACAGGATTAGCCCTTAATCTTGCAAAGTGCTTCACTTTCTGAATCAAATTGACCACAGAAAGGTATAACTGCTGAAAGGTTCTCTTAAACATCACAGGATTTTTCCTGGGTTGACTTCGCAGCTCCATGTGGTGTCTTAAGTCCCACACCAGAGAAGTACTACTCCAAACAGATCATCTGTAGTCTGCCTTGCATTCTCAGGCAGCATTGTCCAAGGATGGTTCTTTGCACATATGATACCTTTACATCCGTACTGTGGCAGGGACTCTGATTTTTCTTCCCCCCTGTGCATACAGAAGTGATGGTATAAATGCAGCAGCTGTGCACAATAGTAGAGGGCCAACTTAGAAGGCAGTTATATTAGACAGACTTGAGGCTCCCCAAGTACTTCCACAAGAAAAGTCAGAGTTAAACCACTGAAGATAAACATAGCAAATAAAAAAGAAAGAGCCTCAAGTGCATTTCAGTCGTGGCTTAAGTGAAGAGTCACAAGCAAGCATAACAAGCATCTGATAAATTACATCCCTGGATGATATACCTGAAATAATCAAGTTTGCAGAAGATATCTTTATCTTTGATGTAGCAACTGGTGTGCCTTCCCAGGGATGTTCTGCAAACGCTGCATGAGAGGCAGCGTACATGCCAGCAGAGGTCATTTACCTGCAAAAATCCAACATAAAAATACCCCTCAATGCTTGTGCTACCGATGTTACCTTTTATATTTACAAACCCAGCTTTTATTCTCCAGAGAAGGTAAAAAAATCACATGTACTATAATTCACAGAAAAATTATCTTGAATGCAAAATATTTTTCCTATAGAACTGCACACATATTAAGGGTTAACTAATTTGATGCAGATCTTCAGAATAAGCTTTCATGGTTTTGTAATTAAAAGCATCAGAAGAGGAAGCAAGAGATTCAAGTTTCATGTAGATATTTTGTGCCCAGTTCTGTTCTCATAGCATTAGAGTAACAGAGCAAGTTTTGGCCTTATGTGAACTTGTAAAGGCAGCCAACTTACATACTTTTATTTCCCAGTCTATAAAAAGTCCTGCCTAACAAAAAAACCCTCAACTTTGCAAAGTGATTTTAAATTTTAAAATGGGGATGGGCAGAAAGTCCCTCAAATAGAAACACACCGTAAACCGCACCTTTATTTGCCAAATTTCTGTTAAAGCAAAGTTGATGAAGTGTGACTTTCTAAATAGCAGCAGTTGTTTTAATAGCAAATTCACCACATCTTTAATACATCCATAGTAAAACTAGACAGATTCATGGAATGCAGCAAGAATCAGCATTTGTGAAAACTCACATATAATTTTGAGGCAAATAAATTGAGAGCAATTATTTTAATTTCCATTTTCCTATAGAGGGAACTCTTTGTTGCACAGACGTTGCACATCACCTAAGTAAGCAATTTGATAACTCTCAGTGACCATACAAATTAAATAATAAACCTCTGGATAATCCCATGCTGCATAGGAAGAATTCTGTAAACCAAGCAAGCATTAAGTTTAGATTTTATTTTTTTTCTCCTGAGCCAACTTCTCATCTCAAACTAAACAGCCCATATATTACCTATGGCAAAGCAGATTTTAAATAATACAGGATATGCCTTTCCATCAGAGCACTGCCAAACAAATCACAGAGAAAGGAGGCATCAAGTCCTCATCTCATACTGGAATCACACATTTCAGTCATTCTTGAAGCTGTAACGTTGCAGTTTGCAGTTGCCCAATACTTTCCCAACTATTATCCTTGTTGGCAGCCACCTTCCCATAAACCGACAAATTTACACCACAACATAATATGAAACTGTTGATAGCAGCTGTCACCAAACCTGTCCTCCCAACTATCTCTTAGAAGGGCCACAGAGCAGGGGGGGGCAGCGCTGGGCCAGACTGAGCCTGCCCCACAGCCAGTCCTGCCATGCCAAGTCTCCCTAGGCTGCCCCAGGCCCACGCTAAGCCCCGGCACAGGCAAGAAGAGTCCTCGCAGCTCTGTACAGACTGAGCTAATAACCCAGCCTCATAGAGCCCATCTCCCTGCCTCTTCTTTAGAGGCCAACGCTATTCTACCAAGCAGGACAGCAACAGCTTCCACAGTTGTCTCATTTGATGTTACTTGTCCACGTTTCTACTTGTTATCTGAGAGAGCTGAAGTTGGAAGCTGTACTGCTGCTGGACAGTACACAGCAGCATACTAGCATGGATTCCTCTCTGTCCATATAGGAAGCAGTAACAGTTAATTTACACTCAAGGCTAATTAATTTAGAGGTTTTTTTTTTTGCTTGGAGTCCTTTTATCCCTGTTTTTCAGACCGCAGACAAAGGTGAGCAGTAAACAATAAACGAGTTGTCAAACACCACAGGAGTAAACGGGACTGGAACAGTTCAAGTCAGCTCTGTTACCGGTCCGACCGCCCATTCTGTGCCAGCCCATGCTGCTGCACGGAGGACCGGGTCACCCAGACCATGAGTGCGAGGCAGCTACTGCACTGATCCAGTTTTAAAAGAACACCATCCCAGCACACGTTTTCAGCGGACCTCGCCACACCAACTAAGACCTAAACGAATGATCTAATAACATCACCGAGGTGTTTCCAGCGGTGTCACCAACTGTCACGTCGTAAATATACAACAACTTTGTTTAAGGCTGATAGAGTCAAGTGACTCCGCTACGATCCTCTTTCAGAGGACAAAACTCTGATCCAGAATAACTTTGACAGCTCTATCACAGAAGGCAAATAGCACAGATACACACATCCCCTAACGTCCCCATCCCCTACACTCCGTAACACTTTATGTTTAAATTCACTTGGTTTTGTTTAGTTTTAAATGAACATACTCGGTCCTGACTGCTAGGGAAAGAGCTGCTTTGCATGCACACAGTTCGTTTTGTTCACAGATGTTGCTTGACTACCTTTTACAGGAACAACTTATTTACGCATTTCTCAAGAGGCACTTTTAGCTTTGAGATTCATGGCGTCCCCCAGACCTACTTTAAGCAGTAACACTCAGATCGCGCCGCCGCCTGACCGAGGCCGCACGGGAGTCACCGCGGTTCGTTACCATCCCCGCTTCTCCCGGCCCGTCAAGAAACCGCATCTCAGCGCCGGGAGCGCCACCTGAAACACGGCCACAGCGGCTTGAATTCCCTCCCGAACCCCGCGAACAAGCGCGCTATGGCTTCGCAGTGCTGCGCATTCCCGTGTCCTGGGAGGGGAGGGCTGAGCCGCAGCGACGGCTCGGCCCGTGCCGGGGCGACGCGGGGAGGCGGCCCGGGGGGTTGTTCCCTCGAAGTCCGCCGGGTCCGGCTCCCCGAAGCTCCCGGGGCACGGCCGGCGGCCCCGGCAGGCTCCCCTCGGCAGCCCAGGCGCTATACGGGCCGGCCGGGCCCCGGCGGAGGGAAGAGACGCCGGCCGCGGGGGGCTCCGGGCCAGGCGTCCTTACCTTGAGCAGGTACTTGTCCACGATCTCCAGGCCGCAGCTGCTGCACACGCACTTGCCGGGAGCGCAGCCCGAGCCCGAGGCCATGGACCGCGGCGAGGAGGAGGGAGACAGGGCGGCAGAGGAAGAGCAGGAGTCCTCGTCAGCCGCTGCGGGGCTGGCCT
>VXBX01000690.1:664123-726033 GCA_013400415.1 Scytalopus superciliaris | reverse complement strand
TAAAAACCGCCCAGAAAATCCCCCCATCTGTTCATCTTTTGCCACAGGTTCCACCCGCCACCTTAGTCTAAACTCAGGTTTCTAATCGCATTTCTCTCTGAGCGAAGAGATACGGCGGAAAACTAGAGTCCGAGTGTCGGGAACAACTTTTCCGCACTCCTGAATCGCAAAGCCCAGGCGAATTCCTATACCTCAGACTCTCAACTCCGACACCCACCTCCCTGTTTCTCCTCCCGCTAGTGCCTCCGAGTTCCCATGATAAAACCTTTCTTGTTAAGCTACAGAGAAGCACCTGAGCTGCCGAAGCGTTCCGCCGGCTCTGAGCTCCCACAGGTGTTGCTGGTTAACACCAGTGTCCCGGTGGCACCGCGAACAGAGGGTGCTGAGGCTGGTTGCCCCCACTACCAGCAGAACCAGCCCGTGTCTCTCCGTGATCGGTCGTGCGTTATGGCACCCTTTCTCCGCGATCGCAAATCTTGTCCTCAGAATTCCCTCACACCTAACACTGATGCAGTTTTCGTGATGTTAGAGGAGAATAAAGCAGCAGCTTGTCCATCACAGGTGAGGTAAATAACCGGGTGTCTGCTCCTCGGCACGCATTTAACCAGCCAGCTGCTTTTAATTAAATTTACCGATACGTTTCCATCTTTCCCCTTACCTCTTTGTTTCAGCCGCGCCTGACTATAGATGCAGGACGCGTTGTTGAGCCTCGGTAAACCTGACTGAGAAAACTGCCCGTAGTTTTACAAACGCAACGGACTTGATAAAAGGAAATTGTGTTTTTGAGGAGCTGTACAAAAGGAGAAGCTCCCTATTTTTCTCCCTCTAAAAAAGATGATCGTTGCTTGAAATCCCTGGGCCCGATCCTGCAAGATCATAAGTGAACAAGTAGCTGTGCCAAGCCCTGGTAAGGCCAGGACGTCCCGTTAATCACTCGCTTGTTCACCGCTTTTAACCGATCGAACCCCGAGCAGAATCTCACTGACATCCAGTTCTGGTGTCCCTGACATCGCTGTCTCAGGGCGGCAAGCAGGGCTTTGGAATTCGTTCTGGTCGCGACGTGGCTCAGTTGCAGCGCGACCGACGCTCGGCACGGCGGCCGGACTCCCGAGCGGCGGCGGGGAACGCGGTCACCGCCTGCCACTGGGAGCCCAGGCACGTCCCGACGCTGGCCCGGGGCCGATTTTCGGGTATCTCCCCGGAGGGCCAGGCTGCTCACGCAACCCTCGGCTCTGACGCGGTCCCTTGGCGACCCGCGCGATCACGTCCGGCGGCCTCTCGGGCCGGCCCGACCACCCTCCCCGGCGGCGACGGGCTGCGGTCCCGCAGAGCTCCCGGTAACCGCCCCTCGCGGCGCGTTCTGGTGCCCCCACGCAGCAGGGTTCCCCCTCGGGCTCTGCTCCCCGTCCGCAGCGGGGCGGGTCGGGGCGCCACCGGCCGAGTGCTCGGGCGGCCCCGTGGGTCGCGGCGGGGCGGAGCGCTCGGCTCGGAGTCGCTCCAGCGCGGATCCCGCCGGGCTCCCATCCTGCCCTCCGCGCGCATCTCCCCGTCCGTGACTGAGAGAGGCACGGACAGCACCGCTATTGTCTGTCGCGGGCGGCACGACAGAAAATGAGCACCTGACGGGGGGTTCCGAGGGATGCGTCGTGGCGGAGCGGGGCTACCGTGATGAGAGCCCGTGGTAAGCCCAGGCGCGGCGGACCTGGCGCGGCCAGGAGGAGAGTCGAAGCAGTTGCTTGTCGGTCCTTGTCCTGCGTCGTCAACGAGTTAATTCATGAGGTTGGTGTGCGCTCCGCGGAGGACTGAGGGTTAGATTTCTATGAAATAACTCCCTTCCTGTGTGCCTTTTCTCTCTGGAAATGCAGCGATAGGAGCCAACAAAGTCAGTCTCCGCGTTGTTCCCCGCGGCGATCGTGAGATTACGAGCAGCGGTAACTCATACTGCGGTGTTGGAAGAAAAGCAACGTGTGAGAGATCTCCGTGTTTCGTACAGTGTCCGGCGCCGACTCCGCCAGGAGACAAGCGGGCCCGGCTGCACTGGCCGCCCCAGTCCTCCCGCTAGCCCCGAGGCTCCGGGGCTGCCCCGCACAGTGCGAGGGTCTCCGCGGAGGCGGGGCGGGAAACGTGCTATGGGGGTGCGGTGCTTGGCGGGGCTCACCTGGGGCCTTCCGAGGGCTGCGCAGGCTGGGTCGGAGGCCCCGGGGAACGCGGGAGATGCGGGGAGTCAGGAGGAAAACGCGTCCAGAGCACAGTCTGGCAGCAGAGCCGAGTTATTACTGTGGCCGGAGGGGCTTCGCAAGAGGCGAATGGTATGGTCGAGCTAATTGGAGAGAGGCGTTATTTCCGAGAAGAGGTCAGAAACGTTGTAACGGGTACATGGTGAATGTGGAAAGTGCAGGGGCTTAGTTATCAAGGATCCACCCGTACTTCTCCCGTTCACCTATATCACCCATCTCTTCTAAGTCCAGTCTAAACTTTGTCGCTTAAATTACACGCCCTCGATATAATTAGCGAATATTCCCTGCATCGTTTTCTGAAGAGATATAAACAGGGGGACACGCAGTCTTTAGGGAATTCCCGACTCCTGCGTGCCCGGCTCTCCTGCTGCTGTCTCCATGCACATCGGAGGGTTGTGCTCCCCTTTTGGGCGCCGGGTAGGACCAAGAGGCGGGTCGTCGCAGTCTAGGCAGGGAGGAAAGGGGAACCTGCCGGGAGACGGGCAGAGTGGCCCCGGCTTGGTCCTGCCGAGGCTAGAGCGGAGCGGGGAACTCCGGCGAGACTTTCCGACGGGGATTGGGACTGGTTCCGATACCTCTCTCTCAAGAGTAAACCCAGGATGTGCTTGGGTGGTAGAGCTCATCACTCACTTAAATGTTTGACGGTACACGCAGCCCGAAGAAAATGCTGAACACGGAGAATTAGGGCTGTTTTAACGAGAGGGTGTTGGAATACGGACTCCCATCAGAGACTGCATCGTACTGCAAGTGCATGTGGCTAGGTGCTTCTCTAGGTAGTCTGTTCTCCCGTTAAAACAAGGCCTGTGAGAAATTAATACTGCTGCCGCGGTCAGGTTACGAAAACCGGGCACCGAGACCAGGACCTCTGTGAGCCAGATGCCCACCCCCTACCGGTTCCGCCGTCGGTGCCCGGGCGGCCGGTCCCAGCGCCTGCCCGACAGGTCCCTCCCTGCTGACCGCGGGACACGGCGGGACTGTCGCGGTGCTGCGGCACGTCACAGGGCCGTGGTGACAGCGGGGACGGGACGCTCGATCCCCGCAGCGGAGCTGCCCCACGCCCGCTTCCCACCTCCCACCAGCTGCTGGCAGGAGAGAGCTCGGAAAGGGAAGCCCAATACCGTGCGGGACAAGACTGACTTCCCCGCAAGCCCTCCTGTCTTGTCTCAGCCACCTCCTCACGCTAATTGCGTATTTGCACGCCTGCAAGTATCCAGAAGTTTTCCGTCTGTAGATCGCCGTTTTCTTGGGCTGTGGGGCCTCCGTGGACTGTAGAAGAAGGAACTGAGCCAGTGTTCTCAGGCTTGCTCTCTCTTGACTTTGGATGCCCACTGGCTCCAGCCACTGGTTAAAGCTGCAGGGTTTGGACTAGCCCCGAATTCTTGGTTCTGGGCTGGTTTAAGAAAAGTAAACGAACCCATTCTCTTACCAATGACTTATTTTCCAGATCAATAGCAATGCACTTTCCTTGAGACAGGCTGTTTGTCTCTGCTTTGTGGGTCCAGAATCTTCCAGGGCTGTAGACATGCAGCTTTTGTTTAAGGCTGTTCCAGATCAGTCAAAGGGCAAAATTTCTGTTTCCTAATGAATTCTTGAGCCAGTGGTTCCTCTTACAACACCCAGAACTTGATGCAATTTGATTTGTGTGTGTGTGTGTTGTGTGTTTCTGTGGGGATTTTTTGTTCTTTTGGCGGTTTTTTGCTGGTGGTCGTTTGGTGTTTTTGTTTCTTTGTTTGGAGGGTTTTTTTCAGTTGGTTGTTGGTTTGTTTTGTTGTTGTTGTTGGTTTTTGGTGGGTTTGGTTTGTTTTTTGGGTTTTTTAAAATGCTTTTCTTCCCTTCAGGAAGGAAACACGGGGTGGGGCAGGGAGGCAGAGGGCAAGAAGGGAGTCAGTGGGATGCAGCCCTGCATCTTTTTACAGCGTGCGCCCTTGCACTGCGGGAGGAAGCGCAGGGAGTAATTTCGGTATCCCAGTATGCAATATTTTTTCTTAATTTATTCAAATCTACTTATTTCATCTCTTGGTCGTTGCACTCTGAACATATTAACTGGATGAAACCCGTGTGTGTTCAAATCAAGTGTTGCATCGCTGCGTTCCTGAAACCGCGGTGAACCCTTGATCTAGAAGTTGATTTTTTCGGCGTCGGTGCTAATTATGTCACGCTGTCACTCAGAGAAAATGATGGGGACAGAGGAAATTAGAACAGCGATCAGATTATGTAAGAGAACATTTGCCTTAATGGACGGCAAAGCCAATCTGGAAACCATGGTGGGTTGTTTATAAATACACAGGCACAACATTGTAAGAATGTCCTGGTTTAGGTGAGCATGGTAACTCCATACTGGAGGGCCCGAAATGTTCCCCTGAGCTATTGGATCTGCTAGCCTGATTCCTCTCACTTCTGTCTATTCGATGAATAAACACTGTCTGGCAGGAGACCCGGGAGCGCCTATGAGGGGAAGCGGGGGGCCGCGGGGCCGCAGTAGGCTCGGAAGGTTTTCAGCTCCTTCGCCACCATCAGTGCGCACAGGGACCCCGCGGGCGGGCTGGGGGCACTGCAGGAACCCCCGCCTCGGACGGGCTTCGCGAAACACCCGAGAGGGTGCAGCAGCAGGAAGGCTTCCCCCGGAGTGATCTCTGACCACCACGGGCTGTCCAGCTGCTCCGATCCCTGCTCTGCTGGGGCCGGGGCCGCCGCCGGCTCCCCGCAGCTCGCTCCGCAGGACGCAGGGCGGCCCGAGGTGGCGGCTGCTGCCCTGGGACCCGGGCAGGTATATTATGGAAACCATCTACCGTCTCGGCTCCCCCGCGGAAGCGGTTCCCGGTGGGCGCTGGGTCCGGCTCAGCGGCGGCGCGGTCACCGCGTTCACGGGGCTGCGCTGCCCTCCGCGGCGTGCGCTCCGCCCGGCACCGTGAGCCGTCCGCACCGCCCCGCACCGGCTCTGGCACAAGCTCCGGCTGCTGCGGCGCTGGAAGGACGGAGCTTGCGGAGAAGGACGCATGGAGAGGGAGCGATTGAAGCGAGACAGCGGCCAGCGACGGAGCGCGGCCTCCGGGCCGGGCCGGGTCGGCCCGGGACCCGCCGCGGCCCCGGGAGAGGCTCGACGGGGGCATGGGCCGGGCCGAGCGGTCGGGTGGGCGGCCGCGGGGGCCCGGAGGCACAGCCGGGGCCTCAGCCTGTTCCTTGCCGCACTGGCGATTGCCCCGGATCGGGCACAGGCGAGTGCCTGCCGGGCAGCGCCTCCGGCTGCGGGTTTCCTCGGAGGAGGCTGCCTCGGGCTCCACAGGACCCTCCCGAGTGTGAGCCCTGCTCCAAGGGCCGGGCGTGTGAGGAACTACAGCTCCCCTCCCCATAGAACAGTAAATACTTTTCAGATAAAAAATCATGTTTTCTACCTCGGGATCAAATCCCGCCTCTTTCTCGCTTCCAGGGCCATGCTCCGGTAAGCCAGTTGCAGGATGCAGTCCTCCGTCCTCTCCCCTCACGCACGCATCATGCACTGAGCGTGTCACAGCGTTTGAAATGTGCTTTGCTTTTGCTTGACACTTACTCAGGGATTTCTCAGTCACTGGATTTGTTTTTCAGAGCCTACCTGCAGATGAGTTCTGGGGACTTCTCAAGTAGCGCTAAGGAATCCGGAATCAGGGTGGTCTGACACTTGAGTATTGCTGTCTCCCTAAGCATGGACCACTGTTGGAAATTTGGGCTGTTATGCAGCGATATGAACAGCTTTGGTTGCTTTATGGCAACAACACCGCATGTTACAATGAGCACCTCATGCACCCATAGTGGTGGGAGCTTCTTTTGGCATATCAGTTCCTTGCAACGTGAGTTCAAAGGCAGATTAAACTTTCAAAGTCTTCCCCAGCTAATGTATGACTTTGCATGTTGATACAGTGTTCAGTGTGTGTATTAAAATGAAAATGGCTGTTAAAAACAGAGTGCATTTGGGACAAACTAGCTAGAGATGTTTTGCTTAGTAAGTGGGAAAATTGAGAGGAAGTAAGTGGCTCATGAAAAAAGGTGATTCATTCATAACAGGTCTGAAAAACACAGCGAGCCTCCAGAAACAAGATTCTAGTTTGCTGCCCACAGGTTACAACTGATGAAATGTTGCATGTGTCTACAAGTAAGTCAAGATTTACAGTTTCATGACTGGCATGTACAAAGTGCTACCATAATGCTCTGAAATAAAATACATTTCTTTGGAAAGTGCAGAGGCTGCAGGTGCTTAGTGCAGTGTTTTAGGCAGAAATAAGAAGTCTTATTCCTCTTGGTGATTATAATTTTTACACTGATATAGTTACATTAACTCTTGACTGACACTCACAAAACTAACCAGGGAAATTCTACCTGGTGCTAGAGAGGTGTTGCTCCGGAGGAGAATGAAGTGCCTGAATAGCGTGTGTTTCTGCTCAGGTATTTTATTTTTCTTTTCCATTTTTTCTTCTTTTTTTCTTTTTCTATTTTTTTTTCTTTTTGAGTTTAATACTCAAAAACAGTCCAGTACTTCTGGTCAGGGGACAAGATTAGGAAAAATGTCTTGTTAAGTTTAACACAGCTCCCTTTGTAAACCTGCTTGTGTAATCTGTTTTCTGAGTTTAATTAACCTGTTTACACAGGAAAACACACTGGTCAGGATTGAAAATGCATGTTTGATCTGTGAGCACATGCTGGCTTTAGGAAAAATCATTTTTCTATGGTACCCTGGCTGTAATTGTTTGACATCTGAATCCAGTCCTAATGTTGCTGCAGTCAGCAGCACCCCAGCTGCCATGTCTTTGTTTTCAAAGGACAGCAAGAAAATATTTCATTGGGCACATGTTAAATGAACAAAAAGAAAAAGTAACAGAAGAACCCAATTACTTGAACAGCACATTAAATTTCTTGATTGTACATATAAGACCAGTCTTGTTCTCCTCACTGCTCTACACAAAACTGTTCTTTGTGGGGCCCAGGTGCCAATGTGCTCTCAGTATGAAATCTCAGTAGTCTTTGTACTCCACAACAGAAATCTGATAGAAAATGATTTTTTTTTACTGGTGATCTAAGATCATGTGTTCATTGCTTCAGCTTAAGATTGCAGAAGGAGAAGAGAGTGAGAGAGGGAATCACTGGAGGTTTTAAAGGCAACTGTTTTAATATGCACAAACAAACACTCAAAGATGAGTCAGCTCTGGCTGATTACCTGTAAGAAGTTTTACATAAAGGAGCACTTTATCATTCAATGTTTTGCTGTTCCTTGAGACCATCTGAATGTCAGTGCTTGAGCAGGAGAATTATTTGTCTAGCTCTTCGCTAGAGAAGGTCTGATGGATGAAAGAAAACTTAGAATTCAGTGAAGCACTGACTTGCCATTAGGATTATCCAGACTATAATATTGGTACTATTCTACCTCTCTGTTATAAATACCCAGATATTCACATTCTCATCACTCAGCCCCTGATGGCTTTGAGAGGCAGGTTTACAAAACAAAGTAGGCAGTGGGCCCATGCTTGGCCTGCTGAGCCAGAGCACCACAAAACTGCAGCCCTTGCACTGCCCTGTCCTGCCCACTGAAAGGGTCACGGCATGTTAAGTCCACTTCGGCTGGAGCCCAGGATTTTGGCAAGCAGAAGGACAACTCTGTGAATGTCTGCCTGCCTTGTGCCTGCCACAGGAGCAGCTGTGAGGTCAGCAGAATCTGTCTGGTTTTGTCTCCAATGTGGTTCCAAGTAGAGTGGTAAACATGGCCAGTCTCTGCCTTCTTTACTGGTTATACACTTCATCATTTTTGTTATGTTTCCACTGTGGGAATCTGCACTTTCTTGTGACACAAAATCACAAGAGAGTTCAGAAATGGAAATTGCATTTATCCTGTCTTCACTGCATTCCACTTGGTGTATCTGCAGTTCATGCCAGTGTTTTAGAGTATTTTCATGCTGATGGTTGATCACACCTCACATTCCCATGATGCTGCTTTATATCTGAATGTTGGTGTAAAATGGGATATGCAGAATCCTATAACAAGTATCTCAGACAGCTAAATCTCTGCAAGGGGACAAGATGAGAACATATGGATTCTATTCAGAGCTAAGAAGCTTTGAATGCTCTATTCTAGTTATCATATGTATGACTAGATTATATATATATATATATATATATATACAAGAAGAATGGAGTCTGACCAGACAGCTGTTACATATAAAGACCAAAGAAGGTGTTGGCATAATGAAGGACTCCTTCCTATATTAAATTAATAGTGAATGTAGGTTCAGAATGTTGATTGGTGCAGCAGAGACATGAAATTATCAAATGTGCAGTGCCTGTCTAACCACAAAAGAGTCTTCTGGAGCAGGCAGAGGCACTAGCTAGGACTCATCCCTGCAGTAAGATGGTGACTGGGTCTGCTCTATGATAACACTTTTTGAGGGGATGGAGTTCACTGATATGCTTGCCAAACTGACAGACAAAGTACCTTCCTCACTGTCTGCTGCCCTAAGAGCTCTCCCTGCAATATTTCATTTATGCTGTTCACCATCTGGAGAATTTGTGGTTAACACTGGTTGTATCTTCGGTGCATCCTAGGGGAGCAACACTTTCTCTCTCATGCCCAGGCTGGCTGAAAATCAACAGCTATGTGGAAGATCCCCTTTCTTGGACTTCTTGTTTGTGCTGCATGCAGCTGCAGGTTCTGGCTCTCATAAAACTCCAGGAGCAGCCGGGTAGTGCAGGCTCACATTTGCCTTCTTGGGGTAGAGGCTTGTCCACCCAGGCAGGAGGAGAAGTCTTCACAGCACTTGGAGAAAAATAATAGATAACAGAAAAATGAAATCATAGACCCATGAACTGCATCCAGATGGTGGGAGAGCATCTGAACCATCCGACAAATCATCTGCTTCCTGTTATGTTTCTTTTCTGCTTTGTGGCAGGGTTACGACTTCTAGGCCAAGACTTATGTCACGACTGTCAATGGGTATAGGTGGGACATGTACATCAGTGGGCAGGTAGTTACAGTGTCTGTGTGTGAAGGTGGGCTAATTTGGAAGACCTAAAAAGGAGTAATAACTCTTGGACCTTTAGTTGTCACATGCATGTGATCCGGTATGTGATGGGAAGAAATGTGCCAAAGCTCAGCCCTCTGGTGCTGTGACATTGTCGGCAGCTCAGCGTGACTGTTACACTGGGGACACGCACACCCCTCCTGTGTGTCTGCTAACTCTGCAGTCCTGGCCCTCCCACACAGCCAGAGCCCGCAGGTGCATGGCCAGAGCTGCCGGTGCACGACCAGAACCCGTGGCAGTCTTGCAGGTGTGCAGCCAGAGCCTGTTGCTGCCACTGTTCTGGGCACCAGCTCTGGCCCTGCTGTGCAGCTGCTGCTCTGATCACAGCAGCACTCACATCTGTCTTTGGCTGGTGCCTCCTGAGTGAGTGTCTTGACCCTCAAATGGGATCTGTGGGCCCCATGTCTGACTGTTGCTTGGGCATGTGCAATGCCTCAGATGTAAGTCTGGGTTCCATGTGGGTGCTGAAAAATGAACAAAGCAGACTGCCTTGGGGTGAGGTGCCTTGCAGGAGTGTGAACATCAAACACTAGGGAGGTGTCAGTGCAGGTGAGCAGAGCATTTCTGTCTTTCTCTTTTGTTAGCAAGTGTCAGACCTTCCCCATCCTTAGGCTAATGGCTTTTTGTATATTGTAGGCTATAGCTAAATCTTCCTTGCACTAATTATTCCAAGTAGCAGACCTCTTGTAATCATCTTTGCAGTCCTGAAATGGCTGAGCAAGTTCCTGGATGGAAATCCTAAGAAGGAGTGGAAGAATTTATCTTGAAATCAGCAGGGACTGTGCACCCTACACTTTTCTCAGCTCATACCAAATAAAAAAATTCTATTTTGGTTTGGTTTTGTCTAGACTTAGCCATTTATGATTAGGATTTAAAGAGAGGACTTAAAATTACTTAATTGTGTTTTGTGTGCTTCTTATTTAACACTGCAAGCAAAATAAATTAGAATGGGATTAATTCATTTTAATTTGTTGCTGTTACTAATTACTTAATTAAGACCTCAAATAGAGTAACACTTTTATTTGACTAAAAAAATATATGTTTTAAAATAGGAATGTAAGAGAAATAGAATTTATTTTCAGGGTCAGTCTTAAGAAATCACATTACATATATTCCTGAATCCTGCTTTCTCTGCAGCTCATATCACTAAAGAAGTTCTTCTCAGTGCAGCAGAATATCCCTTCTTTCTAGCTCTGCCATTTTTTCTCAGGGTTTGTAGAGACTATTTGTACTATAAATAAAAATTGAGAACCAAGTTTTCACCAGTCTGAGTTGGTAAATGGACTTGTTTTTACCCACTGTGTGTAAGCACCAGTTACATTTTGATACTAAGAGTAGTTAACGTAGGGCAGCGTGCTCTGCATGTGCATCTTTGCAGTTTCATTGGCCACATCTCTCACTTTGTTACATGGCGTGAGGCAAGTGATTCCTTCTGCTTCACTTTCAGACTTTCTGGCAACAGAAAGTTCATAATTTTGAAGGTCAGTTGAGATCAGCTGCTCCCACAAAGTGCACTTATCAGGGTTTGTGCCAGTCTTTAGCCAGGTGCACATCAAGGTGTGCCAGGAGGAGGCTCCTTACAGATTGGTCCAGCAGACAGAAGAGCTCTCACCTTTTCCAGGATTACCTGAAGCATTGTCCTCCTTTACTGAGAGCCTGTGGGTCACAGTGATGCAGGATTTGTCTGTTTATGACCCTCTTCTTGTTGTTTTAGATGTGAGGTAATACTTGGGCAAAAGCACAAGCTCTGGATCTGATACAAAGGGCTTAAAAGTCTATGGTCAGGAAGGAAGAGGGAAACAGACCAACTCAGTGCACAGAAGTGATGGTTTAAATATGTTCTGGGCTACATACCTATGCTTCCTTCCATTTAAGTTCCCAAATAAAACCAGTTATTTTAGGGAAGCATTGGAAGAGTAATGGATGCAGTTAGGGGTGTAATATCTTCCTCTGCCAGTGGGATGAGTAGGAGTTAGTTTAAGGTTATAGGTGTGCAGTTTGCCATACTAATAAACAGTCATGAGGACAGATGATACAAAGACATGCATCGAAGAGCAGGTTTGACACTCCATGTCTCGCTGTCTTGTCAGAAGTCTGCCCTGCAATCTGAAACCATGGGGCTCAGCATTAGTGTCCATATGCCTTGTGCAAGAGTTCAACAACCCACAATGTCCATCTGAAAAGAAATAATCTAGCCCCTGCTGGCCTCATATGTGGCTTGTCTTGCTCAGGGTGAAGACAATGAGCCTATTGACTTTGACAGAGATGGGCTGGGCCTGCTGCCATTGTCACGGGACATCATCACTGCATGGGCAGCTTGTGGTGCTTCCAATGGACGTTTCTGCTGTGTCAGTCACTTACTTCATAGGTGGGTATTTGATAATTGGAGGTTTAGCACAATATCCTGCTTCAGAATTCTGAATGGAAAATGTGCTCTAACACACAGGGCATGTTGCAGCCAAGGTGCTCTACACTGTCCTGACCTGTGTGCAAGTGAACCCACACCTGTGCCCGTGGCAGGCTGGGACATGGTGGGGTGGGAGGGTCTCAGGGGTGGCTGGAGCTGAAGGTGCCAGCCTCCATGCATTGCTTGCGTGCACAGAGGAAGTGGGGTGTGAGAGCAGCACAGGGCTGCACAGATGCTACCCTTCAACGTGTGCTAGTCCTATTCTGCAGAGAAGCCATGCCTGGTTTAGTTGGCTGGGCAGAACTCAGCCTCTGGGATACTTTGAGGCTTTTTTACTTTCTCGGCACACAGCAGACCAATTTTTAGTAAAATCATCCCTCCCAGACTAGAGGCACAGTCATTCACTTTATTGCATTTTCAGACAGTTCAGACTACTCTTAATTTCATTTCTGAGAAAGACCTCTTAGACAAATGGTTTAGTTCATATAATGTGTAACAGTTTGGGATGTAAAAGCTACTTGCGTATTTAGTGCTGACAGGTGTAGAAGTTCTGTGTTTAAAAATCAGATTTCAGCCCTGTTCCTGTAACAATCCCATGATCCTTGCTCTGTCAAAGTGGCTGCTGCTTTTAGCCTGAGTAATGACCGCAGGATTGGGTTTCTCTCTGCAGATTTCAGGTTTCTCATGGAAGTATGCATGTAGTCAGATGAAATGCACATGTTTGTCTGCAAACGTATGGTTATGCTGACATTTTAGATATGCTGAGTGAAAGAGTGTAAGAGCAAAGCCTGGACTCGGCAGTTCTTGGCAGCCATCAGGCGACCAAGGGGCATTGCCAGGATCGTTTGCCGGTGATTTAAACTGCTCTAGAAAGGTGAGCGACTCAGAGCCTGGCGAATAGGGCCCTGGCTCATGGGTAGCCCTGGCTCCTGGTGACCCCTCCTGACTGTGCCACAAGAGACTTGCTCCAAACCTGTGGATGCACGAAGGAGGGGAGGGCTGGGTGCTAAAATCTGAGTTGCCTCAGGTACTTTGCAGGGATAACAGTGCTTGTTTTTGGCAGATGATGCTGCCTTTCAGTCTCAACTTCAAGGCACTATCAGTCTTGATTCGAAGTCTTAACAGCCTCTGGAATAACTACTTACAGAAATGTAGTGTCTTATTTATTGGCTTGCTTGATACAAGAGTGCCAATGGAAGAAAGTTGTTCAAATGCCTCTAAATTATTGGCTCTGGAGCATCAATCTGCCACCTTCCTTTGGTTAGTTTTTTTTTTTTTTTTTCCCTTGGGATGCTGCTTTTTGGAAGGAGGAATGAGTTTTGACTCAAAAGTGAAAACTTGGTCTTTAAGGCTGACATAAGGCAAAGAAGGGTATTTGAAATCCCCAAGAGCTTTCCATCTGTCTGCTATGACAGATGCTCCCCCACTCAGACAAACCCTGCCTACAGTCCTCTGTTCTGCAGAAAGAGCCTCTCACTATGTTCCCCTCAGACCTTAATGAGTTTAGTCTGCAGGATTTCCTCTTCCGGTGACATTATCAGAAGAAATTATCCTGTACCATTACCTGTGGCCAATGAAGGCTGACAGGCTTCTCCCAGACTGTGTTCAACCCCTCAAGACAGGAAAGTATTGTGAGGACTTAACCCTTTGAAGCTTCCCTCACCTCTACCTACCAGCTGCTGCAGTGGCAGTGCTGGGGTGCCTGTCCCATGTGCTTGAGGGCTGTGCATGCTGCCTGGGTTTTTACAGCTCAGTACAATGGTGCCTATGAAAGTTTTGTGTTGAGGCAAGAAAGGGGCAGCACTGTGTGGAAGGGGTTGTGCCAAGCATGGGTCGGAGAGGTGGAGGGACAGCCAGGAAGACATTCTCACCTGAGCTGTGTTCAGGGACAGGCATGCTGGGGCTGAAGCAGCTCCTGTTTGTTTTCCCTCATGCAGCACTCAGAGTTGGGTGTTGAAGTTAGTTCACAGTGAGAGCAGCAATGCTGCAATCTTACTTCAATGTACCTGATGTGCAGGTGTTGGCTTCTTACAGGCTTTTCATCTTTTAGTAGAAAATAGCTGAACAAAGCAGAGGCTGTTCTGGTAAACTTGCACTTCTCCAGGCTCTGATTCCATTTGTGATGTTCCATTTTTCTCAGTCCAGATATCCTATATCCTAACAAACTGCAAGGACTGAATTAGCTCCGCTTTATCCACTGCCCTTGTCATGGTTATCCTTCCCATGGTTACTGCTGCTGCTTTCATCTGTTACTCTCCCAAGACACTCTTTCTCTTCCTGCCTTTAATTTTGGTCCTGCTTTGAGATGCATATTGCCTGAGCTACTTTTCCCCTGCTGTGCTAAATTGGCCCTTGAGGAAGGCAATGCCTTCCATCATCACGTATCATTGCCGATTTTCCCTTAGAGAGGAATGGCTGCTGTCAAGGGGGTCCTGGCCTTAATGATAGGTGGCTTGATGTCTGTTATGGCTGTAGTCTTCCAATACATGAGCAGCAGAAATTTCCTTCTCTTGTGGTCTTTTTATTCTTTCTTGAAGGTGCATTGAGAATAAGGAACTTAAATTGAGCTGGCAGTGCCTTCTTTGTGATAGCAGCACAGTGGAATACATTGCTGTCTGGTTCAGAGGGCAGAATGCTGCTGTTCTTGATGTGAGATGAAGCCCTGCCCGCCATGTGCTCCCACCAAGAGCTTCAGCTGATATTCAGTACTTTTATGATTTTAGTGGTGCTGAACAAGTGAGACTCTATCTCCTTGATGAAGCTAAAGAAGCTATTAAATAGTGAGCCGAATGGAGGACTAAAATCAAGAAAATGTTGTTTTATTTCAACCTTTGAGATGGATTTCCTTGGTAGTACTGTAAGCAGTGCTATGTACAAACCTAACTTTAGAAGTGTTAATGTGGACTGATACCTATAGGGACAGCACACTCAAACAAATGCCTTTTTATTGTGCTTTAACTGTTGCTTAGTGAAAGATAGGATCCATTTAGAGAAGGAGAAGGGTAAAGGAAGACTGCTGAGATGCTAAATAGACATAGGAAGGCAAGGATAATTTAGAAATGGATTTGTATTCTCTGTCTGTAGAATAGTGACATAAATAGTTTTCAATATTTGGGAAATGTGAATTTCTTTTTCATGCTGTCTTGTAATAGAAGCGTGGATCCAGTTTTTCTAATCATGAAAATACAGAGAGTCACCATGCTGAAAACTCTTCTTTTACATATTTTGATCACCTGTTATCCTACTTCCAATAATTTGAGATAATTTGAATTAAGTCTTGAAATGTGATATCCTTGTGGCAACTGTTTGAGCAATTTGGAAGACGTGGATTTTTGTCTCTGAAAAGAATTTTGGTAGGTCTTGATGCGTTTTTTGAGGCTGTATAAGAAGCAAAAAAAATATTATGGCTCATCCTGGTTTGTTCTATACTGGGGTCCATCATGATTGCTGTGGTTTAATCTCTGTAGCGGCCAAGTGCCACAGCTGCTTGCTCCCTCCCCCCTAGTAGTATGGGAGGGAGAATCCAAAGGGTGAAGGTGTGAAAATGTGGGCCAAGATAAAGACAGTTACTAGGTAAAGGAAAACCACATGCACAAGAAAAGCAAAACAAGGAATTCATTCCCCATTTCCCACGGGCAGGCAAGTATTCAACCTTCCCCAGGACATCAGGGCTTCATCACTCATAGCAGTGACTTGGGAAGACAAACTCCATAACTCCAAACGTTCCTCTCTTCCTCTTCCTTCTGCCAGCTATTATTGCTGAACAGGACACTGTATGGTGTAAGATATCCCTGGGCTCAGTTGGGGTCAGCCATCCTGGCCATGTCCCCTTACAGCTCCTTGGGCACCCCAAGCCTGCTTGCTGGAAGGGCAGGGTGAGGAGCAGAACAGCCCTTGTTGCTGTGCAAGTGCTACTGAGTTGAAGCTAAAACATGGCTGTTATCTGCACTGTCTGGGTCAAAAATCCAAAACATAGCACAGCACGAGCTTCTATGAAGAAAACTAACTCTAGTCTATCCAAAACCAGTACAATGATGCATTAAAGGTCAAAGTTAAAAAGAAGAGTCAATAGGAAGCCAAGACACCACAAGGAAAAGATGTGATCTGGTCCAGATACTACCTGCACCTTGTTGAGAGCCTGAGGTGTTCTCAGTGTGCCCCCACAGGGGCTGGCTGGTCAGCAGCTGACACCAGTTGTTAATGAGAATGTGTATTTACCTCTCCTTTGGTTTATTATTGACATTTTGTGTAAATATGGGTCACAGAGGTTCAGGCAGTAGCTTTGTCAGAAAGGTTGAGCAGTGCAGGTAAATGATGTGGTGGCTGCTGCCACCCCTGGAGACAATCAAATCTGATCTGCTTTGAAGTGTCCCTGCTTTGAGTACAGGTTATTGGATCATTCTTTAAAGTTCCTTCTAATCAAAATTATTCTATGATTTGTGATAAGAGGAATTTAGAAAAAAATCTGACTTAATAATTTATCCTGTCTAGGTATTCTTTCAGCATATCATTGCTTCCGACTGCATTTCTCTGAGAATACTGCCTTTTGATTAACTGTTTGGAAATTAAATTTAATGACATGCTTATCACTAATTCATGCTCCCTCCAGATGAGTGAGTCAAAATCCAGACTAGGCAGCTGGCTATGAGTTATGCACCCAATCTGAAAATTGATTTTCATTAATTTTCTTAATCTGAACTGCAGGTTCTATCTAATATTTTTGTCTTCTCAAAAACAATGACAATGCCATTTCTGAGCCTGATAATGTGTCTTGGAAACAGGAAAAACAGAAAGAAAATATTTGCATTTCTAAATAAAAGATCTATCCAAGCAGAAAATTGCTCTGAGAAGGCCATAGGGAGTGTCCTGAGGCTGGCAGCAGCTCATGAGACCACACCAGCATAAGAAAAACAGGGAAGAGGGACAACTGTGTGTCTGTCTCCAAGCTGAGAGTGTATAGCATAATGCTCTTCACTGCACTGTAAGTAATCAGTAGTATAAGTGCAGATTAAATGGGAATCAGGAAGACTTCTAGGCACATCAGAGTTTTTTTACAGTAATGAACAATCTTGCTATTTTCACAGAATCAGAGGATAGTTATTGTTGGGAGGGGCATCAGGACTGCCCACTCTCATCGAGAAACAGCCTGCTCTGATCAGAGTCAGCTATACCAGGCTGAAGTCTGAGTATCTCCACAGCCTCTCCAGTGCAGTACTCCAATGCAGAAGATGTTGCAAACTTTCCATTTTAAGACGATTTCCAACTTTGTCTCAGATGTGCCACCTTTGAAACTGGGTTTGTGAGAGCCCAGGGGGGTGTTAGAGGGCCCAGTGTGCCCAGCTGGCTGTGTCCCTTGCCAGCAGCTCTCCTGGTGACCTGAGCTTTAGCTTCAGGGCAGGAGCTGGGGCTCTGGCACAGCCCTGGAAGGGACAAGTGGCTGGAGGGTATTTCCATTTTGGGGTTGTTTCTGGACAGAGCTCCCTGCCAAGCTCCCACCTGAGTTGGTTTCTCCACTGCTGCCAGCCACCAGAATTGCCCAGTTCAGCTGCCTTGGATGTGTTCAGCACATGCAAGGTTTGAAGCCTCAGATTTCTAAGTCTAATAGTCTTAGGGAAGCTGTTTCAGACTGCAGTTCAGGATATGATCCCCCTGGTTTTCTAGTATACTGAGCTAGAAGGGGAGTGGGCTGAGATCAATCAGTACATGAGACATCTGTGAGTGGGTTATCTCTTTATGAATAAAACCAGTTGGAAATTAAAACTGATTAGGAAAACGAAGAGCTACAAAAATGAAACTGTTTCTGGTGACAGAATCAACTTCTATTAAGCTATCTGCAATTTGGAATTCACTGCCTTAGGATACAAAAAGCAATCTTGATTTAAAACAAACAAATAAATCTCCCTTTTTTCCTGTTTTCTTATGCCACTATTCTCACTATGTAATCTGAGCATAAAGGCAAGTCCGCTGCTGAACTTTCTGAAGCATTCATTTAGCGTTTGCATGAAGAACTTTAAAAGAAATAATACAAACAAGTTGAATGTATATAAGTAGTCTTGGAAGATTGTATCACAGATAAAGAAAATGCTTAGGATTTTCTTTTTGTATGTGTAATGCCTTTGCAACCTACTCGCAACATTATTCCCTGCATGAGGGCCCCCTAATTATTTCATCATGCAGCAGGAAATTCTGGTAGGTCATATATAAACAGCCCGAGGCAGAGACCTCTTCATCAGATAGAGCATGACATCTGACATGTGTGCAGGCTGCTGCTCGCATGACCCAACCAGGCAGGCAGCCCCAAACGCAGGAGCAGCTGGAGGAATGGGGCTACCTGGAGGTGGCAAAGGCCTCCTCTAATCCAAAACTGAAACTTCCCTCTGACCCTTTCCGAGGGCCACGTCCCACCTCTCATCTGGCTGAGCCTGCACCAGGCGCGGCCCAGGGGTGGGATCCTGACCCTGTGACAGATTAGGGCTCTGTGTCTGACACGGTATGTGACTGCCTTCCCCCCACCCCACCCCTTTGCGCTTATTTTTATGGTTCCCAACAGAAAGACAGAGTATTTTCCCTTAAAAGAGTAATGGTCAGTGGTGGTTCCCTCGTACAGAAAATGGTTTCGTAGGAGAATTGTTGGAAGTAGCACACTGGGGAGGAGTTTGAACAGTGTAGGGAAAGCACGTGCCAGCAGTTTGCACTCTGCATTCTGCCCTCCAGCATCTCTGACCCAAAATTCCCTGGGGCCCCACACCCTGCGACGGATTGCTCAGGCCACTCAAGCACTGCTTGCTCTGATACTTGGTGAGCTTGTATCCTTCTTCGATGAGAGAAATAGACAGCTTGAAAAGCAAAGGGAAATTCTCTGAAGGAATATTGTACGGAAGCAGTAGCTCCCTATTGTGACATGTGTTTTCCCCCCCAGTGTAAATTTCCACTGTCTTCAAATATACAAGTCAATTTCATTAATATTGTTATTGTTTGGACTGTTGGATTCTACTCTTATGTGTCTTTTCTGTTTTGAATCAAACAAGAAAGTTTTTTTATATATTTTTTTTGCTTCAGCTTTAATGTTAAGCCTAGTCAAGAAAAACCTGTATTCAGCAGTTTTCTGAACTCTGTCCAAATCTGTTTATGCAGGAAAATGTTTCTTTCCATTGCTGCATCTAAGGCCACGATAAATTCCACAAGTTTTAAGAAACTGAGGGTAATGAATTTGAAAACAGACTTTCGGTCTTCATACCAGGCTACTGAGGCTTGAGCTCTGTTGAATCTTGCACTACAAAATCTTCTTCAGATAAACAGTTCATAATTGGTTTTTTTTTGTCAAATATCAGTCACTCAGTAATGCTAAGGATTTCCTGAAAAGTCAACTTTTTCTTTTTCCCTTGGGTAAGTGAATGAGTCAGGTTAAGTTTGTTTGCTGGAATCAGCTATTTTTAAATCAGTGTGTTACAGACTGAAATAGTTTCTTATTTTTTTCTGATATATTTTTTACATTAATTACATTTGTAATTAGAGAACTCCTCATTAACCCTTTTTTTCTAATCTACCATTGCATCTTCATAAATCTCAGTATGCACCCATTCACTTTAAACTTGAAGACTAACATTGAACATTTTTGCAGTTAGTAGAAGTTTAAAATTTTACCTCTGAAATGGACTTTCTACAACCTCCATATACATCCTTAAGCTTCTTGGATGGTCCTGAACTTGTATACCTGTGTTTATTCCTGACTCAGGTGGTACTTCTTATAATCTCTTTGTTTCAGGGTGAATAAAATGAAATGTCTACCCTTAATACTTCAAGTATTTCTGGTAAGTACAAATACTGTTTAAAACTTCCCTTGTCCTTATGGATGATTTTAATTTTCCAGGTGTCAAACCTGATTTATTAGAAAACAGAGCTGAACTCTGGGCCCATTTATTCCTGAGTAACTTTCCAGAGAGAACACTTTCCATTTCCTTGTGTGGGAGAAATTCAGGAGAGATGACCAATGCTAAAAATATTTTTGTGTGCCTGGTACTTTAGCTTCTGTCATGTGCCTTTAGAAAAACGGGTCATACATTTGTACCTGCTTGATACCCAAGAGACTTTCCCACAAAATGGACCAGGCTTCTGGTGGTCTTGAGGGATAGTCAGGTCTCTGGCTATAGCTAAGCAAAAACATGCAGTTTGATGTAAGGGAAATGCAGACCTGTGCTAGATGGGAACACAGCAGACTTTGGTGGTGAGACTGTTACTGGTGTGTGGTATCAGTGGAGAAGAAAGGGATACTGAGATAGATAACAGAGTGCAAGTAAACTGATGCCTTTGACCTGGCTGCTGAGAGAACCTCTGTGTGCATCTGTCCTTGCTGAATGGGATGTTTAAGATTCTGGAGGTGTGTGCAGCACTGTACCCAAATTAGCTATGCTGCCAGTTTTCTAACTTCTAATTTAGTCATTCTAACAGTTTTCCAGCTGCATTGTTCTTTCACCCTGCAGAGCTGTGCTGCTTGGTGTCCCCATCCCTGTCAGGATTGCTGAGGACTGATGGTGCAGGTTGTGAACTCCCTGGATCCTTGGGGAATGCGTGGGTCCTGGGCACTGTACCCACATAAACAACCGGCTCACGAGCATGCTGGTGTAACTACAGCTCTAAGGGCTCTGGATTCACTGACTTGGCTTATGTCAGCAAGAAGCAGCTGAGTTCAGAGATAATTACACTACTGAGACCACGGGTATGTGAGAGTCACCACACAACCCGTATCAGATAAGCTGAAGAAACAGACTGATTCCTGTCTGTGTTGCTCCTGCAACACTCCTAACTGTGTGGCATGGTGTGCTGTTCAGTGGGAATAGCACACACACCATGCTGCCTGGAGTGACGCTGTCTCACAGTTCATTTGCATAACAGGATTGTGGAAATCTGGTGAGACTAAGAGAGGTCTGCCCAGCACAATGAACATTACACTTTCTGATTCCAGTAAGGAAAGCTTCTTTGGAAAGGTTCTTGCATGCAGTCATCAGTAACACCGAGCCCTGGGGATTCAAGTGCCCAGTAAACTCTAGCCTGATCACTGTTGGAATTAAGAGCGTGCTGGAGGCATTTCAGAGCTGGAAGTCTGGCCACGTGTTTGACACATGTGTATTTATTAGGACATGCTCTACTCTGAGGCTCTGCCTATTCCATTCTAGGTTCGGGGAACTTTTCTTCTCCACAAGACAGTGTGAAATTTTAATTAAATTTTTCTGGTTCTTTAAAGCATATAGGGAATTAACTGCGTATGAGTCAAAATGTTGAGAAAACTATGATGGGTTTCTGGAAAAAACAAAGATATCCCCCTCAGATATTTGACTAGTAGGTCTTGCTGCAGACTTGTGACTCCCACACTCATCAGATCAGTGGTCTTCCCCAAAGCAGAATATTTTTTGCATTTTTTGGCGTTCTTTTACATTGCTTGATATGCAACTTTGTGTCTGAAATCAGCTGTGTAAGTCTCTTGTATCTCTTGTATCTCTTGTGCTGCCAGTGTGGAAGTGTCAGTCATAGGTAGCTTGGTCTCCTTGTTCCTCTGTTAGTAGCATGTAGTTCTGGTTGTGAAACAGGAGAGAAACATGTGGCTTAAATGAAGCCTTGGTTGATGTTTAGCACACGTGGATGGTACATTTTTGAGCAGTGATATGATGGAGTAAAAGGATGATTATTTGTCATTCTGTCTGATGTCTGTGAACCTCTTAAATCCTATGAAATCTATGACATGCGGTGTCAAATCTGTGGATTGGGTGGAGGTGAAATTCAGTGTCATGGCATCTGGGCAGTCGAGGTGAAGATCTCACTCTGGACTGGATACTACTTACCTGTGTCTTTAAAAATGCTTCACTAATAAATGTTAAAACCTAATCATTAGTAATTATGTCATCAGCTCCATCTTTTGGAAGTAGTTGAGACTCAAGATACTGAAGGTTTTTATGTAATTTTGTCCTTCTGCGCCAGAAAGTGTGCGCAACAAATACCTCCTGTTGTCTTAATGATCTTTATGTTCTCTTAATATTTCTTCTTTGTCTCTGCACCAAAGTCCTATAATTATTGCTACAGAGGAATGAGAATTGTCTGCTCTTTATTAGACACTACTTGAATTTATGCATAGAGAGAATGGTAGAGCAGGAGAACTCTATTCCTATTTAAAAAATCATAAAAATATGTAAGTTGAAAGTAAATCCTAAAATAAAAATCCTTGATATGGATGGGAATTTCATGAATGAATTTCTTTTCCTTTTTCTCTCTTCTTTAATAAAGGACACAAGTAAAATTGCAGATTCAAACACTTTTGAGTACTGAAGCAGGCAGGGGGTTGATTAGAGTTCTCTAATTATAACTAATGACAGAAATAACATAGGCTCCTGTTTTGCCTGGATGATATAGGAATCGAGCCACTCATACAAATACAGCATGTCTCCCCTTATTTTCTTATGGCAGATGCTACGAAAGTAGCTCAGTAAACCATGCTGCTGTTTGAGGTTCTCAGGACCAGGACCTCAGTCTGCTCCCAGCTCTGTTAACTGGGTTCTTGGTGATGTGGAATGGCATCTGACAGGGATGGAACAGCAGGTTATACTGCAGATCACAGCTCTTCTGCTGTCCTTGCTCTCATTCTGGCTGCAGCCTGATACTGGGCTGAGACCAGCATCTTGTTTAGGGCTCCGGTTACTCTGACTTAGGCATTGTGGTACTTTCATATGTTGTGCTGTGTTAGCAGTGGAATTCCTCTGACTGGAACTGATGCTGTTGTGGTGTTATGCTGAGAATCCCAGTATGTGTTTCAATATTTACTCAACCTCCAGTCTGTGTGCAATCCCCTAGAAAGGACAGGCTGGGAAAAATTGCCTTTCACTTGAACATAGAGTAAGATGATTAGAAATGCATTTATTGTCCTGCACCTGCCCCAATAAGCTCTGGCCGAGGTTCCTTTGGTCACCAGAGCTGTCAGGTCCTCCCGTGCAGGACAGCAGTGGTAGTGGGAGTGGGGAGCTGGGCACTGCTGCTGCTGCCCACTGGGCAGGGACCATGTTCTGCTCAAGGACCCCTTGTGCCTGGGTATCAGTGTGATGCAGGGACAGTTTCTGCATCAGGGCATGCATCACTGATCCTGTTTAAAAACATATCTTCTAATCCTGTTTATTTAGTCTACTAATGAGCAGATTCACTGAAACAGGCACCTCATGCCCTGAAGCAAAATCTCAGTGCTGAGGGAAGCAAAAATGACAAATATTTTTGTTAGGTATCTTTGTCTGTCAATATTTGTACAACCCAATTCCCTGTGTAGCTATAGGTGAGATTACAGAGGGAAAAAAGAATTCTTGAACCTCTTTGTGACTCCAAGAAAACCAGCCCGTGTGCCCTTGCAGGAAAAGTCAGCATAGGATGAAGCCAAGCAGTGAGAGCAGGTGAGGAGAAGCTGTGAGGGTGGAAGGCTCAGGTGCTCTCTCTGTGGTGGTGGTTCCTACACAGTTATCAAACCCCACTTCGTGTGGAGGGGCTGCTGGGGCAGCGCCACCCTGGCTCCCACCCTGACCCACTGCCCTGCCAAGCCATGGCAGGGGCAGGGGCCTGGGCAGGAGGGCTGGGGCACCTGCTCCTCTGTGTGCTCTTGGCTGTGCTGTCTGGGTGTGGGGCACTCCGTGGGGCACCCATGGGGCACGGCTGCTGAGCAGCACCCAGCCTTCTCCCATGCTACCCTGTGCCGCTGCCTCTGTGGAAGCTGCTGAGGCCACCGGGAGCCACAGCCCTGCAGCTGCAGAGGTGTAGGAGAGCTGCAGGTTTATCCAAGTAAACACTGGGGAAACAGTGAGATGGAGTAACAGGGCAGAAGAACAGAAACAATCTGGCATGCAGACCACAATGACTCCTCTCTTTTTTAATTTTTAATTTCCCCAGGGAATCATATGTTTATTAAAATGTTAGAATCTATTGTCTCACACTTCCTTTAGACTAAGCCCAGAATTTGCTAGAAAAATCCCTTCTTGTAGAGCATACATTGTAAATCTGTTTTGTTTAAATAAGGTTCATAGTAGAACTTTGTGAAAGTCAACATTTAAGTTTAGTATTTGAGTGCCTGTATAAATAGTGTGGTTTTTCTCAAAATGAGAGTATCCATGCACACACGCTGCATACTTCCTTAAAACACAGGAGAAAATGAGTATGTGCAATACGTGTGGGTAAATGTAACTGTGGAAGTAGCCTATAAAATTGGTTTACAAAACGTGGATTTTTATATGTGTTACTCTGAGACACAAAGAGGCAAAATCAATATTTTTACTTGGCATTGCTGCACAAGAAAAATTAGAAACTTTTCATGTGATTGAAATGTGTGCCAAGTGGGTGTTATTCTTGCTTCAGACAGCTACACTTTGAGGCCCAACCTGATCTTCACTGTCTGTGGAGCTCTGGGCTCTGAGGTGCAGAGTCTGAGCACCAGCAGAGCCCTTGTGGTTCTGCCCAGGGCGCAGCAACCTCTGGACAGAAGAGCACAGTGAACTCTTGGATTATCTCCCACCAGCAGGACCCTCACAGGGATTTTTGACAGGGAAGGCACAGGGAAAGCAGAGTATGGGAGGAAGAAAGAAAATAAGTGGTGGTAAATCTAAAAAGGAATGCAATCTTTCAAAAGTTAATCATGCAATCTCCTTATTTTTCTGTTGTTGTTTGCAGACTCAATTAGAAAGAATTGGTGGTTGTGCCAAGCACAAGGGGTAGCCCTGGAAATGACTGTGTTGGAAAAAACAAAGATGTGTGTCACCTGTGGTCTGTCACAGCAAGTCTTGTGTGGTTTCAAGCACTGGAGACTGTCTGCAGATGTGTCTGGTTGGTGTGGGTTCTGTGCTGGGTGGCTTTTCCAGGAATAATTTTGTATGCCTCTCCTTCAGTGACAGTGACTGCTAATGAATCTTGCCATTTGGCAGAGTAAATTACAAGCTATAGAAGTTATGGTGCGGTCTGATGACTGGTTGAAGGTGACATCCTCTAATAAACCATAGTTACCTGAGTGGTCTCATTTACTGTGATTAGCAGGTATTAAAGCAACAGTGAGGGCAGTCCAGATAGAGAAGATACTGACAGTAGGGGGGGGCAACTGAATTTTGGAAGAGTTTGATTCCTGCATGAAGCTTAGAATGTGAAATATGCCTTTAATGTAATGCTTCAGACTCTTTCACATTGTAATTCTTTCATAGCTCCTGTCTGCACATGTCAAAACACAGCAGAATATTTTCTGAATAGCGGAACTTTGTAAATAGAGATAACCCAGGCAGAAAACCTCTGCTAAACATTGAAGAGATCCCAGTCCTGCTCACAGGTCCCATATATAGGGGCCTTGAGTGTTTTCGACAGCTGTGATTTGGCCAGCAGTGGTATTGCAGTGTTGGATGGTGGAAAATACCAGCCTTTGCACAGGACCCTCTTGTTCATCCACTCCTTGTATTCTCTCCCGGACTGTGGTCTGGGAGTCAGTGGTTTCCAGTGGTCAGGAGAGCAGCCAATGAATACAAGAGCTGTTGGTGTGGGATGATGTGGTAGGTTCTCATCTTGGGGACTCTGTGTGTGTGTGTGTGCTTGCAGGGACAGGCTGCACGTGAATTGCCTGGCCATGAGGGCTCACCTGAACAGAACCAGGGCGAATCTGAGCTGAAATCTGGGGAAAGGATGATACAAGGGTTTCAGTGGGGTAGTGCCAAGCATCTATTGTAGACACTCAGATTTGGAAGTAGAGAGAGATCAAAATATTTTTTGGAGGGAAATGTCTTTCTTCCAATTTTTTGCCTGCTGAAGTGCAAGTTTGCACGGGAAATATTCACAATTAAGTTCTAGGGATGTTATCACTGAGTGGAAAATGATTTCTCAAATGATTGAAAGATGGAATGCCTTTTCCTTTGGTATTTAAAAGAAAACTCTGAAACTATGGAAGAAAAATATTTCAAAACAATGAAAACATTGTCACTCGTCATTTCCCCCTCCCCAGGGGCTGCAAACAGCCTCTGGGTAGCCATGGGACCCTGCTCTGGCACAAAGCTGCCAGCTCTTCCCCTGAGTGCAGCCTTAAGCAGCATAGTTTCAGAATTGTCCAAAACCAGATGGTGGTATTGGAGCCGACACGACTCACAACTGAAATGCTTTAGTCCTAAATTCCTCCCTGATGTTACTCCATCAAAGCCAGTTACTTTGGCCTCCTGAGCCAGCATTCTCCTGAACTTTGTCAAACCTCTTTGGCTTGTTCTTGTTGTTTGTGAATGGTTTTAAAACAAGTTCTCTTCCCATCACATGGTCAGAGGGCATGGACAAAGGCTTGTTATTAGGAAAAGAGCTGTCCCTGCCTACAGATTTACACTTGACCTGAAGATATTTTGTATTATGTATTAACTGTGGTTTTAATAAAGCTGGAAGGTTTTTAGATTTTGCTATCTATTACTTGCATCAAGCTCTGCAAGCTGTTATGAATACTCTTTTCTCTGGAGAATGTAAAATAATGCAATGTGAAAAACTAATAATCACAGTCACTGAGGTCCACAAACACTTGGCAGCAAAGCTGCTGCTCAGATTAAGAAGCATAGGGTTGACTCAGCAGACAACAGCAAACAGCCTGCCAAGGTCTCTTCTCTCCTGGTCACTAGCTCAGATTCAGAGTAAGTCAGTAACCCCCTCCTGGTCTGCCTGAAGGATGTGGTGGATCTGTCCAATGTGAGCCAAGGGGTGTTGGAGAATGTTGGCCCTCCCACCTCCAGCCTTCCCTGCTGCTATGCTGGTCTTCAGCCTCAAAGGTGAAGTGTGGGCTGGAAAACAAGTAGACTGAGAAAAGTGTGGGGAGGGTGAGGCATGTGTCAGAGGGGATGGAGACTGTCCTGTCAGTGTTACACTCTGAGTTTATTATTTTCTTGTAGGTGCTTTGGTAAGTGCCAGTGTCCCGTGGAAAGTGTGCTGTGCAGTGCTGTCTTGCAGGCAAGGGCAGGAACACAGAAACTGGTTTTCCCCACTTTCTTACTTCCCACCCAGACGTAGCTTGAGAATTTCCTGGAGTCACTACAGTTAAAAAATGGAGAAATGATAGAGTGTGATAACACAGATCTTCAGAAATTACATTTCCTTTGGCTTGTGCAACCTCACAGTGCCACATGGATCGTGGCGCGATGCTGTATCACTGCACTGGTTGGGAATGTTTCTAGCACTGCAGTGCTAAAATCACAGTGAAGAGAACACTTAAGTTTGTCTGTGGCCAAGCACATAGAGGATGGGGGTGTTTGTCCTTGGGCCTAATGCTTCTTTCCACAGGCTTCAGTTTGACTGTATTTAGGATTTAAGGGGCTGCAGTTCCCTGCCAGGCATTTCAGGTGTTTTTTTTGCTGTGTTCCAGGAAGGAATATAAACCCACAGCACCAGTGCTGAAGCAAATAGGGGACCAAAATGTTTTTGGCAAGGAGTTGTCCTTCCCTTGGGAAGGCCAGAGCTCCTAGCAGGGGGCCAGGTCTCTGCTGGCCATGGTGCCCCTCATGCTGATCTGTACTGCAATGCTGCATTTCCCCTGAGGAGGGGGAACGCTGCTACATCTGGTACTGATGTTAGTCTTATTGCATTTGTGTGTTGCAGTACTGGACTGACCTTGGAAACACAGCCAGCCATCTGATCCAGCTTTTTCTTGACTCTATGCATTCACTCACTCCTCAGCTCTGAGGCATATTGACTTAATTCCCTCTGTTTTCTAATGCTGTGTGTGGTTTAATCACATCCCCAGGAAGAGGTGTAATTATTAAACCACAGGAAAGTTAATGACTGGTATTTGCTCTTCAGCATAACCCATTTTGGTGTCTGGAGTTTGGCCTGTCATCCAATGGGAAAACCAGCTCAGAGACCTAATCCTCAAAGCACACATGATTTCCCAGTGATTTATACATATTTTTTCACATAACAGTTAGAACAATAGTTTTGCTGGTTATTTTGGAAATCTATGTTTTCTTGTTCAGGCTGTGCAGTGGTTACTGTGCTGAAAATTCTTCTCTGGAATTATTCCCTGTTTTATGTGGGGGATAGGTATTGGACCATATGCGAACTGTATTTTACATGAAATTTGCGTAGTTGTGTAAATGTTACCTACAGTATTTGTCCATATACAAATGCATAATTCAGGGGGTTTTGTTAAATCAAGAGGTCCTAATGTACTTTGCTTATTACGTATAAAATCCCTAGGAAATTGGGTAACAATTGCTCAATATTTTCTTTACTGAAGGGCTTTCCTGGCTGTTGGTTATTAGTAGCTCTTCATATGTCTTATGAATTCTGTTTAACTAATGAGCCACTGTGTTATAGTGAATTTTATATTAGTTAGAAGGAAGAGAATAAAACCCATTAGAAAACAGCATTTCTACATTTGTTTGGCATTTTATTTAGAACATTATAATCTGGAATCAAATATCTCCTTTTTTTGTCTATGAAGTTCATTAAAAGATAAAAAGTTCATTAAAAGTAAAAAAAGTTTAGGAACAGGGCCAGTTTAATCATCTTTGTTAGTCTCTAGACTAAGTTTGCAATCTGAACAAGAAATTTGTTAGCCCAGGGCAGTGCTGGAGTCCCAGGCCATGTGGATGTGGCACTTGGGGACATGGATTAGTGATGGCCTTGGCAACGTTGGGGGAATGGTTGGACTCAGTGGTCTGGGAGGGCTTTTCCAAATCATATGATTCTGTGCTTACCTGCAGAGCTGGTACATGCATCCCCCACCGCCGCCTTTGCTGTGTTATCCAGCCACATCTATAAATCAGACACCATAGAGACTTTATTATGGACTTTATTAGGGAGTAGTTGGAGTGTGGTCTAGGGGTGAAGGAGACTGGTGCAGTGGTTGTGCTTTGCTTATTATGTTTGAAGTCCTAAGGTGAAGTGGGAAGGGCATACCAGTGATGGATAGTTAGTTCAGGGAATAATTTTGTGATACTGAGGAAACCACCCATGGAATAAGGTGCTAATTTGTGTGAGCAGAGGTATCAGAACTGCAATGAGTAAACTTGAAATAACCTTGTCTGTTTAAAGAGAGATTGGTTAATAGTTCTGGAAATGGAAGACTAGCAATATTTTCTGGAGTGGAGATGACCATGGTTTGCTTTCAGTTTCACAGAGCTGAATAAACCAGAATTGAAAATTACTCAATTGCACATTGACAGTTCTGCTTTCTGAATATTTGTGAGGCTTCTAGTCTTACCATCCAGGAAGTTCACTTTTCCCCCTTTTCAGATGTTTAGTTTTTGTTTTATTTGGGACTACTATTAAAAACTACTGAAACCCTAAATGGCTGGTTCTGAGTTCATGCACAAATTCAACACTGGTAGTGTTTTACTACATTCATTGTAAAGACCGTTTCTGAATTTGTATATTTCAGTTCAAGTATGTCAGGATTCCTTACCTAAACTGGCCTTGAGGCCAAAAACAGACTTTAAACTTTTGCTTAGGAACTTATGCTGATTTGTGCATTGAAGGAATGTAAAGCCCTTCACAGCACAACAGCACACTCTGCATGGGTGTAAGGGTCAGGCATGGTCTGGACCTGGAGGATCAAGCTATGGGATAGAAATTCAGCATCTCTCAGCCCAAATACCTTGTCCACATCCTCATTCTGACCACTTAGTGAGTATAGACAATGTCCCCTTCATCAACAAAATTTCCCCACCCTGTTACACCAGTGAAGGTGACCCTCAAAGAAGGTCCTTCTACACATCCCATTGGCACTGGTGTGGCTGGCACTGTCTGAGAGGGCTGGCACATGAGAAGGCTGGCTGCCTGCTGCCAGAGCTATGTGACTAAGCAGAATCTTAACTGGAGAAAATCAGATGATTTCTCAATGAAAATGTCTATGGCACAGGAATTGTTTCCGTGTTTTAAGAAAGAAGAAATCTAGGAACATGCTTTTGGTTTTTTGTGCAAGTGGGGCTCAAAACAAAAGAATGTCATTGGGGAGCAAGGAGGCAGTCATTCAGTTAGAAAGTTTGAAACTTGTTTTTGAAGCAAGAGAACATATTGCAATTTTTTCCCCACTCTATAAATAACTCTTGGCAGGCAGAAACAACCTTGATTGCATGAGATGAAGTAGAGCAACCAGCAGGCTCTACAGCAGAATAAATGGCACTGTGCCAAGAGCTTCATCAAATGAATAATAGCTTCCACTTAACAATCAGTAAAGTGCCTCTTCTCCTGTGGATTTAGTTTTTAATGATGATTAGAGAGGATGGGCCCCTAAAATTTCTCTGGTAGAAATGACCTCCTATTAATTTCTGTTACTTGAAATGCTGAATTTCAAAGCTATTTTACAGCTGCAAAACCAAAGGCACTGACATAAAGGAACTATTATCTTTGTAATTGTAGCAACAAGTACTAAATTTGTCATTGATTAAGAGTGACTTTTTAACTTTATGATCCTTCTGTTGGCAATGTCCCTTACATAATATTCTGGGCTTTCCAGATTGCTGTCCTTTGGAAGTAAAATGTTTGTTAGAGCATGGAAGTGTACCTTGTGGACTAGGAACCCTTTCTATAGTACTGCCTTTTTCTAATTTAATTCGTTCACATGTTTTTTTCTAACATTTGCTACTCATGGTTGTGGGAAGGCAAGGGTATGTTTCAGTATGTGGAGTGTGGGAGAGTCCTTCCCAGGTGAGTGGTTAGGGTGGGAGGAGTGCTTTGGCAGTGGGGTGCCTCACAGACACTGAGAATAAATAAGTAAATCCCAGCTGTCATTTTCCCCATGAACAGAGGGATTTTTCCTGCTCTGCTGAGCAAAGAAACCTGAAGATTTTATTGCAGAAGGAGTTTAATTGCTTTGAAATCCTGGACCTACAACACATATCCCATGCATCCGTCACTTGTTTGGGTTTTATTTTTGTTTTAGTTTTTTGCTTGTTTGTTTTGTTTTATTTAAAATAACATTATGTGAAGAAGCTTCCATGAATGCTGTTAGACCCTCCATGGTGGTGTTTTAGTGGGGAGTTACAAGAAAGGACTTAATTTTTGATTAAAATATAGAAGCAAATGACAATCTAGGCTTCTGTACTTGGGCTGTTGCTGCTGGTGACTCGGGACAACACACACCACACAGTGTTTAATAACTCAGCATAATTTTGTGAAGCTGTAATGACTTTGTATGATCAACTCTGTGATGAATGTCCTGGAGGTGCCTGTTTCCCTGCTGGTGAGCCCAGAAGGGCTCTGTGCTGATGGGTGATGGATGCCCACTGCCTTCACCCCTAGGACCACTGTTGTGACAAGAAGCCCCTTCCCAGTCCTGCCTCTGGCTCCAAGGGGCTACAGCCATGGCAGAGGCCACCCCAGGAGGGACAGGATCCCTAGGAAGCCCAGGTGGCCCTCCGTGCTCCCTGCAGGAAGGAGAGAAAGGATAGAGGAGAGCAAGAATGGAGGCAATATTCCTTAGTGAGTGTTGGCATGAGGCTGCTACTGAGTGAACAGAGTGAGTGCTTGAGGGAGGTAAAATAAACTTCTTTTTAGATCCAAAGGAGGTTTCAGAGGGCTGTGTGCCATGCTGTGATGGAGCATTAGCAGAGGATGAATTTAGAAGGGCTGTAATGGGAAATGTGTCAGTGCAGGTCCCGAGTCTTGATACTCACAGGGCTGTGGCTGTGTTGGTGTGTTGGGCTTGGCCCCCTGTACCATGAGCCCTCTATGCCAGTTTGAATTGTGCTGGTAGGGAGCTCTGACAGCCATGGATGGTACTCAGAGCGATGCTGCTGGGAAAAAACAATGGGGGAAAGACTTAAGAAAACTATCCATATTATTAGCTATACTGTGAGGATATGAGGAAGAACTGAAAATAAAAAAAAAATAAGGTAGTCAGTTGTAACTTCTTGCTTAGAATATTTTAAAATGTTTCATTCTGAACTTAATATTTTTTGCTTCATATTAAATGTTTTTAATTTATGAAAATGTGATTACTTTTTCACAGTAAAAAACTGACTTTGAATAAAAAAATTGAAACTTTTAATTTAGAGTACTGAAACTGGATTTTGAATTGTGTATTGAAAGTGGCAGTTTCTCATAACTGACCTTTTTCCATACATACAAAATCATTGTTGATGAATCAGCACATTTTTTAACATAATCTTTTCTCTAAAAAGACTTGGCAGGAAATATAAGTATAGAGAGCATGCATGCAGAGATAAAAATTTATTTCTGGACCTGGTTACTCTCTATATGTACCGTGGGAGTTGGGATTTCTTCAGTTTTGCCATGAGTGAAAATTACTGGCAAATATTTTCTGTAGATACTTGTTTTTGCTGCTTTACTGTGTTGCATGATACTGTGGGGTTTTTGCCATATCAACAAAAACTGAAATGAGCATTTTGGAGTAGGAGCTTTGCACGTGCAGGTTTGGGTGTTGAGTGCTGTGATCCTGGTCCAGTGCTGGCACAGGAGTGTCTGTGCTCCTGGACAATGTGGAATTACACAGTGTATTCATGGAACATTTGCTGGAGAGCACAACAAGAGCAGGGTGAGATGCTGGTGCCCCTGCAAGGGGAGCCTCTGGAGGATTCTGGCCCTTGCTGCTTTTTCTCCTTTAGCTATTGGGATCTGCACTAAACACTTGCACAATCTTATTTTATGATTATTGGCAGAAGTTGGCTGTCATTTAGCAAGAAATGCCCTATCACTTAATCTATAGTTCTTTCACAAATGATGTGTGATCAGCTAACTATTTAAATCACATTTCTATTGTAGCTATTTTCAAGGTTTGGAGAGTAAAATAGAATATTCAGTGCTGACAACACTGAATCGCTTTTGTGAGATGCCACAACACTTCAACAATTGTTTCCTACTTCAAGTTTAGGGGACTGTGGCACTATTTTGGACACTGCTGTATGGTAACTGTTAGTGAATACTTCTACCACAGTGACTTGTGCGTGACCAAGATAACACCAGGCAGCAGTGAGCTAGAAATGTAACCACGGCTTGTGGTTTAGGGACTGGGGAGGCAAAGGGGTGTCCAGAACATCAAGTAACAGTGTAAGAAGGACTCATTTTCTCCCGAGGCAGAGGTTGTGGACCATACCCTATAGACCTACAAAGTTCATACTCAAACAAGATGGTAGTGAGAAGGGTCCTTTTGCAAAGTCCCTCTTACTGACAAATAGCCTTTGCATAGTCACACATCTTCAAGAAAATGTAGCATTTAGCAATTCATGACCCATTTATCCTTTCTTTTTGCACCTTTCTCCATCACAGAAGGACATCCCAATGTTTACTGCTGGCTCTGTTGGGGTGCCCTTAGTAAAGCTGTGGCAGTTTATTGTTTATACTTTAATGTAAAATTAAATAAATCTGGGCTAACTCAGAGGCATGAGCATTGTCTGTGGAGCTCTAAGTCATTGTATATCTGTGAAAACCAAATAAGGTTGTGGGTAACACCCTACCCAGGTAATTCCCTGTCAGGGATGCTGCGAGGATTCTGATTCAAATTCAACTCAAATATGTTAAAGCTAATTGGTCCAAGTTAATGAGTAGAGCTTTAACTCGAGACAAAGACATGAGCTGAAACCAGGTGATTATGCCTTTAAACCACAGAAGAATTTCCCTTGTGATTATTTTTTTTTTGACTCTTTAAGTTTAATTGAATAAAATAATCAAAATACTTCATAGGAATGATATTCTGTAAAGTGTTTCATTCTGGTAGTGTGGCTTGGATCATTTGTGGCAGCCTAAAACTCAGAAAGTGGTAAAAATAATTTTTTTTAGGTATCAGGAATAAAAATGAGCTTTAGAAACAACCCCTTGAGAAATTCTTCTGATTTCATCTTCTGGAAACTAATTGGACTCCCTTGGAAGGCTTTGTCACAAACACAGATGTGTTTTGTAGGTGATCAAGTTTTAGAGAGAATTAATAATTTTCCACAAGAAATCTAACTCTTCTGTATGTCTTGATAGTTAAAATAATTATTAAGAACAATTATAATTATTTTTTCTAGATTATTCCTCCTTCCAGTCTCCATTTTCTGGCTCCCCAGGAAAACCCCCAAACAATTGACCAAATGGTTCAAGGACTTATTAAGCCCCTGAAGGCCTCTGAAAACTAAACATGCAAGAAGAAGGAACCAAGTCTGAGGCTTCCCGTGACAATCCTCTGACAGTTGTCTCAGCTGGGAACAGAGATGCTCACAAGTCTTGTACTGCTGTGAGTTGCTACCTGTGCTGCAAAACAGAATTATAGTCCTGAGGTTCACACTTTTCTTAGCTATAGCTGATTTTCCTGTTATGGAGCAGCTTCTTCTCACACTGATGTCATGGCCCTCTTTTATTAGCTGGAGGTCAGACCATGGAAATTTCAGAAAATCTGAATGGAAGTAGAATCAAATCTACTGCTTTATTATTTCGGACTTAGCATATTTTGTGCAGGTTTTGTAGGTCTGAGCTATATTTAGTCACCAAAGTGAGCAATGTTCTTCTCAAGGAATGAAATATTTGTTAACAAATCACAAGAAAATGCTCCAGTAGAGCCTCTGTGAGGCTATGAAGGGCTGCTTGGTAATTTCCAAAGCCAGACAGCGGTTTACTCTTAATAGGCAGATTTTTGCCTTTGCAATTAGGCACAGGATCTTCAAATTAAGAGAAATTCAACCAAGTAAACCTAAAGACAGAAATGAAAAGGGAGAGCCAGATCTTCAGATGCTCTTAACCAGCTTATTTCATTGACTTTGAGGCAGCTCTTGAGCTGAGGGAGGTGAACTTAGTGTACCTATAGTCCAGAATGCTCACATGTGCCTGGAAATTTGCCAGCAATCTTAAGGAAAATGAAAGGCAAATTATTTATGCATCAGCTTTGGCATGGCACTTCCATATCGCTGTGCCAGAAGCATTTCTGATGTGAACTAGAACCCTGGAGCACTCCCTTTGTGTCTGAGATGGATGTGCCCTAAATTCGCAGTGTCTGTTCCCACTGCATAGCTGGAAGTGAATCCTGCCCTCACTGCTGCAAAGGGGATGAAGATTTGGCTCTATTAACTAAATGGCAGCAAAGTCTTAATTCACTTCCAATAGGCTTTTACTGGTGATGCAAAAGCTTCTTTTACAAGACTGCTTATGAATCTTGGCTTCTTCAATATGGTGTTCCTGAAAAAGACGCTTTGACCCCATTGAAGATGGAGTTTAATCCTTGCTGTTCACAAGTGATTACTTCTTGCCAGAGGAAAATTGGCTGAAATATCATAATAGTTTCCTGAAGTCAGTATGAATTTGGCGTGAGCTGGTGAACTGCAAAGCTGTAGTATCTAGCAAGTGGGATGGAACAAGCTATTCCAATATTCCCAAGGAGCCTGGGGTAGCAAATAAATATGTTAAGGACTCTGCTTTGTTAATATGGGAGTAATAATAGATGTGCATTGTGAAATTTAAGATCAGAATTTGCTGCCCTTGCTTTTGCTGTAGTAATCAAAACTATTATATTTCCCCGGTATTATCATACTGATCTTCCAAAATGCAAAGGCAGAACATGATGCAGCTCAATGACTCACCCCAAAGAAAACAATGCTTAATTATCTTTAATAAAAGCTGCATTTGTCAAGAAATTTAAGCCCCAGAACAACCATGTTGAGGCAATCTGGTATTTATCAGTGAGCATGGCCCCTCGTGGGCTGTGTAAGTGCTTGCCACAATGTATGGGGAGGAACTGATTGATCTCTGAGTGTCTGCAGAGGTGGGTGGGTTTGCCTCTGGAGGGTGCTCAGCCCTGGCCCAGCCCAATGCTGTAGGTCCCGAGTTTATTCCCAGTTCTTCTCCAATGCTTCATTATGCATGTCAGCGCGAGGACAGCAACGAGCTGTTAGAAACCTCTGCTCACTACAGAAGGCTGCAACCGCTTGAAGACGTACCAAAATTTGGGCTAATTATTTGCTAATCAATTAGATGACAGAGGTATATTTGAGGAAGAAGTGCTCATCCAGGACCAGCAGGGCAGTAATGAGCTGAATTTTGCAGGTTGTGCCTGTGATGCATGAGCATCTCTGTGAAAGGCTGGTGTGAGACCTGCCTGTCATTGTAACCAATTCTACAACTGCCCAGACCTCTCAGAGAGCCCAGCTCAGTCACACCTCAGATTTGTCTGGTAGCAGCAATACTTTGCCTCTTTCTGCTGCAGATGAAGCTGATGTCTCCTGCTTATCAGGCCAGCCAGCCCCTCTTGCTCCTAGGACTGCCTTTTGCCCCTCCCAGTGTGATACCATCACCTTGCTCAGTAATGAACTCCCCAAGTGAAAAATATAGTAAAAACATAGTTTTTACAATTACTGGATAAGAAACTCCAATCACAGAATTACAGAGTCCTTAAGATCGGAAAAGACCTCTAGATCACCAAGTCCAACCACCAACTCAGCACCGTCTCCCTGTTCACCAATAAACCATGTCCCCAGGTGCCACATCCACATGCTTTTTGAACATTTCTAGGAATGGTGACTCCACCAGTGCCCTGAGCATCTTGTGCCAAGGTTTTACAACCCTTTCCATGAAGAACTTTTTTCTAATATCTAATATAAACTTCCCCTGGTACAGCTTGAGGTAATTTTCTCTTATTTTGTCAATGGTTCTTGCAGGTTAAGTTTACTGGCAATAGTATGTCCCCAGTCTTCAATCAGCATGTGGTCCTTGTTCCTGAGCATTTTCAAAGTCTTCATGGGCTGATGCATTTTGTGATAAAAGCACGATAACAACAATGTGCTGCTCACAAAGGACTGTGAGGTGGGGTTTAGCCCCCCTTTGTGCTGGCAGTGGCACACACACCCTTACTGGTGCATAGGGGGGCCCAGTACTACATCTGGAGCTCCTGGGTTGAGAACAGAGAGCTTGGAGCATGTTCCTTTCCCTTCTGGGGAGTCAGCCAGTGCTCACCTCTCTGCACAAGAGAGGGAAGAGCAAAACCACAACGCTGTTTCCCAAACCACTGAAAATCATTCTCCTTGCTTTGGCACTGATTCCTAAGCTTCTCACTTTGCTTCAATGGGGCTTTAGTATGTGTTTAAGGTTAAGCACATTCTTAAGTTGTTTCCTGGATTAAGAACCATTGAAAACAGGTAAAGTGTCTTGTATAAGGGTGTGCAAGACAAAAGGATAGTTGGCATGGCAACAGCTGAACGATATCCCTAGTACAAGAAGCCAGAGTACCATGAGCAGAGGAATGTTTGTCCCCCCTTGTCTGTCTATCTGATGGTTGCCAGGAGGCCCAGCCAGCCTCTGGATTCTCCCAGCCACTCAAAGGTGGTCAGCCTGCATGCCTTGCTCATGGCTGCATAATGGGTAGAGACATCTTTTTGGTTATTTTGCTCATCACTACACTGTAATTATGTAATCTCCAGGTGGACCAAATGTAGCCTTAATTCTGGAATTTCTTTTCTGTAATTGTTCTTGCCTCTTAAGTTAAACATATATGCTTGATCATGGCTTTGTCTCCAGGCATAGAAATATCCAGTGCAGCTCCCACAGGTTCTCAAGAAGACCCTCTAGGTCCTTCTGAACTGACACATTTGCATGATTTTTAAACATATTGTCATGGGTATACATTTGTCTTTACCCAAAAATAGAATAGAATGCATAGAATCATGGAATATCCTGAGCTGGAAGGTATCCGTGAGGACCCTTGTGTCCAACTTCTGACTCCATACAGAGCATCTGGAAAGTTAAATCATGTATGTAAGAGCATTGTCCAAAGAGTTCTTAAACACTGGCAGGCTTGGGGCCAACTAATACAGTCATTATTTTTTGTTGCTGTAAGTAGCAAGTGTGCAGTGTTGTTGTTGTTTAGGCAACTATACTATAGGTAAAGCTGTAGCACTCAGGGTGTATAGACTAATCCCAGGGTTCTAGAACCCTTAGAAATAATTAGTGGTGATGAGCATGACTCTTTTGTTCAACTTTTAATACCGAAGAGCAAGTAGGGGCTTGGCAGTCAAAAATGCTGAATAAATTGAATTTTACAGGAGATGCCATGATGAACAATGCTATTGTGACCTTGCTGTTTATTGGGCTGGGTTTGCAATACCGCAGTGTTTTGAAAAAATCATTTCCATATGAGCACTGGTGTGAGATTTTCCTTTCTGAACATACCTTCCTCAGCTTGTCATGCTTTTCAATGCCATGGAGCTCTGAGCAGGAACCTATCTGTTTTCAATTGGTTGCCAGAACACTCACATACTTAGACTGTGCAGTTAAAACTGATTTATTTTGTGGATATGAAGTTGCAGTTACAAACTTTTATTGAATAGTCATCACTGGTAAAGAAAAAGCTCAGATGTGCTGCAGAGAGATGAAATGCCTCTGAACCCATGGGCTTTTGTCCGAGTGGTGAAGTAGAGAGCCATCTGCTATCATTCCAAGGGATGAGAAGGGCCTGGGACACACATCAGCAGCCTGCTAGGAGATCTCAATTTGATACTGAGTGTTATGGTCTCCATGGTAATAGATGTTGGATAGAAAATCCTGAATAAGGTCAAACCTCCCTTTGCTTTTCTTGCAGTAGTCCTGCTTCAGAAGGAGCTCTGTTCACCGGCCCTGACACCACTGCACTGGTCACCAGGGCAGCCTGAGCTGAGCTATGGGTGATTACAGCTGGAGCAGGGCTTTAAACATCCCATGCCTCTGCTTTTCTGCTGTTTCCTGCTGGACAGCACATGCCTTTGGGCACAGATAGGGTGTGGAGAGAATGCTTGTATTGGGCAAAGAAACCAAAGACTTTGAACACCAAAGTTCAGTCTCCAGCTGTGGCATGACATCTGTGTGCACTCAGGTCAATTGTTCAGCCACTTGTTATGCCTCATTCATTTTCTGCAAAATGGTGCACAGCCACAACTCTTAGGGGTTTTACAAGGGAAAACATACCAGAGCTGGGGAGCTGTGCAACTTCTACCTGAGTCATGGACCCACATCAGGTCTCCCTGGGTTCCCTGAATGTTTCGCTTCTGCAGATCACGGTGGGAGTCCGTGGTCCCTTAGCACAGAGGAAAGGTTCAGATTAACGACTGTATATTCCTTATGCTCACATTCATCTGTCAGCTTTGCTTAGTCTCCCAGCATGATTAAGTCATCCAGGAATGAGTGGAAAGAGCTGGGTTTGTAATCAAAATGGGAACACATGACTGAGGTTCCTTTTACCTGTTGCAGAACATGGAGCGTAGGGCATGTATGACATGAGCTGGATGTAAACTTCCAAGAGGAACTGCGTAATCATCTTGGCAATACTGCCCAGGGCTCACTGATTGCCTTTGATGCAACTACAGGGTTACCAGAGAATTGCTCACATCCTTGTGACTGTTGGAATCCTGGGATTTTGATGACATTTCCTTTCAGTCTCTGTATTTTTCTATTCATATTTGTAAGAGGACATAAGTTTTTAATTTGCTTAAAGGAGTCCTAGTCATGTTTTCCCCTCAGATTCTTTCTCAAGGAATCAAAAAGAACAGAGGTTTGACAGAATTCTGGCTCTAGCCTTTGGCAGGTATTGAGTCAAAATGCAGTGTGAAAAGTGTAAGCTCACACTGTTTCCATCTGCAGTGAGCAGCAGGAATAATGGATTGCAGTATTTCGTTTGAGTATCATCTGCCTTTGCAGTCAAACTCCAGTATTTGCCAGTGTCTGGCTGTAAGTTTCTCTGGGGTTAGTTCTGCCCACAGATACACAGGTCTGTGTCCAAGGCTTCCAGCTGGCACTCATGGGGCTCCATCACACTGCTGGCACCCAGGGATCAACGACACAGGCTGAGCCATCCTTAGACAAAGCGTAATTTGAGCAGGCTTTGGAAGAGCTCAGCCTCCCTCAAAGACCCCCTTGAGAAGTTTCAGTGACTGGTGCTGTCAGAGCAGCCACCCAAGGCTCTGCTCTGGATTCACCTTCACAGAGCATCAAACAGTGAGAGAACCAGGTGAGGCAAAGGTGTCTGGTACTGTATCAGCAGGTGCTTTATTTGCTGCTTTGACCCTCTGAGGTTAAAGCTCATGTTAAAAGGGCATCTGTGGTTTGCTGGTTGAAAGATGGGCAAAATACAGCACCCAAAAATGGGATATATGTTTAAGTCACACAGAGAATCCACAGGAAATCGAAAGATAGAAACCAATTCTCCCAAGTCTGTGGCCTCATATACAATTACAAACTTGTTTTACTTTCATTTACTTGTACTGTCATTAGGAGCTGATTTTATTAAATCTGTAAAGGTCACAGTGCTCCTGCTAGCAGGAATGAGACAGTGCAACGACCCATTGCCTGCTACACTTGCCATGATAGAACCAATTGCAACACAATTGCATGTGTTTGTTTATATACCCAGGAAACTCTTCTTGCAGTTTACTTTTGCTTGCTCCAGTTGTACATTCTCCATCAAATAACTAAATCTTGATACCCCACTGAAAACTACCATCTATCCTCAATTTACTCAAAGACTGACCTGAACAGGAGTGTTTTGATGCCAGACTCTGACTTGTGGATGTGTACCTCAGTCCAAATATAGGACTGTGACTGTGTAACCTGGGCAGGTGTGCTGTGTCACAGTTGGTGTTGATTGTTTGTGGTACACAGATTTAAGCTGGTGGAAGAATTCAGAGCCATCCTTCTTACTGTCGGACAAAAGATCACTAAGGTTTGGGAACAAAAGAAATATTTGTCCGTGAAATTATCTCCTTTGGTTTTGCCCTTAATCTTTTTTCTGACCCAGGTCCATGAATGTTATCCCATTGCCAGGAGGTCCGAGGCCCCCAGGTCTTCACAGCAGCCTCTCTGCATCGGTGAGAACTTTCCTGTGTTGCAGCTGGAGGCTGATGTGATGCCCCAGACCTTTGCTGCGTGACATTACTGTCACCTTGGCTGGGACCAACGCTCAGGGAGCAGGGAGGGGACAGAAGGGCTCATGCTCTGAAATGGAGAGAACTGCAATTATTTGGCTGAGCACTTTTTACTCAACTTCAATTTTAATATTTTATAATTGTATTTAAACACAAACCTTTTTTCCAGTGTGCTACTTTAATTTTCTACTCTCTGCAAACAACATAATAATGAGAATTCCAAACAACTATTATAATAATGGTATGCAGAGCTGATGGATACTACCAATTGTAGGAAGAATCTGAGGCGTGTCTGATAGGAAATTCACTGATAATAACATGACTTTATATGGTAACCAAATTAAAAAAGGTGGCTTGGGATTCAGCTATTTGAATTAGAACTTATGTTCAGTTTCTTGTAATTATTAATTTTCATACTCCTCATTTTGCATTTACCTCATGAAAACTTGATTTTCCTAGTTTTATTCTCATCCTTGCTATTTAACACTGCAGGAGACCAACTTTTCACTTGGGTGCTCCTCCAGGCCCCAGACTGTGCTGCCAGTGGAGGGTAGGGTCTGAGGAGAGGTCTGAGTCTGCCTGGGGACTGCTCTGTTGCTGTTTTTCTTTCACTCCAAGCTTCATGGACAGTGAATTTTTTTGTTATATTGTTGTTTTCTCCCCAACAGGGTTGAGCATCAATTCATCATGACAGTTTTCCTGCCTGTCCCTGTGCCTGGTGCTGCTCTTCCAAGCACAGGAGAAGCACTGGGGAGTTGGGAGTGGTGCTTCCAGCCCCAGGGAGCTCTCAGTCTCTGTCTCTCCCTTTTCATTTTTTTAATGTGGAATAGCTACACTTCCCAGAGTCACTGTGCTGCTTCCAGGACCCCTGATTTCCTTGACATGATTTCTATCCAGGGTTAGTAATATTGCACTTTTTTTGTTGGAAACTACTAAGCATTCTCAGAGTACACTGAGACTCTGAATTACAATGTCAACAGCCATGGCTGTTTCACTTCTTTGTAATGAGTTGCAGTTACCAGAACGCAGATGACTCCCTCTGACTCTGCTTTTGCTCAGATCCCTCCTGTGCTGCCTTCCTTGAAAATCAATTTGCTTGTCCTTTCCCTGTTTCCTTAGAGTCCATGTGAAGATACTGTGGACAAAACTGGGTAATTGGGGCATGCTCCCAGAACTGCTTCAGTTACTAATTAAAGTCCAGTGAGTCAGCTGCAGGTAGTGAAGACAGAGAATTATAATCATCAAGCTGGTTTTCTTTCTTTCCAACCATTTATTTCTGTCAATATTAAGAATTTTGGAGTTGGCGCTGAGACCCCTTTACTTTGCAGTAATAGAGCTGCCTGGCATGTTTCAGGCACAGCTGGGGTGTTTGCTCTCCTTTAGTTCAGTTTTGGAGACAGGTTTTCTATCTCCATATGCCACTTTGACTGATTTATGTTTATTGTTTGCTTCTCGATTTTTTTGAAAAACTGTTCAACTTACCACTTTCTGACAATGGAAAAAACATGTGCTAGAAATTGTGCATGACAGAAAGGTCAAGGTCAGTCCAAAGATTTCTTCTTGGAATGTGGCTGAGGAAGCAGGTTTTGCTGTGTGCCCTGAGGATCAGCAGACCTGGATCCCCATCAGTCAGTGACAGAAGATAACTCCAGAGTCAGGGGACTGAAACCTTCATCTTCTTTCCCAGAATCATTAAATTCAATGTCAATGAACAGTTGGATGGTGTGGAAATCCCAGTATCTCTCAATGCCTGTGCTATGTAAGCCCCTAATTAGATTAAAATGAAGGCAGGGATAAGGGAAGATGTGTAGGGAATCAGGCTGTTATGAGCCTATTATTGACAGACTTATTCAAAGAAGCTATGATGTTTGGCTTCAGTGAATTATAACTTTAGCTGAGAGATTTATAAAGATATATAAGAACATGTTTGGCACTTCAGGCTGTTTGAAATTTCTACCCTGAATTTTTTATTGGTTCCAGCTCTAAAATAGTGCAAGTAATTTCTGTAACTCTCTGAATGCTTTTGATATGGAGTAGCTATACATCCTATCCATAAGCAGCTGTGCATGAATAGTGTTTTCTTTGTTTCTGCAGAAGCTGAAGAACTCCACAATTATACATTGCAGACCCCTGAAAATTAGCAAAAGTCGGAAAAGAAAGGCAATGCAACAGTAAATCACAGATTCAAGGGAAGTGAACTGAACTAGTAAATCCAGAATTATTGAAGGAAGGTTCATTACTGTGTGCTGTGAATGCTGTGCAATTAAAGAATTAGGCCAAATTTCCTGGGGGACACTGGTAAAATCCCAGGGGTTTTGTCACAGCTGTGTCAATATAGTACAAAGGAAAATGTGAAGCTAGAAATGTTTGTGATTAGACATCAGCAACTCAGAGGAAACAATCGAACTGTGTGGTTGCCAATGGCACAAAGCTCCCTGTGAAGTCAGCAATTAAAGCTGGTGTCTCATTCCCAGGAACAGCTTCTGTGGATGGAGTGTCAGGAGCAGTGAGGGCTGCTCAGGGTGCCTTGTTCTGTCATGCTGCTCTAGCATCAGGTCCCTGCTCCCACCCTGACAGAGTTATACTTGATACCAGCTCAGGATTCAGTCCTTCAGGTGCCGGTGAAAAGTGAACATCCAAGCAAGTTATTTGCCATGGTTCTCTAAGTTCTTGGCAGCATCCTAGCAGCTTTCCTGGCAGTCACAGGTCCCGAGAGCTCAGTTCTCAGCCATGTCTGTGCTCTTCTGTCAAAGTGCAAACCTGCAACAAGCTGGTCAGCACTTCAGCAAATTTTTACATTAATTTGGATGATAATGAACTACAGAATTTTAAGACACCTGTGCATGGCCCATTTTTCGAGCAACGTGCCTCTGTACCTCCTGTTCCAACAATTTTACTGGAATTCCAGCAGTGGGCTTTTAGTGATATCAGTAAATCCCTGTGTCTGTAGGAAGCCAGATGAACAAAACATGACATGCAGCTGTAGACTCCTGTGACTGATCACTGATGTCACATGGCTGTCTGGGGAATACGTGTTCCTTTACTACATTATTTTCTCAGCCCTGAGAAAGCTGTAGGGGCACTTGGGCAGTGGGTGTGGTAGATGTCTTTAGTTAGCACTGTAAAGGTCTGCTCACAAGGTAACCTGTGGCCATTACAAGGAGTTTTCAGCCTTAGTTGCTGCCTAATCTTTTGGAAGGATTCAGACTAAGAAACAGTTACTTGTTCTGTCTGATATTAACAGAAAAACTGGAACTGAAGGTGAGCAAATGGATGTCTCAAAGTCTCAGAAGCAAAGATTGGTGTCTTCTGTTTTAACTCTCAGTGGATCAGTCAGTTTGGGCTGGTTTTATAAAAACACAATCCCCTCTGATGAGCACCTTTCTGGGCATCTCCTTTGGGAGTAGAAAGCTGTCTAGGGATCTGTTCCCAGTGTCCCATGCTGCTCCTGTGTGCTGCCTGATGCAGAATATGAAAGTTTTCTTGTAGACAGACCCGTGAAGTGAAGATGTGGGGTTTTCCTTGAAGTCAGAGTTTGCAAGACCTGCTTTGTCCTTACCTAGGGCTGTGTCCAGCACAGTGTGTCAGCAGTGTGTTGTGTGTTAAATAGAGGTTTGTACTCTGTGCCAGGCTGTAAAATGTCTGTGTGATGTGAGTCATCCCACCAGAAACAGACCCCAGACGATCAACAGCTTGTTGCATTGTGTCAGGAATAAAATTTGGACAGGAAACAGGGGTTTTTTTGGCTTCAGCAGACAAAGTGATCCCCTTGTGAAAAGAATGTGAAATTTCAAGTGGAAAATGTGGAAGGAGGGAAGAATGTATGAATAATGCTGAGAAACAGACTCACTTCTCTGCAAAAAAAATGAAGTCTTTCCAGCTGGTGGTGGGGGATCCAAAGGCAATGTGGTGGTCAAAAGTGAATAAACTAAATTGGCTTTTTATTCCCATTAGTATGAGCTGTTTTCAAGTAAGTTGATAATATACAGTATGTTATAAAATCCCTTTTGGGTGACAAGAACAAGAACAGAAAGCAGATTCTGTGTTTGTCAGACCCATACATTCACGTTTCACTGGTGAAAACAAGCAGAGCAGGCAGTGTGTTTGAACGGGGCTGTAGGTGTATACAATGAGCTCATCTGGGTCCAGGTGCAGCCAGCAAGGAAACATCTGATACTGCAGTTCCTTAAACTTCAAATGCTGGTACTTCTAAAAAGTGAGTTATTTAATGAAAGTGTAAATACCAAGCAAGACAGATAACAGTTTTTTATAGCTTGAGAAGTCATGTGCTTTCTCAATATAAATACAATTAACCATTTCATACATGTGCACACCTGAAGATGGTTTTGATGATGTAGAACCTGTGACATTATCCCTCTGTAGTTTGATGATACATGAAACTGTGACAGCATTTCCTGCCTACAGTTTTACCAAAAAAACACACTTGAGCTGTCCTCTGGCTGCAAAACAGGCCCTACCACACACAATTCAGGGGTATTCCCAGTTACTCTTTGCAGAGCTCATCTTGGTGATTTTCCTGCCTTCACAACTCTGGGCTGTTTTTGAGAACCAACCTAGAAGGGTGTCCAGCCTGTGCCATGTTAGAGCAGAACCGGGGCTGTCCTCTTGTGCAGGGTGGAGTGGTCCTGGCCACTGAGGGGGCTCGGAACAGCTTGTTCCCACCAGCTGTTGGGTGTCGGTGTGTGTGTACCTGGTGTAAGAAGAGCTGATTGTGTTCATGGATGTTTTGAGAACTGGTCTTGGGTAAGGAAATTGGTTCAGGCTAAGCAAAACATGAATTCAGTATTAATAAGGAAGACAGGCCTCCTACTGCCCTCCAAATTAGTTTTTTTCTACATTGTAAAGCAGGAATTCATGTTTTTGTTTTGCCTCCTTTTTAAAACTATTTCCAATTTTAAGCAGTCTTTAACATTGGTAAAAAATTAAGGCAGAAAACGGTCTCCTTTGTATTGCTGGCAAATGTTGGGACATCACTGTAGTTTGTCACTACACGTTTGGGAGGGTTAACAAAACTTTAGACCAGGTTCCACTGTCTGCACATGTTTATCCTCTTAAATGCAGACAACCAAATCACTTCATATTTTAAAGGCTGTTTTATACTTCTTTTCTCAGTTTCTAGTATTAAAGAAAACTCTTCAGAAATATTGTCTAAAATTCTTATGTTCTGGCCTTTGCTGGATTATTTAGATCCTGAAATGTATCAATTGTACCTCTTGAGTCCCTTTGCACAGGACTAGAAATAAATTACCCTGGGTCAAGTTCTGTTTATACAGTGGACTACTCTTGCAGAATTACCTTCTTGACTTAATAGCTTCCTTTTGGATGACATTTCTGCCAGAAAGAAGACAAATTGGCTAAGGTCAGTGTGTGGATCAGCTCAGTGTGTAGGAGGAAATTGTAGTGGATCAGCTGAATTGTGACAGGTCTGGGGCAGCACTGGGCAGCATCAGCCCATGCTGGAACGTGGGCTCGACGCCAGGGTCATGCTGCAGTGTGGCCAATTCCAGCCATGCCAGAGTCTGAGGAATTCAGCTGGTGTAGTGACAGTGAATTGGATCAGCAGAGTGATCCTTTTGGCCTAATTCTGACATGTGCAGTGGTCCCCCAGACTCCTTGTGTTAAAAGCAGCATTACCTGGCCATATCCAAAGTGCTCACAGGTCTCTGCAGATGTCACACAGTGCAATATTCCTGCACCTTCCTCCCACTCACTCCTGTGACCTTCTTTGAAATTGTCTTATAAGAAGCTGGAAGCTGAAACCTCACAGCTGGGCCTGTTCCCATCATCCACAATGGCAGGGAGGCAGGTGCTGAATTTTCTTCCTGATGCGTGACATTGGGGCAAAGAACTGATGGACCTATAAGATCCCACAATCCTACTCTTGATGACATTGGTCCTGTTCTGTGTACATCTGTGTGTTCTATTATACAGAATGCATTATGTATTTATTGTGTATTGGCGTTGTTTGTTTTACGAATATGTGAGAACCCAAGCAAATCTGAGTTGCTGGGGAATAGTTCTGCTGAAGTCCATGGTTTTATATTTTATAGAACTGTTGGTAAGAGAGTAGTGGGGGCTGCAGATATTGGTCAGAGTGGCACCAAAACCTTTGCAGAGCCTTTACAGAGATGCTTGGAAAGTGGAGCTGCCCCTTGCCCCTGTGCCCATTTCACACCATACCCTATTCCCTGGGGCAGGGGCAGCTTGGGCCACTGTTGCAGTGATGTTGCTGCACCTTAGCCCCATTCAAAGTGCACCTCCACAGCCTGTGCATGGGGGGGAAGAACCTAAAGTCCAACTACATCATGTTTAAAATGATGGGGTTACCTTTTCCCTTTGCAAATTCTTCTATTTATTCTGTGTTCTACAAGAAGAAATATAAAAGTCTCCTTTTAATTAAGCTCTTTATCCTTTGAAGTTATTTTGTATTTTTTTTCGCATGTTGGTGATGTAATTTATGTAAATAATCATCTATCTATGAAAGGAGTGTGTCTGTCAAAAGCTAAAATAAAAAACATCCGTCATTTTGAAGTGATTAACATTCTCCAGATGTTTAAATCATCAGATTTCAGGAGTTTCCCTTTGTTGTGATAATGATATAGTATCCAGAACAAGAATGTTTACTTTTTTGTAGAGGTCAAACACAGATTTTTCACAATCCTATTAAAACATGCAGTTTATTGTAATTGTATGTGTAGATGAAAGCATATGCAGTTATTATTATTTCCTTTAATTGTAAACTGCTGCTGGTAATTTCACTGTAAAGCTGAAACAAAAGGAGCATAGTTGAAAGGACCACCACTGCCCACTTATGTAATCAATTTATAGATGTCAAGTTTGTACCAAGATGGTTATCCCTCTCCCTCGAAGCACCGGTGACAGGCTACCACCCTGCAGCACACCCCCCTGCTTTGGGGGGCTGCCAGGGCTACAGAAGATGTAGCTGATAATGTTAAGTGACAGCTCTGAACTGCTGCAGTCCAATGTGCTCAGCTTCAGGGTGCAGGGAGAAAGGAGACACACATTTCTCCCTCCTGCTGGACTCATGGCTGACCAAGAGAACTTTACCTGTCCTCCACTGGCCAGCCTGCTGTGGTGACTGGAACCACAGCACCTTGATAGAAGGAAAAGGAAGGGTGTAGTAATAAAAAAGGGGTACATATGTGAAAAATGGGTCGTTTCCTTTCCCTTTCATAGTCCTCGCAGAGCAACACCCTTCAATTTATGAAACTGGCCAATGCACAAGACATATGTGTATCCAGCAGGTAACCCCATTGGCAAACTGCTCAGAGCTGACAAAATACACCCAGAGAGAGTTCTAAGTGGGCTCATGGGTGATAGCAACTGCCCAACCATTTTCAGTGTTTGTTTTTAACAAAACCTTTCCTGAAATATAAATTTAGAAAAAAATTCCCTAGAAAAATACTAAATAGTTGTACCAGCCAAATAACCACTGCTTCTGCCCCAAGATTTCATTTAAGCTTGTCTAAGGATTAGTAATGTAACATTAAAAATTTAACAGTTTTTCATTTATGGAAGGTTCTTGTCAGATGAACAGATACAGTCTGTGGGATCATGACAAAGGCAGGGGCAGGCTGGGGCTGTGACCACTGCTGCCTTCTGCCCCCAGTTCTCCCTCAGGGCTGGTTTCAACACTGGTCTCCTCCGCAGCTTCAAACAGAATGTTCTTAGAAAGACCCACAGCCTGCTGGAGCAATTTCTTCCCTGTCCCACCCAGAACTCATTTCTCTAAAGCTGTGCTTGGATGGAGTCAAGGAGAGGAAATTCCAGCTGTGTGCCAGGCTCCAGTGCATGCTGGGAGGAACGTGCCCCTTCCCAAATATTGTCTCATTCCCTTGCTGACCTTTCCACCACGGGAAAAAGGCAGATAAGTGAAAACTATGTTTTGTGGAAGAAGAGAATTTCACTCTATTCCTCTCCAGGGACCCTTACAATACCACACATGCGTAAGTCTCTAAAATGTTTGTCTATTTTTTTTATCTGGCTCCTTGGATCTGATCTTGCCTCAGGCAACATGGATTAGAAAGCTTGCTGCAGTACAGCTTTGTAAATCTAAGCTGTCCTGAAGTACATTTTCTGCAGCAAGCAACCTTTACAGGGTCATATATGGACTTACTTACGATGGCCAAAATAATTAATTAAGGACTTTAAGATTTATTTGCAAATAAACCACAAATTCCACCAGAGACTTGCTGAACCTAAACCAGACCAGCTGAGGATCTGGAATGCATGGGGAGAGAGAAAATACACACGTGGGTGAAGCTCCAAGTGCTGATCCCAGAGCAGTTGGGGAGGCAATGGGGCATGGCAGAAACATGGGCACGGGGCATGGGATGTGGGTGTGGGACACAGTACCAGAGGGTAGGGGGGTGATGCAGGCAGAAGGGTTATTGCTGGCTACATTTCAATATTTCAGTTGCTCTTGGGTGACTTGTCACACCAAACTTGCTTGTACTTTTCCTTGCCTCAGACAGGAGGGATGGACGGGGACAATTCTTCTGCGTCATGTTTTGCATAATGTTGCATCCTTTTCTCCAGTTCCATTGGCATGATTATAATAGATGCATTAGCACAACTTACAAAGTGGTGAGAGCTCATTGTCAGCTTCCTGAGCCCACACCCATGGAGGTGATGAGCTGTGTGGGGTCTGGCTCTCCATTCCTAGAGCTTTTGTGGGGCTTGGCTGCTTTGCCAGCTTTGTGGGCACAAATACTTCACTGATAAGTGTGCATGTGAGGATGGGGTGAAATACTCACTCCATCCTCCCTAGAAACCAGTGCAGCTCAGAATAGATGTAATTAATTATGCAAATGCTCCTGTTACAGATGGGGTGAGCTGCTCGCATGGGCAAGTGCAATGAGACGCATTTGTCTAAGTAGAAGGAAAATGAGTGGATGGGTTTGGTTCTCAGCCATAGGATCAATGAGAATAAAACGGTTCTCAGCAGGAGATTGATATTAGTAATATCCAGTATAATAATGAATTAAAGTCAAAGGCTCTCTTCTGTCTTTGTCCTGCATCAGCATTGCACAACAGCCCTGTGCAGCTTCTTTGGACTCTTTGTGCTTAAAGGTAAATACAGTGCAGCACAGCTTTCTGAGTGTTTTGGGTTTCTTAATTGCTTGTGATGTCCTGGCAGAAATTTCGTTTTGTCATCACTGGTGAGACACGCCCCAGGGTGCCTTCTGCAGAGCTGGTTCTCCCACTTGTTGCTGAGGGCTTGTGGCACCCTGTCCTGGTGCTGCCTGCAGAGGACTGCACATATAGATGCCCTGCAAGAACATACCACAAATACAGGTTTAAGAAAGAAAATAATATCTGTCATTGCATTTTGGCTTTGCTGTGCATTCCCTCTGAGCCTGCCTAAAGTGGGGTTTTCCTGGTTAATGCTGAAACAGATGCTTCCCTTTTCTAAAGTAATTTCTTTTTGAGAGTCTTCCATTCCCTCATTCACACTGATTTGCTAGTTGGCCTGGGAGATGAGCTGGTTGTATGGCTGATGTTCTCCTTAATGTACTAGGCCCTCCAAACTGACGCTTTGTAAAACCAGTGGCTGTGAAACATCTGAGTTACAGACCTGCACTAAATACCTCTTCTGCAGCATTTGCAATCAGCACCAGGAAATATTAGTTCTGTTATTTTTACAGTTCCTGGTTTTGCACACAGTTGCCAGTACTACTCTTCTAATGCAGCATCACATCACACTACATCACATCATGTCACCTTATGTCACATTATATGCCATTACATGATATTACAACCTGGCCCCTGCACTCCCAGGGCCTGTCACATCATTGCAGTTGGGGATTTGGTGCCTTTCCATTCACCATGGTTTTAGGGATGTGCCAGTAGCCCATGGAGTTGGGTTTTATTTGATTAGCTGACATAGAGTTCCTGCCTGCAAATGGACTATGAGGCAAAATTCAGCTATTTCAGAGCAGTAGCGATTAAAGGAATGAGGTTGATGTCTGTGTCCTCCTAGAGATGTGCTGATGTGCTCCTAACCCGGAGCTGCTAACGGGTTCTGTGGTTGGACTGGAGCAGGGTGGCCCTGCTGTGGCTCTGTTGCCTTTTCTGCACTGGCTTCACTGGCTGCTCCTGGGTGTGGACTGGGGGTTGGGGTGAGCCCCAGGGTCTGCCACGCACCAGCCCCTCAGCTGTGCTGCACATCTCTGGAGTCAGTTCAGGAGGAACTCTAAAGTAGAACATGCCAGCAAAACAGATGATTTCTAGAAAGAAATGGTATAAATACAAGTTCTTGGCTCAAATCTGGTTTTCAGGCAAGTAAAAGTCTAAACTCCAGTGCCCAGACACCCATCAGTATTTCTGGCTGACTTCAGCCTGTTGAACAAGTCACTTTATCCCTATTTCTCATGTAATTACAGATCTGATATGTGCGTGGAGCCAGATGACAACCAGCCAGATTCAGCTGCCTTCTTTCAACTTCATAGTTGGAACCAAATTTCATACAATATTTTTGCAGACATTCATCCCACCTCCCCCCTACCAAAGGGAAAAAAAAAAAAAAAAGGAGGAAAAAAAAAAGGAAAGAAAAAGCATGAGGAAGGAAAGGTGTGGGAGAAGAAAAGACAAACACAAAATGCAGTTCACTTAAAAATATCTCTGCTTGATGGAGGCTAAAAGGTGGCAGCTGTGCCAAAGTAGTGGACCCCAAATCGCTGAGCAAAAAAGAGCAAGGAAGGCTCTGATTGCTCCCAGTACTGCGGTGAATGTGTGCTCTCAGCCACAAATCAAGCAAGCTTAAAAAAAAAAAAAAAAAAAGAAAAAAAAGACTCAATCAAGGCAATAATGGCCTCCACTTCACAATCAGACAAGTGCTTCTACTTCAGAAATCCTACCATTTATGGCTGATTGCTAACCCTGGCCTCATTTCTAATCTAAAGGGCGAGTAATAATTTGGAAAAGGAATTATAACAACTTCCCAACCATTTGGTAAATCGTTATTATTTTAAAGGGGTGTTGGGAGGCTGTTGCTGTTTGTCAGATATTTTTTTCCTGCTGCTGCTCTCCCAATTCCACCACCCCTTTTCTTCCAGATCTTATACTGGAAGGGAAGTGATGGAGAGTGAAAATATGTAAGAAAGAAAAGTCCAGAGGGACCCTCTGATTGCAGGGCTCTGGTGTGTAGAAGTTTACATGAAGCACAGAGAGATGAAATGGCTCTTCCCTTTGATACTGTAGAGTGCCCAGAGCTTTGTGCTGGGATCAGTGGCTGTGTTGAGCAGGGATGCTGTTCCTAGCCCAGGGGCTCCTGCATGAGCTCTCCTTGGAGTGGGAAATCTTCTGCCTTAGGAACTTACCAAAGGAAAGACTAAGGAGCATCCATGCAGGTGGATGGGTGGTGGGGGGATGCTGGTGCAGTGAGAGGCTATTGCTCAACCAGCCCCACAAGACATCCACTTTGGCCCTTGGCGTCCCCCAGTCAGGGGCCACCCAGCAAATGGAACTGGTGCTCTGCTGCCCAGATCCTGCCTGGACTGCCTGGTGTAGGCAGAGAGACATTAACCATTTAACCCACAGGTTGTCCTGATGGGAAGCACCAGGTGTCTGAAACCTGGTGGCTGGGCTGCATTTATTGTACTTGTTTTCTTGATTCAAGCAGGGAGAACTGCCTCTGTAAATATTTCAGTATTTATGTGAATATTTATTCCAACATCTTCTGTGAGTCAGTTGTGATTTTCACATACACATCACAGTCAGTCTTGGAGGTCTTTCCAACTGAAATGATTCTGTGATTCTATGATTTTCTACAGAGAAAACACTGAAGCAAGAGGACTCAGACAATGTGCCTTCCAGCCATGATCTGAGAGGGCCACAGCTGCCCTGGGCAGATCCTAGGGCTTTGTCTGGTGCTGCTGTTCTCAATGACAGAGCATTTAAAAGCAGATGAAACATGACAAAAAGCAAAAGAGGTGTGGGGGGGAGAAGGAGGGGGACAGACCTGTGCACAGCTTCACCTGGGCTATCTAATCCTGTGGAAATCATGATAGTGTTTTGATAATAGCAGATATTAGTGATCAAAATACCTCTTATTTCAGTGATTCAAGGACAAAATGGGACCCCATCGTCTCCCTGGCTGGATGTGAGGTGTTTTATGAAAGGGACGATCAGTATGTCTGGAGGATGACAAAATTTCCTTCCCTGCCTCGGAAGGTAACAGCAGCAGCAGCTGTAATGCAGCACTGTGTCCCTTACTCCTGGTTTGTGCTGTGCAGGGATCTGTGCTACAGTTATTTATATCTGTATTTTAAATATGATTTGAAAAGAGACTGATTCAAAAATTTTCAGTTACCTAGTGAAATCTGAACTACTTATTGCAAGACAAGAAGTATAATGCCTCAATCAAAATAGTAACTTGGAATGTGTTTTATTAAACAGAGTTCATTTAATATTACCCCAGAGTGCTGTGGATGTGAAAACACGTTCTTGAATTTGAACTTTCATGTCTAGGTAACAGGAACTAGGAGAAAATGGTAGTCTCCAATATTGCACGTTTTTGGCCAAATTCTGATCCCATATAGAACTACCACCAGTATTCCTGCATGTTTTCCAAAAGCAGAATGACCCTGGGTCCTGTAATTCACTACGAGGTGAAGATTGTACATGATAAACAAGTAGACCCTGCACAGAGCTCGATGCAAAATCCTACTGGATTTTACTTTTCTGTCATTGTCTCTGCAATATTTCTGAGGTGAATGTTTGCAGTGAGAGAAAATAAAATCAGGCTCAGGCTCTGTGCAATCGAAGAAAATTCTGAAATAACCAATCGAGAGATGCAAAATAGTGGAAAAAAGTGGATTATATGCATATGCTCTGGGTGCATTTCACTTACAAATATTCCTTGATTTTTGTCAGCAATGTTATGCAAAAATATTTAAATGAACAGATTATAAAAGAGGAGTGCTGCCCGTGTAACACCGATGCAGAATCGGTTGGGGATGGGCAGTTGGGAAGCAACGGAATCATTTATATCTCCGTTAGCAGAGAATTGCTAGTCATCCCAAGGAAAACCGGTTTTTCCTTGCCAGTTCTTCAGTATTTCGGGAGCTTAAATGGCTACTGCTGCCAACCCGAGCGTCAGTGGGGAGAGCGGCAAGTGCTGATCTCTCATCGCTCGGGCATTGGGGTGAGCTCACCGGCCCCGAGCGCACCGGGGAGAGGAGCGGGACCGGCGGTCGCGGAGGCTCCGCCGCTCGTTCCGTTCCGCCGCTCGGTGTCCCCGCTGCTCCCGAACCCCGCTCCGGATCCCGCCGACCGGCACCCACCGGGGGATGAGACCACGGGGGGACCGGCGGGCCGGGGCAGGCGCGGAGAGCTGCGATCCCTGAGTACTGTTAAAATACGGTAAAACGGAATTTATTAGGTCCTTATTTAGAGAAACGAAAAATCCTCTTCTGCTGCACACGGAGCGAACTCCGGTGCCTGTATGAATTGTCACCCATAGTCAGCGCGGGTTATGCCGACACCTTCCACCCCTGCCCGAATGCCCGAGCCAGAGCGGGGATGTCACCTGAGCACCGAGGGGATGTACTGACCATCACTCTCTGCTCGCTGCGCCCGCCGCCCGGTGCGGCTGCGGGAGAGCCCGACGGTGCTACCGGGACAGAGCCTGGCGGTGCTGTCGGGACAGAGCCCGACGATCTTGCCGGGGCAGAACGGGTGTCTGCTCCTGCACCGGGGCCGGGCTCCTCCGCCAGCCGGGCAGAGCATCCAACAACCAGGCTATGTGCTGTTAGAATTCCTTTACGAAAGATCCAGTTACAATAACTATAAAACTGGGTTTTTAGAAGAAATATTTCTCTTTTCACGAGATCCCGCAGAAAATGAAAACAAAGTAAGACTTTTTCCCCTCCCAGTAAAAAATTGACCAAAATAGTGTATCTCCTCAGGTACCATAAATAAACTGCATCCAGAAAGCAGAACAAAAGCTTTTGTGTAATTTGGGTGTTGTTCTTTGATTTAAAAAAAGAGTTGAGTGTTCTCTGACCTTGATCCCAGGTAGCTGCCTGCTGTCACACCACAGCTGGCACGTTTGACAGCTTTACTTTCTCTTGATATGAAGAAATTAAGTGGGCAGCTCGGGAAATTCAGGCATGTGATTATCTAATTTTTTTAAAGACTCGAATTTTCTTTCAAAGGCTCTTTCACAACCTCTCCACTGGGGTGTTCTCAACTATGGGTAGAGCAGAATTGAAACATTTCTCCTAATATCCCATTATGTAAAATCGAATTGACAAGGTATTGTAAAGTGGTTGAGTATTTTCAGTAACCAAAAGTAGCAAAGAACTGCTAAGCCTCCAGTACGTGGTACATTTAATACAATAAAGTAATTTAAAAAATTTGAGACTGAATTTCATACAATTGTATGTTGTTAAGTGCATGGACTCAAGCAAATTCAAGTCAAGCCCTTACAGGAGCAGAGGATGAGAGCTGCGAAGCTGCCCTGTCCAAAGAGGTTTAACCCTACATAAAAGCACTGATTTTTTTCACCGCACTCTGTGGCTGTTACCGTCATGCTCTTGTAGACTGATTTAAGTACTTGAGTTTCGGAGGAAGAAGCTATTTCAAGCAAATACTTGTGCGTATGACACTGATTTGCATGTACAGAATTATCCTAGTGAATCAGTCAAGTGACTTTGTGCCCAAGTACCTGGATGCACTGGGGAGCACAACTGGCTTGGAACCTGTGGAACAACCAGCTGGGAACACTGTGGCTCTGATTTGAGTGGTTTCCTGGTGTGGATGCAAAATGCTATGGATGAGAAAAGACTACCAGTTGCTGGAGTGAATGAACCCACCTGTCTCCCCCAAAACAATTGAGTGCACAGGGAATGAAATTGTAATTTTAAAAAAATTTAACAGAGCAAGACCAAATATGAAAATACCTTTTAGGTTAATTAAGTGGCTAAGCACCCTTACAAATGGTAAAGATTTGCCAGTTTTAGGAGTATTGTTGCTTATCAGTGGATTTTCTATTGGTCATGACCCCCAGAATCTCCTTTTTAGTGGTGCTGCCTCCCACAACCTGTGGCTGCTCTGCCTGCTGGCTGCCTGCACTCTGCAGACACAGATGGCATTTACAGCCCAAGAGAATTGCTTATAGCAGCTGGAAATGAAACAAACCATAGCAAATTAATCTCAAAAAGAAGGGGTGTAACTTGTGTGAGCCTGGGGTGAGGTGTGGTGATCCTCAGTGTACGGGCAGGGAAGGGCAGTGATGCATGGAGGTGGTGCTGGGGATATGCTCCTTCCTGGAGTGGCTGCAGGGTGGTGAAACTACCTCAGCATCGCCCTCTGTAACCTTGGATGCAGTGTAAAAAAATCAAACAAACCTTGTAAAAACTGTTCTACATTTAAAGCACTGAAGTAACAAAATACCCCGATCTTTCTCTGAGAATCATGGGACTGTTTTGCTTGTAGTAGGGTCTTTAGTTTTTTTTTTTTTTTGCATGAGGTCCCCAACAGTCTTCAACCATTGGAGATGATGGGAGTAAAGTAACAAAATGTCAACAGTTAGGGTAACATTTCTAGACTGTCAAATAAAATCTTCCTGAATTTTGTATCATTTTTTCAGAGGAACATGGGATTGTATCACACATCAGTTTCTGACAAACTGTATTTCTAAGAATGTAAATCCTGTACTGCTATTACATAGTGCAAGGATTTGGGCTGTTATGTGGTGCTGGATTGCATTGGGGAAAAAAAAGGTAAACTTAAGAAGCTTCCCCCAAATTTTACTTGCACTGAATACCCTTTCCTGTCAATATACAACCCCACAGCTCTGCCCTTGAAAGCACACTGAGGTCCTGGTTTACACATATAAGTATCTGTGATCCTTCTCCCACCTTGCACAGGTAACTGTACAGACTGGCAATTAACCTGCTCCAGACTCAGAAGCAGGCCTCCCCTGCCCCAGGAAAGTGGGTTCTGTGGGCTGGGCTTGAAGTCTGATAGTTTCTTTGCGTGTCTGCTTTTTCAGTGCTGAATTTTCCCTTCCCATTTGTGATGAGACCTGACAGCATAGCAACATCTGTGGGCACTACTCATGGTTGGTGCTGGTGTCAGTCCCTTAAGCCATGTCCAACAGACCAGAGTCATACCTTCAGGAAATGTCAGTCAGACTGTTCTAAACAAAATCCTTGAAATCCACAAGCAACAACTGTCTCTTCTGCATGCAGGAGCTGCCTCTCAGGTAGTGAGGAGGGATCCGCCAGGAGAGTGGGACCCCACCAGTGGGGATGGGGACAGGGACAGCAGGTGGCTTCACAGTGCTTGGCTGGGGCAGCAGGCTGGGAAGGGTCCTCTACACAGAGGCCCACTCTGCACAGTGATGGAAGCCCTGGGGTTTCCCTTCAGCCCATATAGGCAGTTGAGCCTCAAAGTGCAGAGGAAGATCTATAAAACATGGTGACTGTGAAGGTCTGACAGCAGCTCCTGCCCCGGCAACACCTGCGGCAGAAGCCAAGTCCCCACCCCTGAGCAGCTGCTGTCCCTTGCCCTACTGTGGGACCCTTGGCTGCTCCCACCACCTGCCTGCTGCCTCACAGGCTGGGGATCTTGGGCTTTGCTCACCCCCCTCCTGGCAAGCAGCTCTGCAGTGTTAGAAATAATCCCCCTGTATTCAGTCGGAATGGAACCAGGTTTGTTCTCCCAAATACACATGAAGCTTGAGACCAGTGCACACAGTGCTGCTTTGGAAGGTTTCTGCCAAATTTCCACCTCACGTATTGGCCACCTTACAAGCAGATGGTCTTCAGTCTGCAGTATTTGTCCCCAGCACCTCTCTTCCTCCCTGAAGGAGAAACCAGCAGCACTGGCATGTTCTGCAACATGCTCAGTTTGTGCTGGCAACTACCCAGCACCTCACTGGATGTAGCTGCAAACTTACGAGGATGGAAAGGCACTGGCCTCTCCCCTTCCCACACCCCAGCCATGTGCTGAGGTGTTTCAAGCCCTCAGGAGAGTGAAACCAAGAGCATCACTCTGTTCCAGCTCGAAGTCAGCAACACAAACACACCACACAAGAGGCTCCAGTTCCTTTCTTTTGGCACACCTGTGACTGGAAACAGCCTAACAGGTCTTTCAGAATCTACTCAATGCCCCAATTACTTTTCCCTGTGGCTGCCATGGAGTATATTCAATTTTTACAGAGGAATTAAAATGCCCCCAAGACACAGACTCATGTAATGGAAACAGTGACATCCCTGCCTTCATGGCTTGGGAGTTCCTGCACAAATAAATCACCTCCTTCGGTCAGGGTCTGCCTCTTCAGTCTAAGAGATCATTTGGTCACAAAAGACAGCTTGGAATGCTTACAAATTCAGCATTTTTCTGAAAAGCACACGAGGATGGAGTGCCTTTACCAGTGGTACAAGGAATGCACACAGTGCTGCATTTGCTGGTATACAACAGTTCCTGCAGTCAGCGGTTCATAGCCCAGTCCAGCCCTTGTGATGACTTTGGTCGGGCACTGGCTGCAGAGTCTCTGTGAATGGAAGGGGCCACTGGCACACAGAGCTGGCTAAAGGGGCAAGGAAAAATGGTACTGAGTGGCTGGTGGCCACGGGAATTGGAGCACACACAGTGGGGCTGAAGCTCAAGACACAGCAAAGAGCAGGGAAACAGCAGCTGCAGTGGCCAGGAGGAATCTGGATGTGCCCAGCAGAGACCAGTACAGAGTAGTATCCAGCTCCTGCTTTTCTGTCCTAACCTCTGCCCCAGGTATGCTCTGCAGATGACTAACAGCTGGCCCTGTGCTGCTGGGAAGGGGCCAGCCATGCTGGTGCATGCTGCTCTACAGAGGTCCTGCAGGGAATAACAACCATCAGGGAAAACAACACAGTTTTTAGTTTCTCTGCTCTGCAAAAACCAGAAGTTGGAAAGTGAAATGCTGCCACAGATAATGTGGCCAAAGACTGCAGCAAACCTGTTATTTCTGGGATAACTGACACATGGAGTTTGTTAATTCAACAGTACAGTTAAAAAATACCCCAAACATTCAAAGGCTTTGTTCTCTGTGCCCAGTAGCATTACACCTGCTCACAGTTCTGTTAATTACTTTTTTTCTGGTCAGTGTCCCTGGGAGTGTTACTACTTAGAACACAGCAGTATATAAACCTCTTACAAAGAGGATTACAATCAGTTTGCTATTTGCTTTCAAATGCCTTAGTCCATGTCATGGTTTCAGCAAAGAGATCCAGATTGCTTTCAGTATCATCCTGGGACTCCAGCTCTCCACTGGGATCAGCCCGTTCTAAAGTGGTCCGTCTCTTCCTCCTGTGCAAGTACACAAAGTGGCTCTTCTCTGGCCCCTTGGGAGCTAAGGTGTCTGCATGGACAGCAGCCTCCAGAGCCAACTCCAAGCCTTTGTGGAATCTAGAAAGAAATAATTCTGTGTTTACTATTTTTGTAGGTTTGCTCAGGATCTGTAAACTCCTCTGAAAAACTAATGCTTTTGGAGTATAATCAAAACATGCAAGGAGAAGAAAGTGGTTACTAATGTTCTAGCTGACACTGAATTCAATGTCATGAGCAGAATCAGCGTAATCTTACAAACCTGTCAATCCTCCTTATGTTTTCTTCCATTTTCTGATTGGCTACATGTATCAGAAATTCAATATATTCTTCGGAGACCATCAATCTTCCCTTGTGGCTCAAGGGAACCTCTAAGCAGTGAGTGCTCCGGACAGCCTGAAAAACCCACAGGATTTATCTGGAATAAAGTTTTTTAGTTTATGAAGGTTATTTAAATAATACAGGGAGTTCATTACAGGAAAAAACCTGCTTATTCATACAACTGCTTAGTTTGCTCTCACCTAAAGCAGAAAGCTATTGCATGCCCTGTGACAGCTGTTCAGCACAAGTTAGAACTTGGCTTATAAAAAATCAGAGTTAATGTAATGATGTGAGTTTGTTACATCCCTTACAGTAGCAGGTAAGCATCCCTTACCATTGTAATTTTTCCTCCTTTGCCAACTGTAATACCGGAGTTCCTGAATCCAGAATCAACAGCCACTGAATGCTGCAGAACAAATAAGTGCTTAAACAGGTCTTGTACACTTTCACAGCAAAAAATAATTATGGATGGGTTGCAATGCCACTTGCAATTTCGGTTTTGCAAAAAGCTTACTCAAAACTGTCTCCTCAAACTGATATATAAATAGTTTAAATTGTCTCACAAGCTGTGGGTGGTTCTCAGAGGCCCATGGTGGATCCTGATTGAACCTATCAGTGCAGATGGGACACAACATCTCTTCAGGCACTGAACTGCTTTATCCCAACGAGCTGGAAGCACAGACAGTTGTGCCACATGACTATAGCTGTGAGAGCAGCAGCACTGTACACTGAGCTCACCAGTTTTTCTGTGCTAATGAGGGACCGAGCATGGCATGGCATGTGCTGCTCTGCAGTAATGCTGGAAAACCAGAACACAAAGGAACCACTAAATTCATTGAAAATGGAGACAAATGGTCTGGATGGTAGCAAAGTAGCCCCTAAAACCCATCCCTTTCAGCCAGTGAGAGCAGGCCAGGCTCCCTGGGAAATGTTTTATGGGCAGCTCACTTCAGCTTGAAGGTGAGTCATTCTGCTTTCTAAGTACAGCAAAATCTCCACCAAGTTTAAAGTTGTATTTTTTCTCATCAGTTTACTTTACTATCCTAGTTGTTAAATACACAACACATCTGGGACCGCTCCTAAGTGCTACAGCTTACCCAGGAGCCAATACTTTTACAAGCAGTAATGCAGCAAAACAACAATGTCACACTGTTCTTGATGTGGTTTTACCAGGAGCTGTGCATCCTGAAGCTCCCGACATAGCACGTGAAAAACAAATGGTTCAAACTTGAACACAACGTCTCCAGTGGCTTTCTCTAGTGCTGTCATCTGGAAAATACACCAAAACATTTACATTAACACTGCAAGTGTATACTGTTCTTGCAAAAAAAAACAAAAACAAAAAACAAACCAAACCATACCCCCCAAAAAACAAACAAGCAAAACCAAAACAAGGCTAGTTTGTGTGTGAAACAAGCATCAAAAATGCAGCAAGTCCCAAGCAGTCAGGTTCGATCAGCTGTTTTTAAGTTTTTATTGCTCACAATACACTGAAACTCCATGAATTTCCATGATTCTGTTTGCTAAACTGATTGGGTTTGATAGAAATCCATGGCAAGACAAACATGAAAAACTGTGCTTCGTTTTTCCTATTTTTCCTTCATACATCCAAACATCAACACTATTAGTCCAGCAAGGGACAATGACTGTTCTGCTACAAAGAAGTGAAACCTCAGCAGGGGTTTTTTTATTTTTTTTTTTAACTGTTCTTTAGAATCAAAGACATTTAGTTGCTGAAGTATGTTCCTCCATTTCAGAAAACTTTCTGGGATTCAGCAGATTAAATCTGTCATCTAATATACTCGACCACCCTTTAATCCTTGCTCAGATAGCAATGCAAAGCCTACTCTATGAGAGTTATAAAGACAGAGGTTGAAATCACAAGCATAAACCCACAAGACAAGATAAAAAAGAAGTAACTTTATAAAATTGAAGAAATCCCCTTGAGATCCCACAGTTCTGCCAGAAGACAGAAGCTAGTGGCAGTTTTTCCCAGATTTGTGAGTGTGCTGAGTGTCTGACATCCTGCACAGCTCATGAGGACTGCTCTTTTGTGCTGTCTTTGGGCAGAGAAACCTTAAGGGCTGGCAATGCTTCTTTTCTATTCAGAAACTCATTTTGAGACACAATGAGTTTAAAAGCATTCTCTTCAAACTGAGCCTGAAGAATTTATTAAGCAACACCCCTGAAGAAAAGTTAATTTTGGAAGAGTGGCAATTCATCTCAGCAGGAACAAAACCCCCTTCACATGATGTGTTTTGCACGACACCACGAGCACAGCAGTGAACGAATAAATACAGAAGCTGTGTCACAATCTGCTCTTACCACATCGCCTTTGACACACGGCTCGTGTGTCACCAGAAGCCACGTGCAGTTCTTCTTCTGGACTCCCCCCCCGTCCGTGTCCTGGTGATGGACAGAAACCAGGCAGTGGGCTCTGCGGGCCGGTGATGTTTGATCGATGCTTCTGGAGAAACGCTCCTTCCGAGCAAAGAGCGTGGCTTTGCCCCGAGCCCCTCCCAGCGGCGCTGCTGAGCCCGCCCGGCCCGGAGCTGCTTGTTGTGTCCCGGGCACCGAAACACCGGCAACAGCGGCCACGGTGGCACCCTCATCCCGGTGTCCCGCCCCTCCATCCCGGTATCCCGGTCCCCATCCCGCTGTCCCCGCCCCCCATCCCGCTATCCCGCCCCTCTATCCCGCTATCCCGGCCGCTATCCCG